>SAUA01000010.1:0-478507 GCA_004335185.1 Phoma sp. RAV-16-625
ATATATAGTTAAAATAAGAGTATGCTAAGGAAAATCTTAAAGTAATATATCTTAAAATAAGTAAGATACTAGCTAATAGTCTTATAAAAGCACTCCCTAAACAGGCTTATAAGCGCTTTATCTTATATTTAAATCTATTTAGTATAAATTATAAAGAAAATAAGTAAGTTAATAGAGAAGTAGAAGATTATAGTATTACTAGAGAGGACAGCCCCCTCCCTAAATAGGTATAAGTACCTATAACTACTAGTAGCAGCTCTTTTAAGTGCTTAACTAGTAGCTATAGGGCTTAGCAAATTCCTAAAACTATAACTAGGAAGGATAGCCCCCTCCCTATAGGCACCTAGTAGCTCTACTACTTAACCTAACTAAGGAGGGTACTTATATAGAGTACCTATTCTTAGCTAAGCCCTTTACTATACAAATTACGTAGCGTAGGTTAGTTACCTACTATAAGCTTATTAGCTAATAAAATTACTAAAGACTATATTACTTATAGAAGTTGTAGTCTTGCCTAAGCAAGCAAGCTCTACTATAAGCTTAATTATAAATAACTTAAGGTATATAGGGCTAAATAAGCTATTAGTCTACTATTTATAAGCTCTATAAAGAGATAAAAGACCTATAGAGGGTAGTATAAGTGCCTTAGTAAACAGCACTAGCAGTGCTTCCTCTAGCTACTAACCTTATTAACACACGCTAGCACTAAGCTACTTACTATAAGCGTGTCTAGGTAGTATACACAGGGCACTAACTAGGGAGCACCCTAAGTTAGGTTAAGGGGCTTAGTAGTAGGAGTAGGAGTAGCTAGGATAGGGGTAGGGAGTGTAGTAAGGGTAAAGGCATAGGTAGTAAGAGTAGCTAGGAGGGGGCTAAGGGGCGTATATAGGGTAGTAATATCTATAGAGCCTAAGGGCCTAGTAGAAGAAGCTTAGTTAGCTAAAGCTAAACTAGGGGTAGAGATAAGCGCATAGGGGGTAGTAGTAAGCTTATAAGGGAGCAAGCTAGAGTGTAAGAGCCTAGAAGTATAGAAGTATAGTATAGTAGTTATAGTTATAGTTATAGGTATAGGCATAGGTAAGCCTGTAGTAGTAGTAGTAGTAGCTTAGTAGTAGGCTTTAGTAGTAGAGGTAGGGGTAGTGTGCTGCTTACGCTTAGCTTTAGATTCTTTCTATATAAAAAGTAAGTAAAAGGCCTAAAAAGAGTAGGTAAACAGGTCTAGGAAGCTTAACAACAACTATATAAAGCCTATTAAAACAACACTAGAAGCTTAAATAGATGCTACCTATAGCTAGCAGACTGTAAGAAAGTATAAAACCTAATAAAATACTAAGAAAAGTAACTAGAATAGGTCTAGAAAGCGCGTAAATAGAAAACAGTATACTTATAGCTATATTATTAGAGATAGTTAAAGAAACAGAGGAAATTAAGCAGGTAAGTAGCTTATATAGATAGCTAAACGCCTAGTAAAAGTAAGGGTAAAAGCAACTTTCTCTAGGCAGCACAACGTTATTAGCTCTAAAGTAAACAGACAATTTTTTACACCTTGCTATTACCCTTATCTAGTAAGAATCTCTAAATAAGTAGGTAGGGAATAATCTAAGAGCTTGTTGTTAGAAAACATAAGGTTAAATAAGCACCTAGAAAACAGTTTAGCTACTCTAGAAAACAGAAAACTATAGAGAGTTAGCTTAGAGCTAAAAAAGGAGGTATCTACTAAGCCTCTAACCTACTAATTATAGGCTTAAAAGATAGACTAAGACTTAAGTCTCTAGATAGCTACGTAGTAGCTCTAACAACAGGCAATCTAGGGTTAGATTACCTAGGAGGTATATTGCGTAGATAAGTAGGTAGATACCTAGCAAATTACTCTATTCTTAGACTAAGTATGTAGATTACTACTAAGCTACTCTACTACTCTAAAATTAGCTACTAAGCTTCTAAGATAAGCCTATAAAGCTTCTTTACACAAGATTATGTAATCTTTAATATTCCCTTTGTATTTAAGCAATGTACTACATATAGAATAAATAGACACTAATTAAATTAATTAATTACCTAAGTATAGTCTACTAAGCTCTATTACACTAAAGAAATAAAGAAATCCTACTTTCTATCTACTAAAAGCTGTATTTTACTAGGCTTATAAGAAAAAGATAGCTACACTTATAGAAAAAAGAATATAAAAAGAAATAGATAGAAAGCGTATTTTAGCTAGGTCTCTACTACTAAAATAAGTCTTTATACATAAGCTAAATTAAGATAGTTACTATCTTAAATATAAAGTAAGAATCTATATATATAGAGATCTATAGGCTAAGAATTTAATTATTTTAATCTATATTATAATGCTTATCTTTAGGTTTTTTTATACTATAGTAGTAATAGCTACCTAATTTAACCTAGAGCTCTACTAGTATAATATTATAGATGCTTTTCTTAATATAAGCTATAAGTACTAACTCTAAGTACTCTCTAAGCTACTAGATAGATTTATAAAACCTAAGAAGATAGTTCTACTTCTATAAGCTCTATATAGATTATATAATCTATTTATTCTATAGTATAAGAAGCTTTCTACTATTTTATAGCAGCTTAGCTTGTATATATTAAAAGAAGAATCTTATCTATTCTACAATACTAAATACTAAATAGTGCTACTATTCTATATAAATAATATTCTACTAGTCTTTTATAGAGATAACCAAGTAGCTATAGAGAAACTTATAAGCTCTTTAATAGCTAAATATTAGATAGAAGACTATAGAGCTGCTAAGTAGTTTCTAGAAGTATATATTATCTATAACTAAGCTATAAGAATTATTACACTTATATATAATATCTATATTAATAAGCTTGCTACTAAATTTAGAGTAGTAGAGAAGGGGTTCTTCTCTATAATCCTATTTATAATAGAAGAGCTACTTAAGCATAATAGACAAGCTTTAAAATAAGAGGTAGAAGCTTTTTTAAAGTACATAGATTCTATACTCTATATAGTAATTATAATCTAGCTAGATATAGTATATACTGCCTTCTAGCTATTCTATTATCTAACTAACCTAGAAGCTACTTACTTTAATTTAGTAGCTTAGGTTATAGCTTATCTCTACTAAACTAAGTATCTAGAAATACGCTATAGTGCTTACTAAGATAGTTAGTTACTTATCTATAGAGACGTGTTATTTACTAGTAATTAGAAAACTAGATACTTCTTCTAGAGGTATATTATAAAGCTCTTAAGTAGTCTAATTATCTAAAAAGTAGTATATTAATTAGTAGTAATAACTTTTACTACAGAGGCGGAATTGCTAGTATTAAAGTATATAGGTAAGAAAGTAGTAGCTCTTAAGTAATATTTATATAAACTTTAGCTAAATTTAGAGGTACTATAGAAGACTTTCTATAATAACTAATAAATAATCTAGTTAGTAGTAGAACAGAGTAAGTAGCTTACTACTTAGCTATACTATATAGATATCTGAAATGTATAGTAAAAATAAGAGTATACTAAAAGAAATCTCTTAGTAATATATCTTAATATAAGTAAGATACTAGCTAACAGTCTTATAAAAGCGCTTTCTAGACAGGCTTATAAGCGCTTTATCTTATATTTAAACCTATCTAGTATAAATTATAAAGATAATAAGTAAGTTAATAAAAAAGTAGAAGATTATAGTATTACTAGAAAGAATAGCTTTTTTTTTAAAATAGATATAAGCTTCTATAACTACTAGTAGCAGCTCTTTTAAGCACTTAACTAGTAGCTATAGAGCTTAATAAATTTCTATAACTATATATAAAAAGAATAGCTTTCTTTTTATAGATATCTAGAAGCTTCTCTAACTAATCTAGCTAAAAAGAGTACTTAAAATAAGTATCTATTCTTAGCTAGATTCTTTACTATGTAGATAGTATAGTATAGGTAAGTTACCTACTATAAGCTTATTTGCTAATAGAAAGAATAAGAATTTTTATTACTTATAGAAGTTATTACTTTACTTAAGTAAATAAGCTTCTTTACTAGCTTAATTCTAAACAGCTTAAGCTAAATATTACTAAGTAGGCTATTAGTTTACTATTTATAAGCTTTATAAAGATAAAGATTTATTAAGAGTTATATAAGTACTTTTTAACATAGCGCTAGTAGCACCTACTCTAGCTACTAACCTTTTTAATATATACTAGCACTAAACTACTTACTATAAGCATATTAATATAGATCTTATAAAGAATAACGTTATAAGTACTCTATATTAGGTTATAAGCTTATAGAGGGAGTAGTAGAAGCATAGTAGTAGTAGTAAGAGTAGCTAGAATAGAAGTAGAAAGTATAGTAGTATAGATAAAAGTAGTAGTAGTAATAGTAGAGATAGTTATAGTAGTAATAGTAGATAGAGTAGAGATAGAAGAAGAGGTAAAGATAAAAGTATAGATAGTAAGAGTAGCTAGAAGAGAGCTAAGAGGTATCTATAGAGTACTAATATCTATAGAGTCTAAAAGTCTAGTAGAAGAAGCTTAGTTAGCTAAAGCTAAACTAGAGATAGAGATAACCTTATAGAGAAGTAAGCTAGAGTATAAAAGTCTAGAAGTATAGAGATATAGTATAGTAGTTATAGTTATAGTTATAGATTTAGATATAGGTAAGCCTATAGTAGTAGTAGTAGTAGTAGTAGTAGTAGTAGTAGTAGGCTTTAGTAATAGAGATAGAAGTAGTATACTACTTATACTTAGCTTTAGATTCTTTCTATATAAAAAGTCGGTAAAAAGTCTAAAAAAAAGTAAGTAAATATATCTAGAAAGCTTAATAATAACTATATAAAGTCTATTTAAATAATACTAGAAGCTTAAATAGATATAATCTATAGCTAGTAGACTATAAAAAAGCATAAAACCTAATAATACACTAAAAAAAGTAACTAGAATAGATTTAAAAAGTATATAAACAGAAAATAGTATACTTATAACTATAGTATTAGAGATAGTTAAAGAAATAGAGGAAATTAAGTAGATAAGTATAACGTTACTATAGGCAGACAATTAAGCAGAGCAAGATAGAACAAATAATAGATTGTATTTTAAGAGATAATACGAATTCTTAATAGATAAGTCTTAAGGTATATAAATATTATATACCTATGTGGCTAGTAGGTCTTTAGGCTTAGCCTAGGACCTAGCTAAGGTATCTTCTAGTATAGAGAGAATACTTATAATAATAAGTAGTTTATATAAATAGCTAAATGTCTAGTAAAAGTAAAAGTAAATATAGCTTTCTCTAGATAGTATAGTACTATTAGCTTTAAAGTAAATAGATAATTTTTTAGATCTTGCTATTACTATTATCTAGTAAGAATCTCTAAATAAGTAGATAGAGAATAATTTAAAAGCTTATTATTAGAAAATATAGAGTTAAACAAGCGCTTAGAAAATAGGTTAGCTACTCTAGAAAATAGAAAACTATAAAGAGTTAGCTTAGAGCAAAAAAAAACGTATTTACTATGTCTCTAATCTACTAATTATAGACTTAAAAGATAGACTAAGACTTAAGTCTCTAGATAGCTATATAGTAGCTCTAATAATAGATAATCTAGAGTTAGATTACCTAGAAAGTATATTACATAGACAAGTAGATAGATATCTAGTAAATTACTTTCTTTTTAGGCTAAGTATGTAGATTACTACTAAGCTACTCTTTTTACTCTTAAATTAGCTACTAAGCTTTTAAAATAAGTCTATAAAGCTTCTTTATATTAGATTATATAATCTCTAATATTTTCTTTTTATTAAAGCAATATACTGTATATAGGACGAATAGACACTAGTTTAATTAATTAATTATCTAAGTATAGTTCTCTAAGCTTTGTTATACTTTATCTAAAGTGTAAAACCTAATATTTTAAACACTTCTGAAATTAGTACTTTAGAATCTTATACTACCTCTAATAGTAGATACTCTAGTAATATAAATATAGATGCTTTTATTATAGATACTAATATAAATATAGCTTAACTAGAAATCTATTGTAGAGAATATAGTAAGCTTAATAACTAGCTTTTCTAGCTTACTAAATTTTAAGAAAGTAAGATTTTTAATAAAACTATTTTATAATAGTTACTAACAATATATATATATATATAAAATTTAAAATAGATTATAGTATAACTTTAAAAGACTATAGTAGATAAATATCTAAATACTATCTTGTTACATAGAATATTGCCTATATTATTGCACTTAACTATAGTACTATTAAACTAGTATAACTACTCTTTTTAGCTATAACATATCTCTAAATAGTTAAATAACTATAATAACTTTAAGTAAAAAATTAAACTAATCTTTAGAGTCTTAGACGAACTAACTCTTATATGTTATAATGTCTAACTTATTAAGTAATCTTAATATATAGCTAAATATACTACTAAGTTCTAACTACTTACTACTAACGTAGAATAGAATAATGCTTTACTAATAACTATATATAAATAAGAAATAAATTCTAAGATTAAAAAAGAACTAATACATACTAGTAATAGTACTATAACTCTAGATAAGCTTATTTATAAGTCTATGTCTATTAATATTAAACTCTATAAACTATAGCTAGAGCTAAGAGAAGATCTAGCTAACTAAAAAGATATTAATATTTACTTAGATGTTAGTGTTTTAGCTAGAATAATACCTATTACTATTATAGATTAGAGATAGATACTGCTATATATATAAAGTCTAATAAAATTAAAATAAAGTTAAATAGAAACTTTACTTAATAATCTAGATATAAAACAAGTTTAAAATTATTACTAACTTTACTCTACTTTATAAGAAAGCTATTAAATTATATAATTTAAAATATATTTAATACTACATAGTTAGATTAGTACTAGACTATTATGTAGATAAGCTACTAGAACTCTAGTAGAATACTTTCTTACTAAGCTAAGTATATCGATTATTACTAAGCTACTTTTCTTTCTTAGTAATTACGTACTTAGCTTTTAGAACAATGTTAAAAAGCTCTATTATATAAAATTACATAATTCTAGAATTATATTAAAATTTAGTTAATATATTATATATAGAACTTAGAGATACTAATTCTTTTATATTATATAAATATAGATTACTAAGCTTTATTGTAGCTAAGTATAGATTTATATTTATAAAATTAATTTAATTAAATTAATCTTTCTTGTCTTAATCTTAAACTAGATTATGGCTACTAATATTAGTATTAACTTTCTAAATTATAAACAAGATAATAAACTTATATTAAGTACTTAAAAAGTATAAAATTTTATTTAAGAGTAAAGTTTAAGAATAAAGTATATTAAAAATTTAAGATACACTAAGAACTACTAAACTAGCTATAATTTTCTCTATAGTTTATACACTTTCTACTCTTTAAAAGTAAGTTTCTTTATTAAATAAGCTTTAATTAGATAACTCTAACTATGAAATCAACTTTTTAACACTTAAGTAATGTTTTCTGTACGACGCTTGCTCTGGATGAGATGGAGTGCAATGCACGTGCTGCATGGTCACGAGACGCGTGCCTATCCGCGCTGGCCATGTTGACGTGTGGAGGCGCGTATCTTAAGCGCTTCACTCTCGGTCGTCGAGACTCTGCAGGCTTGCCTGAGCACTGGTGGCGAAGCTTTGCCCCTGTGCCCACATCCATTGCGTCGAACAAGTCCTTGACTAGCTGGCAGCTGCGGTGGAGGGTGGATCTGACACCTTTCTTCTGGCTTGAATTTGGAGGTTCCGAGTTGAGAGCCCTGAGCATGACATCAGCACTTGCAGGTTGACAAGCGGGCGGAGGGCGACGGATGGACCAGGGGTCAGTGACTTGCAGGCAAGAAGCAGGAGCTGGGGCAGTGCAATAGTAATAAGACCGCGCCGAGGTTCGAGGTGGCCAGCAGGCGCTCCAAAGGGATCAAGTGGTGTAGCGCGTACCCTTGAAGGCTTGGTTGACCCTTGCTGCTTGATCGCATCATGGCGCATGCACATCCGCTGCATGGCGAGTGGGTGGATCGCCGGCAAAACGACCAGACCCGCGACCGCCATCCGGCTTCTGCTGCTGCCGCGACAGCTGTCTCTTCATGCACTGGGTTTCGCGTGGGTTTGCTGCCGCCGCCGTGAAGATGGTACGCAGTGTCCCCGACAGACGCTCTATTCTCACCGCACCTGCGCCTGCTTGGTCTTGATCTTGCTGTTGTCTTTACTGCTGCTGCTCCTGCTGCTGCTCCTGCTGTCGTCGCTGAAGCCGAAGCCTCACCCCGCATCGCCGAATTCGCGATAAGAAGCGCATTCGTGCATGCTGCGTGCGATGCTGCTCTCCACCACCCTCGCCCTACTCGCTGCCGTCGCCTCGGCCAGCATTTCGCCCTCCAACACGTCGACGATAAACACGCGCTACTTTCAGGGCACCCTGTCGCTGCAACACGCCCTCGGCGATGGCCAGCAGATTGCCGAGCTGATCCCGCTGACGCGTGAGGGTGCACAGCGGTCCATCGAAGGCAACCTCCACCGCACCAATGGCTCCACTGTGTCCAACGTGTCCGACGGCGACATCGCCTACATCAGCTGCAACCCCGCCGACTACCCCGGCTATCTGGGCGCCCAGGGCCTCTTCGATCAGGCCTACGGTAACGGCAACGCCAACCTCTCGGGCATCATCCTGTACAGCACCGTCACCGACTACTGCGCCTACGACCCTGGCGACGATGCTGCCATGTCCGCTTTTCCCGTGCTCTCCATGACCAACAAAACCGACTCTGCCGCTGTCCTCGCCCAAATCGACGACCTCGCCGTCCAAATGAAGTATTTCGTCCAGGTACAAGGTCGCGGCAGCGATACATCACCGAACAACACCCAGCAGCCGAATCCCCTGGGCCCCTCGCCTTCGACCGCTGTCGCCATGATCATCCTGTACAGCATCACTGGCATCATCACCGCCCTGTTTCTTGTCATCATCCTGACCGGCGCCATCCGTGCCCACCGCCATCCTGAGCGCTACGGCCCAAGAAACGTGCTAGGGAGACCGCGCCAGAGCAGGGCCAAAGGCCTAGGAAGAGCCATCCTCGAAACGATCCCCATCATCAAGTTTGGTGAAAAAGAGCCTGTCAAGCCGACAGATGTTGAGCTGGCCTCTGCAAGCGAGGCAGCTCAAGTCGAACGTGCCACCAGCACCCCCGTCGCCGCCACCACACCCTCTGAGATAACAACAGCGACTGCCCCACGACCAGCGAGCAACGATGCCCTACGAGCCACGGCCGGAGTAACGCAGGAACCCGTAATGACGGAGCAACCTGATGGTATCGCTGCCGCCGTCACGCCTGCAGCGGTGATCGCCGCTAGCTCAAACCAAGCCTCCAACGACGATGCCCTTGGCTGCACCATTTGTACCGAGGACTTTGAAATGGGCCAAGACATTCGAGTGTTGCCTTGTAATCACAAGTTCCACCCCGACTGTGTAGACCCGTGGCTTCTGAACGTATCGGGTACATGTCCCCTTTGCCGTGTCGATCTACGTCCAACCACAACCAACGATTCCAGCAACTCACACACCGACGAACTTGCTCCACCCCTAAATTCAGATGCCGAAACCTCGCACCGTCGTCGCACTGCCCTTCGCGGCATCTTGTTTTTCCGCCAACATCCCGATGCACCGGCCGAAGACCGCATATCTGCGCTGCGTCGTCTACGCGAGCAACGACGCAACCAGAGTGGCGATGTCGCAGAAGCCAATACCAACGCAAGCGTCGATGACGTGACAAGAGTGGACCGCCGCAGCAGAAGAATAAGTGCGAGACTGGGCGATGTTCTTAGCGGGCGCGCGCGGAGAGCAGCAAGCCCTTCGCAACCTACAGGTAATTCTGGCGGTGCCGCCTAAACGAAATTTCTGAATGATGAAGTATGTATCGACACAATGTATATCCGGGTATTTTGCGTGGCGTTTGGAGGGGCGAATTCGGCTAGAGCAGCGTTTGTTTTGCTACTTCTTTGGTATCGACCTTGTTTCTTTATGGGTACGTTGTCTCAACCGTGCATGACTACGGCATAGTTACGTGTCTCGGGTGTATGGAGTATCGAGCGGGAGGAAGATTTTCGTGCGTACCAGCACTGGTTCTAGCTTGCTGGTGGGCTTTGTCAAGATCGTGACCTTGTAAATGGCACTGTCTTGAATAGATGTTGTTCGATCACGCCTAACCCTTCATACCCTACCATGATACCTCTACGCACGTGACAAGGCTGATCAACTCACTCAGCCTCTTGGAAGTAAGCTAAACCATATGGTTTTTGGCCACATAACGTACTCCACGGGCGAGTCGCCCACACAGGCAAGTCGCCCACACAGGCAAGTCGCCCACTTTTGCCAAGCCTCTACTAAACCACCCTTCCTATACTAATGCCTCCTTAATACTACTATCTAGGTGCGTTAAAGAAAGCTTAGATATAGCTTATACTCTAGGCTTTTAAATAAGATATAACTCTTTCTTAGTAATATACTATAGCTATCTATAAAGTTTCTTAAAAGATACTAAGTAACTAATATATAGAATAACCTCTGTATACTAATTCTATAGCTAACTTATATAAGCTAAATAATAATAAGAAAAAAATAATTATTACATATATTATTAAGCTAGACTTATAATAATTTTTCTCTTAGCTTTTAGATATAGCTACTATAGCTAATTCTTAATATACTAAGTATAATCTAGGCTTTATTAGTATAAACTAGCAATATCTAGAGCTTAAAGTTAAGTTTAATTATAGATATAACTATAAAAAAGCTTTCTATAAGAATTCTAAGATTCTATAGAACTAGTTTAGTCTAGTAGCTAATATTAAAGCTAAGTTTAGTATCTAGAATAAAGAAATATATAACTTTAATAAGATAGACTTTATAATAGGCTAGATCTCTCTAAAAGTAGTTATTATAGCTTTATAATAATAAGGTTAGCTAAAGATAGTCTAGCTAGGCAATTAGAAGTAGGTTATAGCTATAGTAGATATTGTTAAAGCTAAGATAACTTAATAAGAGAATTAGAGTATAAAAGAGTTAATTAAGATTTTTATCTTATAATTTAAGTAAAGAGTTAGGTCTATATACCTTACTAGCTACACTCTAGTCTAGAAATAGAATTAATCTACTAAGTAGATCTAATTAATATAATCTAATCTACTATAGTCTATAATTAGCTTATATTAGCTTATATAATTATTATTCTTTACTATAACATATCTATATATAAGAAGACTTATAAAAGAAGAATACTGTTAAGTCTATCTATACTATAATACTAGCAGCATGCTTATTCTAAACTATAATAGCTATAGCTACTAAGTTTAACTAAGAAGTCTACTAAATTTATATAGTAGATATATTCTTATGTATAAATAAAGAGAAATAGTCTAGTATATTCTATAAACTTTCTAGTAGCTTTATAAAAGTTAGAAAGTATATTATACTAATATAAGTACTCTATAGGCTATATAACTTCTCTATACTATAGTATAAGAAGTTCTTAAGCACTCTACTATACCTTAGTCTAAATACTTTAAAGAAAGAACCTTATCTATATTAAAATATCTAAAAATAATTATATTATTTAATTCTAGATTAATAATATCTTAGTTATATACTATAAGAATAATAAGAAACTTATAAGTAATATAATTACCTCTATTAAGACTATCTATAAGGTTAATAACTATAGAGTAGTAGAATAGTTTCTAGAAATCTAGAAAGTATAGAATTAGAACTAGTATACTAAATTATTAGTTTATAACTTCTATATTAATAAGATTATAGCTAAGTTTAAACTTAATAGTATAGTATACTTTCTAGACATGCTTTTAGACTCTATAGTACTTATTAAAAGTATAGAAACAACTTCTAAGTAGAAGATCTATATATACTAGAAGCAGATAAGATTAGTTCTATATATAGCTATTATAATCTATCTAGATATTGCTTTTATAGCAATCTAACTATTCTACTTTCTAATTAACCCTAATATAAGTTATCTTGCTATAGTAGAGTAGATTATACTATACTTATTTTAGATAAAGCATCTATTAATCTACTACAAAGAATATAAAGAGATGTATCTTTATGTATATAATAATACTGTCTTTACTAATAATACTAAATTATAGCGCTTTTTTTAGAGTTATATAATATCTCTCTTTAAAGAGCTAGTAATCTAAAGAACTACTAAGTAGCCTATAGTAACTATCTTAACTACTAAAGTAGAACATCTAGTACTAGAGCTTATAGCTAAGAAGTTTCTAGTATTTAAGCACTTTTTAAAGAAGCTTACTCTATATCTAGAAGTATTCTAGAAGATCTTCTATAACAATCTTTAGATAATCTAGCTTTTAGTAGGTAAGTAAAGCTAGGTTATAACCTACCTTAGAAATATAGATATCTAAAACATATAGATCTACTAGAAGTATAATAAAGAATATTTTAAGATTAAATACTATAAAATAAGCAACATATCTACTAATAGAATAACTAAGACTTTAACTATCTAATAGTTTATATACTTCTAGAAGTAGCTAAATCTAGTAAATATAGCTATAGTATTAAAGTTATAAGCAAGTCTTTAGATAGAACTAGTATGTATATAACTAAGTACTAAGATACAAACTCTCTAGGTAGATTTTAAAATAAAGCTATAAAAGTATAAAAGCTAGAGATAGACTCTACTAGTAATCTATATACTCTAAATATACTAGAAGTATATATATAAAGTTCTATTTCTTCTTTATAACTACCTTAAAAAAGAACTAGGCTATAATAACTAGTACTACTAATAGCTAACCTATAGTACTACTACTAGAACTAGAGACTCTACTAGCTAGGCACGCTAGTCTATATATAATCTAGATGTTTTTTTTATTACTATTTTTATATAATGTCTTCTCTTCTAAAAGTGTTTTTAAGCCTACTTAGATATTTTTTATATATATCTTTACTCTCTTAATATTCTAATTAATATTATCTAGAGTCTTAGTAACTACTATAAGAAAGTACTTAGTATATATAAAGCTAGATGTAGTTAGTCTATAAGCTCTAAAAGAAATAGTAGACTAAGAAAAGAAAAAGAAAAACTTATAGTAGCTTATAACTATAGCTATTATAGTAGCTCTAGTACTAAGTACTAGTAGTATTTTTAAAGTAGTGCCTATAGTTATATATATTTATAGTAAGAGCTAATTTTATATAACTAATAAATAAATAATAGTAGTACGTATATTTTAGAGCTAGATTACACTTAGTAGATAAGTAGCCTAGAGTATCTTTAGTAGTACTTATATAAAAGCGCTTAGATAGGTAAATAGATATCTAGACTAGAAAAGAAATTTAAAAGAAATTATAGAGAAAGAAGATAAAAATAAGTAATAGAGTAATAATATTAAAAATAAATAGTTTTATCTTTGTTCTTTTTCTTTTTAATGACTAGATGCCTCTACTTTAACTCTAAAGAGCTAGCTTAATTATCTAGAAATAAAGCTAGATATAAGCTTATAATATTATTAGTATATATCTAAGCACTAGATATACTACTCTAAGTAAGGCCTAGCTACTTATTATATATCTAGTAGAGATCTTAAGTATTAGACTTTCTTAAAAATAGAAAAAAGATTTTAGTTACCTTAGCCTTAGTCTTATTCTTAATAATAGTAGTAATACTAGGCAAATCTAAGTTGGCTAATTAAAAAAAAAAGATAAAAAAGATAAAGAAAGTAAAAAAAAAAAGAAAAATTAGTAAAAAGATAAAAAAAGAAAAAGAAGAAAACTAGTAGATTTCTATAAACTCTAGAGCTAGTAAGATATAATCTAGATACTATCTATTAAGCTCTAGTAGCTTTATATAAGTAGATAGAGGTATATACTAGTAGAAGCTTAAAAGAGTAGATATTTTAGTCTACTTCTTCTTACTTTCTTAGTACTATTGTAATAATAAGTACCTCTTAAAAAAGCTCTTTCTAACTACTAGAATAAAGTTAATCTAGCTTAATATAGTAATATAAGTATAGCTTCTTTCTAAGCCTTATTAACTCTATCTATATAGAGTAGAAAGATAGAAACAGTAGAGACTATTTAGCCTAGAAAAGTGTTAAGATAGGTAAATAGAAAAAAGAAGTAGAGAAGAAGAAATACTTAGAAATCTATAGTAGAGCTAAAGTGCTCTTATAAGAAAAGTAAGTAGATAAAGATAGTAGAGAAACTATAACAGAAATAGACTTAGTAGTAATAATAGATACTAAAGACGTAATAATAGTAGTAGTAGCTAGAACATCTTGTAAATATAGAGTAATAGTAGTAGCTAATATATACTCTTTACTATAAGTCTGTAATATACTATTAGTAGACACTTATTAAAAGTTAAAAATAGAAGAAGAAATAGTAAAATACTTATAAAAGCTATAGGTTTAGATATAGTCTAAATACTATTATAATAAATAGTACCTTATACTAAAAATAGTATAGAGATACTAGTAAAGTTATAATAGATAAGACTTATAACTATAGTAGTAGAGAAGATAGTAGTATAGGCGTAGAGGTAGTAGTAGTAGTAGTAGTAGTAGTAGTAGTAGTAGTAGTAGTAGTAGTAGTAGTAGTAGTAGTAGTAGTAGTAGTAGTAGTAGAGAGAAGATTAAGGCTAAGATTAAGAAAGATATAGATAGAAAGTAGATAGAAAAGTAAGTAAACTTCTAAGTATTTATACTAGCGTGTATATAGAGTTAATAGAGATGCTTTTATATATATATCTATTACTATAGAAAACATAATATTAGCTTAGAGATAAAAGAAGATAGAAAAGTAATAAAAGCTACTACAAAGTACTATAAGCAAAGATTTAATAAGCTTCTCTTACTAGATTAGCTTAGAAAGTATACTAGATAGCTTTTAAAAGTAAGTCTTTTATACTAGAAAACTAGGTATATATAGGTTACTACTAAGATTAGTAATATTACTAGTAAGGTACTTAAAGTACACAAAACATATAATAAATAAGTAGATAGGTAAGAAAAATACATAAGAGAGAAATAAGAATACTCTACTAGTTAGATAGTAAATAGAGTAAGAAGAACTCTTTTAAGATTTTATATATCTTTAACTATAAGGTTAATTAAAGATATATAGATTATAGAAGAGAGTAGTTAGCTAGTAGAAATTATCTAGACATATAGTAAATATAACTATAGTATTTCTACTAGATCTGCTCTAAGAGTATACTAAATAGCTTTTAGAAGTAGTAGAGGTAATACTAGAGATAAGTATAGCTAAGTTTTCTAGAGTAGTTATAGAAATACTAGTAGTATACTTAGTATATAGAAGAAAAGCTACTAATATACTTACTAATACTAAATCACTTTAAGAAGTACTTAAGGCGCTACTAAGAAGATAGATTCTAGCTTAGAAATCTAGTATTAAGTTACAATAGAACTATTTAATCTAATAGGCTGTTCTAGTAAGGTATAGAATTATAGAAAGAGATAATAACCTATATAGAAAGATAGAATAATAGAAAAATTACTAACGTCTATTATAATTCTATAATTTAATAGATATTTAACTATAAAGTTAGCTATCTAGAGAGTATGTTATAAAGAGCTAGATATAAGCTCTTAGAATACTTTAAAAAAGTATAGAAGTGTTGAGTTTTACACTTTAGACAAAGTCTATAAGTAATTGTTTAATTAGGTCTTAGGGATAAGTACGTGCAGAGGTTCTTAAGAGAGTAGTTGTCTAGTTAAAGACCGTAGCAACTAGAGTTTGTAAGGAAGAGTATAGAGTAGACTATCTATTTTGCAAGCAGGGTTAAGATATTCTAATAACAAAGTTAATTAACAAAGTTAAACACAAACTATAAGGGTTATGTTCCTACAAACTATATACTTTAATAATTATAGTAGTAATATAGACTAATTAGTGTTGCGCATCCTCTAATTGTACTAAGTACTAATTACACTAATTACTAATTATACTAATTGCGCTAAGCCCTAATTAGGTTACGTGTCCCCTTAGTTCTTAACTAAGTGCTAACACTGTAATTATTGCTTACTTATAATTATTACTTACTTGTTGTTCTGTAGATTGTAACAAGAAGTATATAATATCTAATAGTTATATACTTACTAGAGTAGAAGAAACTATTCTTTAATACTTAGTATATAGTTAGTTCTATCTAGTCTTATAATATACTAGTAATTTAATAGATTATCTAAATACACTCTATAAAGCTTCTTATTTTCTCTATAAATACTTACTAATAGAATTTTTCTCTTATTTATAGAGATTACTACCTTAGTTAGCCTAAGAATAGACTTAACCTATTTAAGTATTAAAAGATTAAAAAGAAATCTAGATTAGATTACTTATATAGAATAATATTAATAAGTAGTATACTTAATATAGTAATCTCTAGTTCTACTCTAGAATCTACTCTTATAAACATAGTTATAATATATACCTATTTCTCTACTATCTAAAAAGCGCTTAAGGTAGTAAAAGTAAGAGTATTTATAACTATAAAGAAGGTAGAGAGAGAGAATTTAAAAATAGCTGCTTTCTTCTCTAATCTAGAGAATCTAGACTAACTAGACTAGGTAATTCTAAATATAGAAAGCATATAGCTAGAAGAGGTAGATAAAGATAAAGATGAGATAATATAATAGTATAGATATTATATTAAATGCTAGACATAGAATTAATAGAGAGAGAGAATAGTATTTATACTAAGATCTTTCTTCTCTCTATTACTAAGTAGATTAATCTAGAGTAGCTATTACTAATAGCTACTTACAAATCTACTTAGATTTATAAGTAGATTATATAGAAGATTATATATTTCTAACATCTAGCTTATATAGGTAGACACGTAAGCTACTACTATATGTAGAATAGAATAGCTATAAATAGCTAAAGAGCTAACTTTAGATCTAGATAAGCTATTGCTATAATAAGTATAGCTATCTAACGCTCTAAGGTTAGGCATTCTTTAGCACGTAATTTCTCTATTAAGTAGGCGCTATACCTAATTAGGAAAGTAGCTATAGATAGGCTAAATATAGGTATAAATAAGCTATATAGCTTAAGTTACCTTTCTAGATAATAGCTATATCTAAATAGAAAATCTAATAAAGATTATAAGAATAAAGTCTTCTAACTTTATAATAACTACTATTAATTCTAGAATTATTATTCTTCTTTATAGACTAATCTTTAACTCTAGCTTTTTAGAAAGTCTTAGTCTACTTATAGAACTTCTAGAAAAGAGTCTATAAATTAACCTATTTCTACTTATTATTAGAGACTATAATAGAGTAAGAAGTAGAAGATTAAGTAGCTAGATAGATAAAAGTAATTATAGGTTTACTCTTAATCTTCTTAATAGAAGTACTTTTAAGTATACTTAGATTGCTTATGTATTACTTAGAAGTAGATTAACTATACTAAGAAATTTTCTTAGAAGCCTTAGAAAGTATCTTAATCTTAAGAATACTATAGATATAGTAATTAAGATTCTAATATTAAAGTAAGTAGTAGACTAGAAGAGAAGATTAGATTACCTATATTAATAAGAATTATATTTAGTAATTAGTTAGTAGATTAAAAATAAGATAAGAAAGATTAGAAGAGTAAAAGAGTAGATATAAGATAAAACCTATCTTATAGTTAGTTACTATAGTTAACACTCTCTCTATTATTTAAATAATAATATTTATAATTTATAGATTTTATATAATAAAGTAGAATATATAGATCTATATAAGTAGCGCATAGTTACTATTTATATAGAGGATTTAAGTAGCTATTTTCTATATATATAGATATAACGAAGGATATGTATACTTATTCTCTTTAAGTATCTATTTAATAAGAAACCTCTCTTACTCTAGCGTTAACTATTATTAATTTAAGTAAGCTATTGCGTGTGGTTAATGGCTATAGAGGCGGCTCTAGAAGGATAATCTTAGAATGCCGTACGTGCACGCAGCCTATTACTAGCTCTTAAAATTACTAGCATTAAGATTAGCAATAGCAGATTGTATAGCAATCTCACGGGTATCCATTTTGAGTAGGTGGTGCTAGTAATAGAACGCGTTAAATGGTGGGTAACGTGGTTTGGTTGGGTGGCCGAAAACTATATGTGGTCGAAAACCATGTGGTTTAGCTTACTCTTCTGGCCATGAAGTCTTATCCAAATCCTGCCTTTTCTTCTACGGGGAAGCATTTCAATACAGCTCCACACCCACGGATCAGGAAAAACATTCAAAACTACCGATGGGACTGACATGCGGCAGCCAGTGCGTGTATTTTCTCCGTGCAGCCGGTGGCTTGGTGCTCACCCTGCATATAGGCGGCAATAGCCTATCCATCCACTCGAAACCATTTCATGCATGCACGGCAGGTTACCACTTGAGGATCGAGCAACACTGCTAGTCTATCGTCATGGGGCATTGTACTGCTGGGCGGAACACATGTCTAACATCTTATAGATGTCAAGGGTAGCGTTTTGACTTGCTGTATATCTGCTATAAGACTGCAACGTGAAAGACAATCGGGATATCTACTCGAACCACAAGCACTATTAATCCCATGGAACGCCCACGCTATGCATTACACCTAACGCTCGATCCCAGTGTTTGAGCCATGTTCGAGCCACATGGTCCTATTCTATGTACACAACCGCTTGCAACACCTAGTAGGCAATACCGCTGTTGCCTCTGCCCATGGTCTTGAAGGTCATTGACTGAACCTCTTGCTTCACCAGTCCACCTAGGGCAAGTCGGTCGTCTGGATCAATGCCCATCCTGTCAAGGTCGGTGAAGCCGGCGAAGTAGAAACCCATGATAACCACAAGATAAGACAGGATAAGTATAGAGCCTTTGAAGTAATTGCTCTTTCCCTCGCCGTACATGTAGGAGAGAAGGAACACGCAAAGGATGACGGTTGCCATGTCCCACTGCGGGAAGATGAGTGCTATGGTAGGTTAGCGCTAGGTTTGGTGAAGCATAGGAGAAAGGCTTACTGAAAGTCTGCTTTGCGATTTCGCCAGCAGGAATGTTGGTAGCATGTACGGCGCTGTAGAAAACGAGTGCAGGGATCTGCAGGAGACAAACCTGCAGGGCGTAGGCCGAACCGATTTCCATAGACAGCGCAATGTTTCCGTTCATGGCAAAAGATATGGCATTGAGGAACTCGGTAGTGTTGGGCACCAGTGCGAAGAGAGTAATGCCCAGGAACTTCTCGTCAATATCTGAACCCTCCAACACCGAATCGACTGTGTCGACAAGGATCTCAGCTATGATGGCATATGCAAGAGTAGCACTGAGTAGGATCGCCGCACTCTTCTGTCGACTCCAGTTGGGGGCATCGTGGCCACCTGAGGTGTGCCCAGCTGCCGTGTCTTGTTCCTCAGGTGCATTTTCGGTCGCGGTAGTCGCGGTACGATGATGATGGGGTCGGTCACCCTTACTCGGCGTACTGACCATTCGTGCGGCTTTGTGAGGGGCTCTGGTGACATCCCGCGTGGCAAAAGCCGTGGTGGTGGCTGCTATTTCAGTGATGTGGCGTACGAGTGCGTCACTTGCTTCATCTGTAAGACCTTCAACATGGAACGTTGGGTGCTCGTTGCTGTCCTTGGGCGGCACCAGATGTGGAGTGTTGACATCCGTCTTGGTGCTTTGTGGACTACCAACCAGGGGCTGATCTTCAGGTCCGAGACCAAACTCGTGCTGTGTTTGGCCAACAATGCGCTTGTACAACTGAGTATCGCGGATTTGAGCGCGTGACACGGACTGTCCGGTCGCTGTTCGTGACATGGTAGCATGGGGGAATTCCAAATGTCCGCTGTTGCTGAGACTGTTCACAACCGTGTCAAAAGGCTTCTTCTCTTTCTCGTCGGGCTCGTTGCTCCAAATCGTAGCGGCATGTGTACGCAGAGTGAAGAGTAACCCAACGACATAAGACAGGAACAGCAGTGCTGCTGAGAACCATGTGTACGGCTTTACGGCTTCGTTGTAGAAGCGGTCGTGCAGGGCTGGTGTCTGTGAGTAGTAACATCTGCGGCAATCTCTCTCAGAGCTGGTTTCGATGTGGCCCAGTTGGGAATGGACGTGCGTGCATTGACGACAGTTGAGCTCGTGCTGGTGGTAGTCAGTACTGGAGCATCTAAGGAATGGGTGCGACCTACACTGCCATAAATCTGATAGAACAACGTGGGACCAAACGCGCCGATGACAGCGAAGAGCAACATGGTTGACGTGACTCCTGCGGACTTTACGTTGAAACGCTGCGTCTTTCGCTTGAGAGCTCCAAAGCACATGGATAAACCCGGTAGGAAAAGGATACCTGCAAAGATGCTGCCGATGATGCTTCCCTCCACAAGCTGCGCCTTACCCTGCTTGAGCGCTACGCAGTACAGGAATACTTCGACGACTGTGGAAAAGAAGGCGTTGATAGTTGCGCCAACACCCATGGATGATTGGGCAGAGATGGAGGCAACCGCTTGACCGATGAAGTAGGCGAGAGGAATGATGGAGAGCAGTGCAAGCGTGAAGACCAACAAAGTATCCGTGATCCAAATCTTGTAGCCTAGCGCTTCGGCCAAGACAAAGTAGTCGAAGATTGTAAAGGCTACCAATCCAAGCAGATTGATGAGGAAAATGTTGGTGCCGTCAATGGTGTACTTCCAGTACTTGATGCCAACGGCACGGTAGGTGCACAACAAGATGGACGATGACTCGCCGGGGCGACGGACGTTGCCATTGTCGGAGTGGAAAGAAAGAGCGAGGGGGTGACGGCGCAGGTGGTCGAACAGAAGAAGCATGACTTTGCCCATTGGGATAGAGAAGACCAGGAACCAACAGAGACCTGAGACCAGGAAGAAGGCTGGAGTGACGATTCCGTAAAAGTAGAAGAAGAAGACGACACGGCCCAGATTCCACTTTCCACGTCCAAAGAAGCGATTCTTTGTCTTGGCAGTGTCGGAATGCACGAGGTTGGCGCGGCCGTCTCGACCTAGCAGGCTTGTGGTCTCACCGCCAGTCGAGTCGATGCTGTTGCGACGACGGCCCACGATGGAGGAAAGGCCAGCTGTGGGACCAAAGAAGAGGCGACCCTCCTCAATGTCACCGCTTTGCCACTGTTCATACTCGCTGATGCTGCGGCCTTCCCCTTCGTCCTCTTCCAGATACTGGTCGTCCTGGAGAAGCTTGACGTACTTTCCGAACGGGTAGAAAATGTAGACGGCGAGGTGGTAGAGCAACAGCGAGTACTCTTTGCAGCTTTCGTCGAAGGAAAGCAGAGCACAGAGCAGGGCGCCGACGGCAACGATGATGGAAAGCCACCAGCCAAACACCAGGGTCCAAGCGATGTTGAAGAGGAGCAGCCACTTGCTTACGAACAGGCCCGGGTTCGAGTGGATGTCTGCTTCGGCATTGCGCTGGACTGAGCGGCCCTTTTTGTACAAGGCGGGTTTCCAGATCCTGATACCAAAGGGATGCGTGACGTTGATGGCGTCTTGACGGTCCTTGAGCGTGAAGCTCTCGGCGTCGCTCAGGTCGGCGTCGTCGTCATCGTCATCGTCGTCGTCGTCGTCGTCGCCGTTGTCGCCGGCCGGGCTGTCGTCGTCTTCAGCACGTACTGTCTCTTCTTCCGAGCTGCCGGGCTGTGCTTCTGGGTGTGTGGGTGCAGCGGCGGCTTCTTGCTCTGCGGCATCGTCGTCGGTGGACTCGATGGTGGTCAGGGTTGGGCCACGGGCAGCAGCGGTGGGACGACGGAGGTTGGAGGGCTTGCGGCGCAACGTCTGGGCTTGGCGCTTCGGGTCTTTGGCGCCCTTGAGCTGGTGCTCCGTCTCGGCCTGGACCTCGTGGACGTCGTCGTCGACGCTGAACTCCTGGCCCTTGTGGGGGAACTTGGACGAGGTCGCGCGGCGGCTCATGGGCGGCTTCTTGGGCTTGGAGCCTGGCTGGTCGGGCGGCGTGGGGGCTTGCAGGCGGCGGTCGATGGAGGATGTGATGGAGCCTGTGGGGCTGTCAGTGCTGACACAGCGTGCAGACGTGTGGTGCGGGCAGTACCATAGCTGGCGGGCGGGGCGGCACTGGGGATGCGCCTGCGTGCCGACTCTGCAGCAGCCGTGGTGGGCGTGGGCGTGGGCGTGTCGGTGCCGTGGGAGCTGCCCTGTCGCGAACCCGCAGGCTGCTGGCTGCTTCTGGCAGCGGTCGGGGTGCCGGCGTCGTCGGCCATGTTGGTGGTTGCGAGACGGAGTGGTGCAGGCGAGAGAGCGCAGTGCGGCCGCTCAGCGTAGACGTTGGGCTAACAGACCGCTTGATGCGCTGACGCCCTGGTCGGGCGTGTTTGTCTATTCGGCCGGACTGGTTTCAGCAGCAGGGCATTTGCGACCAAGGAGCTGTGGACAAAGCAGACATGGAGAGAGGACGCAGGCCAGCGAGGCGGCACTGGATGCGTGTGCGTGTGCGTGTGCGTGTGGGCAGCTACTTGGAGACGAGATGCAGATGACCTGAAGCCATGCGCAT
The DNA here is from genome assembly GCA_004335185.1 of Phoma sp. RAV-16-625. NCBI lineage: Eukaryota > Fungi > Ascomycota > Dothideomycetes > Pleosporales > Didymellaceae > Phoma > Phoma sp. RAV-16-625. The sequence goes on from SAUA01000010.1 coordinate 22,571, forward strand.
GTGCCGATCAACTATTCATCAACAACACAACAGGCTAGAGGCGTAGCCTCGTAGGTACCGCTGCAGCTCCGACCTGCCGGGGCCTGCCAGGGCCTGCCACCAATGACAGCAGCCGTCTCCCCTGCGATAAGACGGGCAAAACGAAACAATTGCGGGCTCGTTGACCCGGGCACATCATCAGGTAGTAGGTAGGGTACTGAGTGCATGCCGTGCATAATCCCTCGTCATCATCATTGTCATGGTCATGGTCATGGTCAGTGTCAGTGTCCTTGTCATGTTCATCATGGATGGCTGTAGAGAGCACAAGTCAAGGCCGCCCCACCCCAGCTGTGCTACTCCACACATGGTTAGCGCGGCTTTCGGCCAAACGTACTTGCCTGTCCGGCGTGTCGCTGCGTGAGCTTGAGCATCGCCGTCGCCGTCGCCATCGCCATTCACCAAGCAACGGGAATCACCCTCACCAACATCTGCCCCCGAGCCCGCCCACTCGCCTGCATCCCCCGCCGCCGCACTCGACCTCCAACCCGCCCCTCCGACCCAACACAACCCACCCCATCAACCTCACTACTGCCACCCTCCCCGCGCAACCACCACCGCCGCCGGCGCCCGCCACCACCATGGCGCTCGATACCTTCTTCCACAACAAGATCGAGGCGATGAAGCTCGAGATCATCCAGGGCCAGGCCAAGCTGCGTCGTCTGGAAGCCCAGCGCAACGACTACAACTCGCGCGTGCGGTTACTACGCGAGGAGCTCGGTCTGCTGCAGCAGCCTGGCTCCTACGTCGGTGAGGTCGTCAAGGTCATGGGCACAAAAAAGGTGCTGGTCAAGGTGCACCCCGAGGGCAAATACGGTATGTCTCGCAAACAAAGCCGGTCCAGGACCCAGCTGACCACCCACTCACAGTCGTCGACATTGCCGACAACGTCGACATCAGCAAACTCACTGCGGGCAAGCGCGTAACCCTCCTCAGCGACTCGTACAAGCTCGAGAAGCTCCTGCCATCCTCCGTCGACCCGCTCGTTTCGCTCATGATGGTCGAAAAGGTGCCAGACAGCACCTACGACATGATTGGTGGTCTAGACCAGCAGATCAAGGAGATCAAGGAAGTCATCGAGCTGGGCCTGCAACATCCTGAGCTGTTCGAGTCGCTCGGTATTGCCCAACCCAAGGGCGTCCTGTTGTACGGCCCGCCGGGAACAGGAAAGACGCTTCTCGCGCGTGCTGTAGCCCATCACGCCGACTGCAAGTTCATCCGCGTGTCAGGAAGTGAGTTGGTGCAAAAGTACATTGGTGAGGGTAGCCGAATGGTCCGAGAACTCTTCATCATGGCCCGAGAACACGCACCCAGCATCATCTTCATGGACGAGATCGACAGCATTGGTTCGAGTCGTGTCGAAGGCAGCTCGGGTGGTGACTCGGAGGTGCAGCGTACCATGTTGGAGCTGCTCAACCAGCTCGACGGTTTCGAGCCAACAAAGAACATCAAGATCATCATGGCCACCAACCGTCTCGATATCCTAGACCCCGCCCTGCTGCGACCCGGACGTATCGACCGAAAGATCGAGTTCCCACCGCCAACAGTGGAGGCGCGTGCCGACATCCTGCGCATTCACTCCAGGAGCATGAACTTGACCCGCGGCATCAACCTGACCAAGATCGCCGAGAAGATGAATGGATGCTCAGGCGCAGAGCTGAAGGGCGTATGCACCGAGGCCGGCATGTATGCACTCCGCGAGAGGAGAGTGCATGTCACACAGGAAGACTTCGACCTGGCAACAGCAAAGGTCCTGAACAAGCACGACGACAAGGCTACCAGTCTGAGCAAGCTGTGGAAGTAGGCTCGGCGGTACGGGGTAGAAGGCAGCTGTTTGTGCTTGCTTTCTCAAAGATGACGTTACATCAGGATTCTGTATCTTATGCATAGCAGCGACGAGCCATTTTGGAAGGAACGAATGAAACGATAATGTACTCTTTGAGAACACGCACATGGGTCTCGTCGTTGCTGATCAACACCCCACGTGCAATCGCGTCATTGCTAGTGTAGCGAACATGATGATTTCCTCTCCAACCCGCATTCATCGTCTCACACCACGCTACCACGCTACCCAGCCCCGCTGCACGCTAGCAGCAGACCATGCCGCAACGTCTAATTCTATTTGCTTGTTTGCAGGTACATCAACCCGTACAGAACCCATATCCAACGTAGCGCTGCTGTAAGCTCGAGGCCCTGAGGTTACACCTGCAAGGAGCACGTCATGTTGTCCTCGTCTAACCTTGCGGTACCCTTCTTTCGTGCTCGCTACCACGCTCGTATAGTCAAGGACCCGGCGTCACTGACCGTGTCCTTATTGCTCGACAAGCCATCCCACCCTCAACCACTTTGTTTTTTAGTATGACCGAATTCCAGGGAAAGACGAACGAGGAGGGGACGCATTCCAAGCATGCCACACAAGAAGTGGCTGCGTTGGACCACGCGCCAGAGGGCGTCCTCGAAGAAGGTTCGCTCGATCCTGTGTACGCAGCCAAAGCGCGCATCCTCAACAAAGCGATTCAAGAGATTGGCATGGGGCGGTATCAATGGTCGCTTTTCGTCGTAATTGGTTTCGGCTGGGCCATGGACAATCTCTGGCCCATTGTTACGTCCCTCATCTTCACGCCTGTCAGGAACGAGTTCAGTCCAGATCGGCCTCCGCTTCTCACCCTTTCGCAGAACATTGGACTTCTTTTCGGTGCTGTGTTTTGGGGGTTTGGATGCGATATTTTCGGGCGACGCTGGGCTTTCAACCTCACAATTGGTATTACCTCCGTCTTTGGCATGATTGCAGCTGGAAGTCCCAACTTTGCCGCCATCGGAACCTTTGCCGCGCTTTGGAGTGTTGGCGTAGGGGGAAATCTACCCGTAGATAGTGCCATTTTCCTGGAATTCTTGCCCGGAAGCCATCAGTACCTTCTGACAATACTGTCAATCGACTGGGCTCTCGCACAGGTGTTTGCAACGCTTGTAGCATGGCCATTGCTCGGCAACCTGACCTGTCAACAGACAGATGAAAACTGCACAAGGGACAAGAACATGGGGTGGCGATACTTTCTGATTGTCATGGTAAGCTTCTTCCCACACCAATTGCACGCAGGACGGATGGTTAATTCTTCCATGCAGGGCGGCACAGCTTTTGTCATGTTCTTTCTGCGCTTCGTGTGCTTCACTATCTTCGAATCACCAAAGTTCCTCATGGGCAAAGGCGATGATGCCGGCGCTGTCCGTATTGTCCACGAAGTTGCCCGTCGAAATGGCAAGACTTCCTCCCTGACACTCGAGGACCTTCAGGCTTGCAACGTGCTCACTTCCACGTCCTCGACAGCAGCCGTCACGCCGTCCACCACAGCCTCAGCGGCTGTGAAGCGCAACTTGCAAAAGCTTGATGCTTCGCACGTCAAAGCACTCTTCGCGACGAGGAAACTCGCCTACTCCACCTCGCTGATTACGGTGGTCTGGGCCTTGATAGGTCTCGGCTTTCCCCTCTACAACGCTTTTCTTCCCTTCATCCAAGCCAGCCGGGGTGCTGACTTTGGCGATGGCAGCACCTACCTGACCTACCGCAACAGTCTCATCATCGCCGTGCTTGGCGTTCCTGGTTGTATCGTTGGCGGTCTGCTTGTCGAGACGCCGCGCATTGGACGCAAAGGTACGCTTGCTGCATCTACGGTGCTGACGGGCGTGTTTCTGTTTTGCTCGACAACGGCGCTCGAGTCGAATGCACTGCTGGGATGGAACTGTGGCTACAACTTCATGAGCAACATCATGTACGCAGTGCTGTACGCATACACGCCCGAAATCTTTGCGACAAAGGACAGGGGGACGGGGAATGCCATCACGGCGAGCGCAAATCGCGTGTTTGGTAACATGGCGCCGATTGTGGCCATGTTTGCCAACTTGGAGACGAGCGCGCCAGTCTACGTCTCTGGCGCGCTTTTCATTGCCGCCGGTATACTCGTACTGCTGCTGCCCTTCGAGTCTCGAGGCAAAGCCAGCATGTAGTTCGAGTAGGTAGGTCGTACGTTGTGATGGTGGCCATTGTGGACTGAATCGGCCTCATTACCCAGTTCAAGTCGAGTGTCAGTGACGCACATAGTCCCTCAATGATGGGCGGTTTTGCGTGATCTACCATCAACGCATGGGCGTTTGGTCCATTTGTACCTTATGGCCATTTGTACGATTGTCGAAAAGTGCATGTATAGAATAGCATTACAGAAGGTAATGTAGAAAAGCCCCAGCCTCGAAACGCCCAGTGAACACCAATAAATAGAACATCTGACAAGCCGAGCCGCGTGTGAAAGGATCAAGGGACGCCGGGCATTCCATAGCATGACTGCATTATCCAGCTCTTGACAAAGCTCCCGCACTGGGTGGTTGTACCAATGCGCCCAGCAAACGCCCTTGTCACAGCACAATCTTGCCGTCGCCGTCGTCCCGCCTCTCAACAACACTTTCCACCCATGCCAGCGTTCGCACCCCCCGCATCGCCAACATTCACCGACGGGCCAGCGGCCTGGTCCGATCGTGCGCTGTCGATGAGTCTCTTCTTGATGTCGGAAGCGAGCGAGTAAAAGGCCTGGTCGACGTTGATGTTGCTCTTTGCCGAAACCTCGAGGAAGGGAATACCGAGTTCGTCTGCGAGCGCCTGGCCGCGCTCTGTGCTGATGGCGCGCTTCTCTTCCCAATCGCACTTGTTGCCAATGAGGATCTTGTTGACACCCTCGGTTGCGTGTTGCTCAACGTTGGAGAACCAGGTACGGATGTCTGCCATGTGTGTTAGTCTTTCTTCGTGCCGCCAAAGGCGCAGTCGGCCGGGGAACGCACTATTGAAACTCCTCTCGTCGGTGACGTCGTAGACCAGCAGAATGCCCATGGCGCCACGATAATAGGCCGTAGTGATGGTTCGGAAGCGCTCCTGGCCGGCTGTATCCCAGATCTGCAGCTTGACGCGCTTGCCATCGAGCTCGATGGTTCTTATCTTGAAGTCGATGCCGATGGTGGTGATGAACGAGGGCGTGAACGAGTCCTCACTGAAGCGCAGGAGACAGCATGACTTGCCTACGCCGGAGTCGCCAATCAGCAGAAGCTTGATCTACAGGCGTGCGCTGTTAGCATGTTGACCCCGAGTGGTCTGCGATAGCAGGAGAGGGTGGAGGGGGTTCGTGGAGAGAGAGAGAGAGAGAGAGAGATGGGGAGCGACGCAGAGTGAGGTGAGGAGAGGCAGAAGGGGAAGGAGGCGCCAAGGCGGTACTCACGAGGAAGTCGTAGTTTCTTGTGCCAGCCATGGTTGCGATGTGGTAGGCGGGCGTGTGTATATGCGTATGTGTTCGCTGTCGAGGGAGGGCAGGTTGCGGCGGTGCAGCCGCTGGCGAGCGAAGGAGTCGTGTGGCTGGTGGCGCGGTCACGTATGCGCAAGCGGCGGTGGAGCGATCAGGGCGGGTGCTGGTGGCGGTGAGTGTAGTGGGCGATGCGGGCGATGCGGGCGACGTGGGCTACGTGGGCAAAGTGGGGGGGGGATGTTGTTGTGCAGCCAGGCAGCGCCCGTGTGCAGGCAAACCGTCGCTGGAGTCCACGAGTGAGCAACTGCTTGGCGGCCGTCACTGGGTCACTCCGTCCCTCCGTCTCTCCGTCACCTCGTCACACTCAGTCACTCACTTCAGCCTGTCAGCCTGTCACCCGCCACCTTGCCCGGCACGCACTGACTCGCGTATTTGCAGAGCACCCATGTAGACGAATACCGGTACTTCACTAGTTCAAACTCGCGCTATGCTACCCAGGTGCCAGCACTTTCAACTGTTACAATACAGAGCAAAACGTCTGTCCATGTCTGCTCAGGCAGCATGCTGCATCTCTACTTGCCCGGCCATCATGTGAACCACTTCGAGTACGCCCACCGTATCCGCTCCACCACCTTTTGCTGCCTTTCCAGCCCGCTCCGTACGTCGACCAGCTCGTCAATCTCCACTAGAAACTCGTGGAAAATGCGCCTAGGTAACACACCACTGGCAGCTTGTCGTAGCAGGTGCACCTCGCAGAGCAGTAATCCATGGTCTTGGTACGACATCTCCCCAAACTCAGTGGGCCGGGCGGCAGTCAAGATGCGATCGATGTTCCGAAGGATGAGCAACAGCTGACCCTGCTTGGCCCATTGCTGGACACCCTTTCGACTGCTGAAGACCCCCCTGAGCCACCGGTACACACCCACAGAGACCAGCACACCGGGGGTCAGACCAATGAAGCCAAAGAGGAGCTCTTGGCTCTTGAGGATGCTGTCGATGCCACTCATGGCAAGCTCCACGTCGACTTTGGTCTTCTGCACCTGGATCAAGAGCGCGCTTGCTAGGTTGCCCACAATGGCTCCCTTGACCGGGCTCTGAATGTCCTTCTCGTACGACTTGAGCACCGTGGTAAGATCGCCCTCCCTGACCTTAGCCCTGATGTCCGCGATCTGCGACTCGTTCAAAGCTGGACCATCGGGATTCTTGACAGCAAAGTCGACCACCATGCGCTCCAGGCTGGCACGGTCAGACTCTAGGCTACGCTTGCTCATGATGGAGACCTCGCTGTCCTCGTTGTGACGAATTGTACCTATGACTTTCTTCGTAGGCTCCACCACCCAGTTGGCCCAGAAGTCAATGACGGTCTGACCAAACTCGCGAATCCACGTCTTGATTTCTTCTTGTCGATTGACCACGATCCGGAGCAGCGTTGTAGAAGACAGGAGGAAGACAGTGGCGGGAAGCCAGTATCGAACGAGGCGAGAGGGTCGCCCGTTGTCCTTCACGACAGCATTGAAGCTCGACTTGTACGTGGGCAGAGCTTGTCGAAGCAGGTAGCGTAGACGATCTGCGACATCTGCTGGCTTTAGTGTTGTTGCAGCCTGACCGGCAGAGGCTTCGTGCAATTCATAGTATTGGTCATCTTGGGTGATGACGGCGACAGACTCGTCGAACTTATCGACAGAGATCTCAGCTGTGTTGACCGTTTGGATCACGGCATCCATCAAGGCGATACTCTTGGAGACTACAGCCTTCCACTTGTGCTTGTTGTCGTGTGTGCCGAACGGGTGTGGCGACTGCAGGCCTTCGTCGTGGATGTTCTCGTTGCTCAGACCCTCACCCAGTAACACACCCAGCGCATTCGCATTGACCAGTCGTATCTTCTTCAGTGCCGCACGCTTCCTCCTGCCCTCATTTCTTACCAACGCCAGCGGACTGATTACGCGTCGTTGTATGTTGGCCACACTGCGCTCCTGCACAGACTCCTTGACCAGACCGTAGAACTGCCTCCACCCGTCCGCCGTCTGGCCGCCTTTCGACCTCACATCGTGATAGATCTCCTGAGACCAGTTCCATAGCCGGAGTGGTGACGTCTGTATCGAGTAGAGGCCAGCGAAGCGGTAGGTCGAAAGGATGTCGTCCCAGTACCAGATGTCGTCTTCAAGCGGTATTGTTTGCTCGAGAATCGTGTTGAGGACCTCGCCGTACGCCTGTGTGGTGGCTTTGCTGAGTAGCAGCCACTCGAGTTCGTGTTCGTAGCTCGCGCCATTGCCCGAGGCATCATCGCCGCCGCCGCTGCTGCTACCGTCTTCTTGCATGAACCATTGCGCGCAAGTGGTGCAGCTGCTCGAGAAGTTTGCGCGGTTGAGCGTCTCCACGATTCTGTCGCCCGGGACAAGAGACGACTTGGCGCTCGCCGTGGTCGACAGGCTCTTGATGAGGTTCTGCAGGTGAGCAATGCGTGCCGTCTTTTCTGGGTCGTGAGCCTCTGCAGCACTCAGGGTCGAGAAGCTTTCGCCAGCACGTGTTGACGACAGTTGCAGCCGGTCCAGAGCGCCGTCGATGCGCCGGATCTGGTCGACCACAAAAGACATGGTGCCGCCCGACTTGACGCTGCGGTGTGCAGTGGTGCAGCGGTGCAGCGGTTAAGCGTCAGGAATAGTTGGGGACCGATGCACAAGCAACTGATCTGAACCAGGATAAGACGCGCCTACCCGTTGGAGAAAGGGAGTGACGTAGCTTAGGTTCGCGCCAATCACATGCATGCAGCGTCACGCAACATCACATCTGACACCAACATTACAAGCAGCGCAGAATAACGTATACATGATGCATGTGTATTACAACCAATCTAGATCCAGTTCTACGAGTTAAAACTATATACAGCTCATGCGAGTCTGTTTCCGAGAAGCGTGGACGACAAACGGAACTACAAAGCAAGGAAGGCAAGCATTGCACCCAAGACGGCGTGCTGAGCCTTGAGCTTGAAAGGCGCTGCGGCACCAGTAAACTCAGCTGGCGAAGTTGGGCCGTAAGCTCCGGTGCCAGTGGGCTTGAATGTGGCGAGTGTAGTGCCAGAGATGGGATAAGGTGCAGCAGTAGTGCTTGCAGGAGTCTGGGCAGGCATAGTGCCAAGGATCAGACCTACGGGCTCAGTCGGTGTTGCGCCAGCCTCGCTGGTCTGTGTGGTAAAGTGGACTTGTGGGATGGTGAGTGTTGTGGTTCCGTAGGTGATGGTTGTGCAAGGGGTTTCTGCAGCAGGCGTCTCCGCAGGCACGTTGCTGGTGACACCACCAGATGGGACTTCTGGTGCCTGGGTGGTTCCAGGAGCAGCAGTGGTGCCAACTTCACCAGCAGGGGTGCTGACACCGCCGGCGGGAGCTGTGGGCGTAGCAGGTGTGGGGTTCAGAGGGATGTACGACGGGCAGTTCGTGACCAGACCAGGGTTTTCGGGAACGTGCTCAGCGCAGATACCGATGAGGTACTGAAGAGCCTCTCGGGTCTCATCATCGGTACCGCACCAAGCTGACACGCAGTCAATGACCTGTTTCGTGAAATCCTTGTTCTTGCAGTAACAGGATGCGTCCGCATTGTTCTTGCAGTCACCAGAAACCTCGAGCCAGGTGTTCATGCACTTGGGCAGAACATCAGGGGGACTGACAGGTGGATAGCTAGGGCTGGAAGGCTGGGAAACACCAGTGCTGAGGACAACAGTGCTGGAAGCAAGAGGAGTGGAGACTGAGGTGGTGTCCTCACACGTTGCTCCGTAGGTCCCGTCACATGCAGGAGCAGTGGCGCTCTTGGAGGCCGGTGGTTGGGAAGCGACAGAGCCAGTCTCGTATGTGGGAGGAACCGTAGAAGCAGGAGCCGAGCTGTTGGTAAAAGGAGCCACAGAAGAAAGTGTAGCCGGGACGTCTGAGGAAGGTGTTTCGATGGGGGCTGAGGAGACAGCGGTGGTACCTTCGCAAGACTCTCCATAGCCGCCATAGCAAGGAGCAGTAGGGGTTTCAGTAGCAGGAGGGCTGGAAACTTCAGGAGTCGAAGTTGCGGGCACATCGTAACCGGACGAGACAGGGACCTCAGTCGCGGGAGCGCTGGACGACGCGGGAGCAGAAGAAGCTGGGATAGAAGAAGCTGGGATAGAAGAAGTGGGAGCAGAAGAGGCGGGAGCAGATGATAGCGGTGGCTGGGATGCGCAGTACTCCCCATCGCAAGGAGGAGCAACGCTCGAAGTCGCAGGAGGCTGCGTGTTGCATTCATCGCCGTTGCAGGTCGGTGTGGTACTAGGCGGTGCGGAAGAAGCGGGCTGGGAGACGACCGGAGTAGTGGCAGGCTGGGAAACAACTGGCGCGGAAGACGAAGGTACTTGAGGGGGCGACGGAGGGTTGTAGCCCTTGCCAGGGTTACAGTCGAAACCGATGTTGTGGAAACCAATCTCACACTCCTTCTCCGACTTGTCGTGCTTAGGAAGATAGACATCGACCGACTTGGCGCCACCACACTGTGTGTTTTGGATAGTAGATCCGGAGGCGCTGCAGGGAGCAACCTGCCTACAGGTCTCGCCAGTGGGCATCTTGTAGTGCAGCTCAAGGTCTACATCGTACTCAACAGACACATCGATGTGCGTGATTGAGAAGCCAGACTTTCGCTTATCACAGCCGAAGGACGCTGGCTTCTCTTTGCTGATCTTGTTCTTGATGCATTTGGACCCAAACGTACGCTTGCTGAGCGCGTCGCGCTTTCCGAAGGAGTTGGAGCATTTCCAGCCACCAGTGAAGTCGAAGTCACCATAGCTGAAGTTGGAATCGCCGTCTTTGAGGTCTGACCAGTCGAATCCACTCTTTTGTTTATCGCTACATTCGTTGTTGTTGTAGTCGGGCGAGTTGAACGGGTTGCCGAACATGTTCCACGTTGCAGCAGCTTGGCCAATAAGGCCAGTGGCCAGGACAGCTTGAGTAACCTTCATGTTATCGAGGGTGTAAAGACGTCACAAAGATATAGTGATGAGTCCGAGGCCAAAGTAGAAGTGAAAGTTCTGTTTAGAGAATGTAGTTGTGGAGATAATAGCAAGGACTGAACGAAAGAGAGTCCTGTACTAATAAGGGGACAAAGATAACGAATGACTCTGTCCGCCCAGGTTCGGTGAAAGAATGGAAGATTAGAAAGAATGGAACTTGAGGATATGTACATCGGGCACAGAAAGGGAAGATATACTCACACCCGCAGACTAGAGTGAAACAAGTCGTGGAAACATGTGCGCAGGATTGGTCAATGAACAGGCTAGAGTCAGGTACACAGCCACGAGGGTCGACAGGGCGACCGTGTTGCTTGTCGCGCGCTCTGCAGGTCCACCCACTGTGCAGTCGTTGCCTGGCCTGCAGAGCGGTCTGGTGCGAGGTAGAACGGGTGTCGAGCGGTACGGCTAAGCGAAAGCACATGAAACACACTAGATAGTATGCTTAAGTACACCTTTATGCAGGCGACCAGCCAATGAGGCCGCTGCAGTAGCGTTGGTCGAGCACTCAGGCGTCAAGTAGATTGCCCAATACATGCTCAATTGGTTCAGTTGTTTTACAATGCAGTGTTGTCTTTGGTTCGCAGAGATTGCTGCTCAATCGAACTCTGTTCAGTGGAATGGCGGCGCTTCTCACGGTGCCCGAGCACACGTCGTCCAAAGAGGCAACATCATGTCCGACGCCCGCTGGGAGTCTCGCCCGCAGGCACGTCAGTCTGATGCATCCTTCCGGCCCACGTACCCCATTTTGGTAGTTCCGCGGTGCTATACATTTCCTTGTTGAGGTCATCGCCGTTGGCTTTGTTGCTGCGCTAACCGTAGGCGTCACGCTGTCTCTCCCGAGGTACCTGCACGAGCCTCCTGTTTCACGTCAACTCTGGATGTCACACCAGCAAAGCCTGTAAGCGAACAACAGTCCCAGCAACATCAGTCAAAGTCTCATGTGTCGTAAATGACATTGGAAGGATCGCTACGATGGGTCAAATGCAATGCGATCTCTGCTTCGTAAACCACGTGCAATCGATGTTCTCACTCTGGCACAGGCAGACTGCATCTGCACGTCGGTGTCATGTACACATGAGCGTATGAATGATTTGATGATAATTTCCTCATTTGTCCCGTCGACGCTTCTGGCATCCTGTACATCTTGCAACAAGAGTGCCACGGTGCAGAAAATTACTTTTGATGAATGAGATGTGCTCTAGCCTCGAGTGCAACGATAGATGGTGTGAGACGACTGATTCAGAGACAATGCGGAATGAGCGTCCCGAACTCAGGGATGACTCCAGTATGTGGGACAACTGACACTGCCACCTCCGTGCGTGCCGTGAGGTCGGCATTGTTTTCTATCTGGCCCGCACTTTACTTTGTGATACCTGCACTGGCCGAGTCTGTAGCAAATCGTTACCTTACACTTCTCAGGAACCGATGCACCGACATCGTCATGCTTCTAAATTCAGACTGGATGACTGCCACTGCTGCTGCTTTGTGCGTTGGTCCCGAAAGATCTGGGCGTTGTGTAGGGGAACGACCCCATGCAGAGGCAACGAAGAGTGTTCACAGCGGACCAAGTTTCGCACTTGTCTTTGATGTCAGACTCCATTTTCTGGCAAGACTGGGTAGCAACTGAAGACTTTTACTGTTACGCACAAATTATGCAGTGGGACTTAGACGTCTCGACGTAACCTTTTCTAACTAACTTGCCTTTGGCAGTGCGTAGAGCTCATAATCTAGAATGTAATACACCGACAGAAAGCCACAATATGCCTTGCTAGTGTAACTTATCGCAAGCGGATGAAATGGTGTTAATTTGTTAGGGCCTGCAGTAAAAGGACTTGGCCAGAAGCGTACGACCTCTCACGTTGCAGAATTATCAAGATACATGTTTTGTTTTGCTCAAGTGCAAGAAGGTATTCGAAGTGGCTTTGCGGGAACACTGTCAGCTTACAAACACTTGAAAAGCTATATGTCTCGCTAGCCCGTTAGGCTCTTACTATAACAATGCTACAGTGTAGTTCCTTATGAGTTAAGAGATTTCCACGTACCAGCGTGCTCGGTCATCCCTTTGAATCTGCTGCCTAGAAATCTTGAGGGGTGTTGGAGTAAGAGCCTATGTAGGTACAAATACTAGTGGCTTTCCAGGCTCCTCCTAGCTTATGATGCTTCTGCAATGATACTTTGGGTGCTTCTTGATATGTAGAGAGGATGTGCGCTGCTAACGTTAAGTTTTCCCCCCAACGTGGAAGCATGGCTACCAAATTTGTTGACCCACGCAATTCAGTTTCGCGAGTGGAAGAGAGAAATCTAGATCAATCTAACATTTGGTTGTATGAGTGATGGGGTGAGATCTTCTCGATCTATGAAGTTATGAGAAGTAGAATGGATAGACCATGTGCCATGCCTTCTCCCTTTTGTGGACTCCGAAACACCAGGAATGTCTAACAAATCAACCTTCAACCGTGATGTGAACAGTCTCATCTTGCGACTGTTTCTTGAAAACCGTACGAACACGAGCGTGACAATGACACGCTGCACGGTTCATGAACGGCACCTGCAATGCGCCAACCAGTGCGACAAGAGCTGATGCCCACCAGGCCAGCGGCGTGAAGCGAATTTCGATGGACAATCCATACAGAAGCCCAGCGATCGGGCTTGCAACGCTTCGACAAGCAGCTCCTGTGGATGCAGCGAGGCCGTTGATCTTGCCGAGATGCGATTTATCAGGTGCCGCCTCTTTGATCATGATGAGAAGTAGAGGAAAGGCAAGAATGGAAGTGAAGTTTCGCACGCTCAACGCAGCGAATAGGCCTGGATAAACAAAGTTTGGCGGTAACAATTGAAGAAAGGGTACGATGATATAGGCGACCGGATGGGCGATTGTGACCAAGAGGAGCAGCCGCCAGACCCCGAAGAAGTCTGCCAGGATTGGAAAGACAAGAGCTTGTATAGCGAGCTGAATGACTCCATTGATAGACAGGATCAGCCCAACTTGCTGCGTCGATAGTCCCAACCCTCCACCCAAAGCCCCAGACGATAGCTCTTGGGCGTGGACGTCATCGGCTCGCTTGTCTTGGAGGAAGATGGGTAGAAGATGATCGTAGGTCATGCTGTGATACGTAAATATTGACAAAGCAACAATGAACGTAATCACGGTCTTCGTAAAGACCTTTTCGCTCGTTGGCTGCTCGACCCAATCGCCGTTCGATCGAACCCGCCACATCTCATCATGCTGCACTTCAACGGCGTTGAAAGTGCCATACGACTCAGATGTTAGGTTTGCTGGAGGGTCGGCTGTAGCCCCTTGAGCCGGGAGAAGAGGGGTAGTTGCGGCGGCTGTGATATCTCCCTCCATATGGCCATGTTGTCGCTTGTCAGGATGCGTCTCTTCTAGCAAGAAGTACGCCATGATCATGGACAGAACAAGTAGAGATGAGCAGATGAGGTTGGGAAGAAGATATGGAAACTTCGCGAAGACACCTGTCGAACTGAACATGGCCGGAAAGTTGTCCGCAGGTTGTGAAAACAGTCCTCCGATGGAAGGCCCGATGATTGTTCCGATGCTCCATACAAACGGCATAACTGCATAGGCCCTTGGCTCATGCTCCGGATTCCTCACCAGTTCACCGACCATTGTTTGAATAACACCTAGAGATAGTCAGTAGTGAATACCGAAAACATTCAAGATATGCATGCAGCAGTACCTATGTTGCCGTTCAGTGCGCCGCCTATGATTCTCCCAGCAAGAGCAACCCAGAAGTTGGGTGCGAGGCCAACAAGAAGTAGGGAGGTGATGGTACCTGCGCATCCTATGAAGACGACAGGCTTGCGACCTATCCTATCTGACAGAGCCCCCCAAGCCATTCCACTACATGCTTCGGCCTGTGTGATATGTAAGAGAGGTTAACGGTATTGTTGTAGAGTGAGATCGTACCAGTGAGAAGGCAGAGATGAGCAGGCCAGCAAAGAACGGCGCGTTCGACTCTGATGAAACCTCGTAGTTCAGGACTAGTTTCCACGCGTAGGGCAGTATGCTTGTCAAAGCTATCGGCTCCGCGACTCGAACGAGGGCTGCATCGGTCTGTAAGTGTGTGCGGCCATGCCGGGACGGTGTGAGTCGTCACTTACCGAGCAGAAAAAGCTGGGCAGCGGGAAAGGCATTGTCGCTGGTGTTTCGAATGCTGGTTCTTCGTTTGGTGAGAAAAAACATATCCTTCAACCTGAATTGGATCTTACGGCTTTGCCACCACGCAGCGTCCACAAAGCTCGGGGGATGACGACCTGTGTTAGAAGAGCTTGCCTTGCGTATGACCTTTAACCCAGATGAGGCACAAAGAACGGCTGAATGCAAAGAAAGTGCGGTTTAGAGGGTGGTACAAAGTGAACCTGAGGAATGGAGGTTGAGAAGGTTGATTTTGCGAACCCCAAGCGTTGCTGCAGGGTGGCCGGCCGAGGGGCCGAGATCCCCGATTTGCTGATAAGAAAAGACTCGCCACCAGCCCCGTCCGAGCACGCTTCGACACTCCCCGTCCATCAATCCATATAGTACAACTTACGCAGACCCCCAGTGCGTGTCTCTCGTGCCATTCCTGATACAGCAACGCCTGTGTGGAGTGTATGGGGTACCTTGTCCAAGCGCGTCACTATCCCCGCATGGCAGCCGCAGCCGTGACGCTAGCTGACGCTTCCGTCTAGATCCGTACACAAGACCGTAGTACGGCATTCGTCGTTGTGATCCTTAGCTTCGTGATTATGAGAATGGTGCGCATTTGAGCAGTCATCTATGTCGAAATTGGTGTCTATTGCATGATAGTGCTG
The DNA here is from genome assembly GCA_004335185.1 of Phoma sp. RAV-16-625. Classification (NCBI taxonomy): domain Eukaryota; kingdom Fungi; phylum Ascomycota; class Dothideomycetes; order Pleosporales; family Didymellaceae; genus Phoma; species Phoma sp. RAV-16-625. Next base: position 37,715 of record SAUA01000010.1, read on the forward strand.
CTCCTGAGATGTTTTTGGTACGCAGGAAACGTCGTCATCTCTGACCAACGACGTGCTCCGACTTCGGTGAAAATGTCCTGGTCGGATCTACCCGGCGTCAAAGCTACTCATTAATTTCGACATGACGTTCCACTAACCTCTCCTCTGTGTGTTTATTGAGAATACAACTGTCTGTACCTCATGCCTCTGTTCGGCACTCGAATCACTTTTTGGTGTGGCCAATCTTCCCAACAAAGGACCTTCAAATCGCTCATTCGAAGTCGAACATGACATACTATCGACTGGCTATGCTAGACCGGGCGCCAGACACTAGACCTAACAAGTAGCATAGTTGAATCAAGGTTACCAGGACTCGGGTGCTGACATAGCTCCCGTCTAGATAAGCAATTTCATCAGACTCATCTCAGGAGCAACCAGGGACAGATATTGTTATTCCTCAGACACTAACGATGACGTTTGGAGCGTAGTGAAGGCAGGTGTGGCCTATCTACGTGTTGATGCTATCTACCTTGTAACACTTTCACTTTGGCATTCGAAAGCTCTTGACGAGTACGCTGATCGGTATCCGTAGTCAGGTGATCTCCACAGCTGGTCGTAGCATACGACGACAAGGCTCTTGTCTATGAATCTTTAAAGTCTCAGGGACTCTTCACTGTAGTAAACCCAGGATGCTCCTAGCTTTGAATGGCCCATCGAACGTTCCTGAAGATTAGCCCTTTCTTACCCCCTTGTCACAATGCCTGTAGACGGTCGCGGCAGCCACTGAGTGGAGCTTTGTACTACAGAGGAGGACCTTTAAGCACACACTCGCTTTCTTCTTGACGAGTGGTCGCAAATCATTATCTATGAGTATTTCTACGCGGAAGTAGCCACTGTAATGGTGTTGATACCATGCAAACCTAAGTCTGGAGGGCTACTGAGCGTTGCCAATAGTTACCCTATTCAACCACGGTGATGCAGCGCCTCACAAGGGGCCAATTGCTGTTGATGCCAACTCGAGAGTATGGACACAGTAGGATACTCACAGAATCCAGCCTATAGTCGAGCTGACAGGACTTGTAGGCAGATTGTTCCTCTGACCTCAGTTTTAGTCTCATTCATATCGTCATCAGACATCTCAAGGAAGGCTCTGACTGCTCTTTTCACATCAGCCCAACTTCTGGTAGTCGTGCGAAAAGCGAAAGTTTGATGTGTTGATAAAAAACCCAGTTGGCGTTTTCAAAGATACCACGTTGCTCGAGAATGTGGTGGTCTCTCGCATTGCAGGAAAAGCTGGCTACGTTGTCTCAGCGATGGCCCTTGAGCAGTCTTGTTGGAGGCATTTAACGTGATTGTGACCACTATCTATAGCCGGGAGAAGTTGTTGAAGACTTGTGACGTCTCTTCAGGTTACAGATCGTTACTCGTGTAGCGTTAAATACCTCCACCATCACTAACAAACGACTGTTGGCTTGTAGCGCCACGCGAGAGATAGGATGTATGAATGGCTTCTACCAGCGTGCCTGATTTTGCAGAGGATGGCTTGGGCCAGTGAATATCACCTATAGGAAACTCATGGAATCAGTATCACAATGTAAGAGACTGGTCAATCTCTGGCAAAAGGCAAACTACATGTGAACAAAGTAAAGGAAATTCTGATTGATCTAACGCTCAACTAAGCCATCTAGAAGATGCTATTATCTGCGCATGTGAACGGCCCGTTCAGCGTTGAGTTTGGATCATTGAAGATGTCAATGAGTGCCTTGAGGGAAGTGTAGAGACCACCAACGTTCAAGAACACCGTCATCACCAAGATGCCGTAGTTCAGACAAGCCAAAGCAATCATCTTTGGCCCATTGAACTGGTTTTTCCAGTTCAGATGCAGCCACATGACGCTGGTCAGTCCAAAGGTGAACCAGGAAATAAAGATGGCGGAGCTGATGTTGAGAATCGAAGAGAAAATGGGAATTGCGTTCGAGATGACGAATGATACAATCCAAAACAAAGTGCCGATACCAACCCAAAGCGTCCATGTGAAGCCATTGTGAACATTGACCTGGTCGGGCTTGACCTTACGCATGACGGTGATGTACATGTACTTGATGGCAGTGATTCCAATTACGAGACCTGTACCAAGGACGGAAGGGATGAGGATGCCGTATGCGATCTTAGCTGGAATGGTGGGCGCGGAGCCGAGAGCTGGAGAAGTGACGGCGTCGCCAGCAAGAGCGTAGATGACGCATGCCACGACAATGTATACGACAACTTCGAAGGACTTCTGCATGTAGAGAGCCGGCCGGAAGTCTTTCTGCGGGTTGCGCATCTCAGCCATGACGGACATGAATGATTGGTTGCCAGCGAAGGCGAAGGCGACGTTGAGGAGAGAGTTCACAGTTTCGACGAAGGTTGGCTTGCCGACGATGGTGATCTTGACGTCAAAGCCCGGAGGCGCTTTTGGTCCCGCAACACCGAGGGCGATCATGACAATGAGGACCGCAGCAACGATAGAGATTGTGCAGATCCAACTCATGGCCGCCGCAAACGTAAGTTTTCGTGGCAGGCAGAGCAGCCAGCAGGCGACGTGAGGAATGGCCATGAAAGCGACCGTGCAGATGGCGTGAGACGAAAGCGTATTCAGGGCGACCGACATGGTAATGTTCGCACTGGCGCAGATAAGAACCAGGTTGAATACGAATGCAACCCCGAGGAAGTATTCGAAAGACTTCCCGCCAAGGTAAAGCGCGCAATCGACCAAATTCGTGACCATAGGGTATCTCGCATAGAAATCCGACATAATTCCACCACAATATGTCGTCAAAAACCCAAAGCCGAGGATAGCGATGATGCCAGGGATAAGTCCAAGTGTCTGGAGAGCAGATGGCAAGCTGAGAACACCGATGCCGACTTCGATGGTGATGAGAATTACACACGCTCGCCAGCGGCCGAGCGTCCTATACTCGTCGTCAAGACTGTCTCGCTGGGGATATTCGTTGGCGCCAGCGTGGCCATCGCCTGTCCAACCTGTTGTGATGTTGGTGTTCTGTCCGTACTCCTCGTCGTAGTTTGATTTCTCGGATCCAGGGTAGGGTGGAGTCCCGCCCAGCGCGGGCGACCCTTGCGCTTCCTTTTTGCGGAGAGGATTTTTGAGGCCCATGATGGATGATGGAGAGGTCCTCGAAAGAACGGAAAGTAATTCAATGTCGGGCGATAGCACAGCTGCGCCGAGTGCGGCGAGCTTTGGTCTTTTAAACCTCCAATGCTCCTCCTAAGATCGGCCCTCTGCTCTTTCCCCAACCGCGCAATCTCCACTAGTCTCCGAATGCATCCTGGCAAAGTCGCCTCTTCTCGTGTCAATGCATCTGACAAGCCTCGGCCTTGTCCGTCTACTGCCTACACGCCTGACGCGCCCCTAATCTTGCTAACAGTGCGGAGTGCAGGTAAGGGACTGTGGGGGATGGACCCGGTATGGCTATTCTCGGTTCTCCAGAGTGAAGATGCCATGGCGACAGTGCTTTCGGTCTCCGGGGTGCTGGTTGTTTGATGAAGGGTGTGGGTCGTCATTGCTAATAGTTGGCCGATGCGAGGTAACTGTAACCTTAGGAGGTCCACATATTAGTCAAAATCTTTGCCAAAACTTCTTGGACCGGGATCCATCTGCTTGGCAGTGCGCTTGAACCGCTCGGATCAGCCGTAAATCGGCTTACAGGCTTTCTCGTGGCGCAGTCACAGTCCTCTTTTGCGAGTGTCATCTTCAGGGTCAAAAGATGGGGTGACGGATTGCAGGCGGCGTTGTCCGCCGCGGAATGTTTTTGGAGGATGCGGCTCAGCCTTATACACGGAAGCTAACGCATTAGCGGTGCTCGGCTTGGCCCTGCCGAAATGAACCCTCCAACGTCACCCACCATTTGTAGTCAGATTTGGAAATGTAGACTATCGTGACTCTGGTGTCGCTGCGATATCGCGGTATGGGTCTCAGTTCGCCTCCCTCGACGCTGACATAGTATTGGAGAAATCTTGACCGTCACAGTATATCAGTGTGGAGCGTAGGTAAGGGTGAGCAACCCACTTTGTGGACCTATAGACACTGTCGTGGCGATGATCTCCATCCGTCACGAACTTCCGTTGATAATAGGATCAGCGGCGTCGTCATCCGACCCAACGTCAAGAGAGGCTCCAGTTTATGACTGTCCCAGCAATAGCCTCCTAAACAGTATTGCTGGAGGCCTTCAGCGTAATTGCAACTGATTTTTATAGTCAAAAGAAGTTGCTGCAGTCTTGTGACCTCTTTCAGGTTACGGATGATATACGGTATGTTATAGAGTACCTCCTGTGTTTACCACGGGTTGGTGGCTTGTAGCCGACTTTTTCTGCAACGCCATAGAGACCGCTGTCGGCCAACGTCCGGCGAAAGAGTCACGATAGCGAGCGATTGTAGGTCCAACCTTGTTGATGTATTAGCATTAGGCCGTGCAATAATGCGTGCCTGAACACTAAAGACCTGCGCAGCAACTACAACACCACGAAACACCTATGCATGAATTTGTTCACTAATTTTAATAGTCTTGTTGTTACAACTATACTGAGAAAGCCTATTATAACCTCTCCTATGTTATGATTCACAGGGTTGCACAGACTTTGTACAATGGGATTGGAACGTGGGGCATGCTTAGCATCGGGCACGAATTATTGCACGCACCACTACTAGTTGACTAGGAATGACGTCTATTGAATATTTAGATCATGGAGGCCAATCTCAATGTCTTTCACTCTTTGCCACATACGCCAGTGAGTCCGATGACGCCGGTACGTCTCTAAGCATCTGCTACTGTCTCCCTCGTGGCCGTAGGTACAGCTTCGTCGCCCTGCGACTTAGTTGAGGGTAGAGACTCCGCCTCGTGCAGCTTTTCACTCTTCTTCACGACTCCAGCCTCGCCTTGCTCGTCTAATTCAGGAAAAGCACCGGGCGCCTCAGACGACCCTGGTGCAGATTTGATAGAACCCTCCGTGGACTGCAAGGAAGGAAGAGCCTCGCTAACCTTGGTGATCAGGCTTGGTTCATCTTTAGTCGGCACTTCAGATTGGGAGCTCGATTCTGCAGGTGCAAGAGACTTTGCAGCGTCAACCACAGGGGCAGCAACAGACTTGAGCGTATCGACAATGGGAGCTTCAACAGCCTCGGAGGCCCCGGCAGATGCGGGAACGTCATCAGCTTCAGGACCAGCCGGAACCTCGGACACCACTTTTTCCTCAGGCTTCGCCGCTGCTGACTTGTGCGAGTCCAATGTGTGCTGGATCTTGGCGGCAATCCTTGCCGCTGGTACATCGAGCGAGCCATCCTCACCAAAGCTCCAGATGGCGGTCACTGGGGCAATGTCAAGTTTAGCTCTTGGCACGGCCACCTCGGCAGTGACAGTCGCCGCAGGGGTTGGCGAAGCAGCAGGCTTACGCCTCTGGGGCCCTTTAGCCCTCCCCTTGCGAGCGTCTGAAAGGGGCTGGGCCGGTTCTGCCTCTTTCTCCTCCTCTTCCGGTTCCTTGACTTTGGGTGCTTGCGGTCCAAGACCGAGTTTGCTATTCAGGTCTTGCAGGAAGCCGGCTTGAAGGGCAGCGATCTTTGAGCCAGCTGGGCGAGCAGGAACTGGGGGTTTTGCTTTTGGCTGTGGAGCATCATTCTCAACGGTTCGCTCTTGAGTCGGAACGTTCTCCGACGACGATTGCGATGGCTTGCTGGGACGTGTAGGGATCTGGGGCTTAGGACGGTCAGGGATAATGGGCGCCTTCTTGTCAACTGGCGAGCTTTCTTGCTGTGCATTCTGTGGGCGTACTGGCACAGAAGGGCGAGCTGGAATCGTAGGCTTCTCGATAATTGGTGACTCTGGAGCATACTCATTGGTGTCTGGAGATTGTGGAGCGTTCACAGTCGTCTCAAGGTGCCCATGTTCTGGAGCATCTTCCCAAATGTCTTGACTAGGGAACCTTTGTATGTTCGGACGCACTCCACGCAGGTGCTTGTTCTCAATGGCGAACTGCTTGGTGTGTTCTGATAGGAAGGATTGCTGATCCTTTGCGGTGATGTTGTTCTTGCGCTTCTCTTCTATCTCCGGTGGCTCAAAGACCTTAGCAGCACTTACGTCAGCACCTACGGGGGTCTCTGGCTCCTCAGGAGCTTGGGGAGTATCGACAGTAGTTTCGAGTTGCAGACTGCCAGGTGCATCTTCCCAGACGTCTTGGCTCGGGAAGTGGTGACGAGCAAGGTTAGGTCGCTTGACCTTGTCGGCAAGTGTCTTGGGCTTCTGATCTTCCTCCTCATCTTCTGGGAACAGCGGCTCGTACTCCTTGTGTGACTCCAAAGGAGCGCCGGTCTTATCACCAAAGCGCGCAGGGCTGGGGATAGCTCGGTGTTGCTGGACACTGTTGTTGCGGCTCGAGCTCCTGCTGTGTGTGCGTTGCTTTGTGAGATATGCGGGGGTACCATCCTCGTTAATGGTGTATTCGCCATCGTGGTGTCGTTCCAACTCGGGCGATACGGCAGGCTGCCTCCATTCAGTGTGGGGATGCTTCTGTACCTCATCAGAGGCAAGGATTGGAGTGCCATATCCACGCTCGGTAACCCATCCACCTTTTTCGTCCGTGTTTCCACCCTGAGGGCCAAGGTCTTCTGTTGGAGGGTCGTATCCTCCTCCATGGACCTTGCTGCTTCGATGGGCAGGAGGATCAATGTGAATCACGTCGCCGTTGTCATCCAGCTGTGGGCTCTCTGCTCCCGCCTCATAACGCAGTGACGATTCCTGGTTAGTAGCCTTGCTGGTGGGACGGCTTGCCGAGGACGAAGGTCTGGGCGATGCCATCCTCGAGGCGTATTCTTCGGTGGCGCGATATCCAATCTGCTCGTCTGGGGTGCTGACGGCTTCACGCGAGGTACCTGCGACCCAAGTCAGTCTTGATCATACGCTTCAGCTGAATCCTAAATAACGCACCAAACCCAATGTCTCCGGGAGCTCCATGGACCAGCTTTCCGAGATCGTCGGCGCGCCAGTGGTAGTCCTTTCTGTTCTCTTGGATGTGCGGTCCGTACTCTCCAGCCTTTTCGCGCTTCAGGTCATCTGGATGCTTTTCGTACCACTTCTTCTCGAAATCATCGTTGGAGATCTTGCCGTGACCATGCATGCCGTAGCTACCAGGAGGGCCGTGGAAGATCTCGCGGCCACTCTTGGTTCGTCCGTGATGGCGGCCGCTGGGCTTGTTGTGGAAGCCAACGCCCGTGGAGCTGCCCTGCTGCTCGTAGGGGTTGGGCGTAGGTGCCTGCACGTCTCCCGCGTTGCGGAACATGGGCACCTGGACGCCGATCTCGGGTATGCCCTTGTGCTCCTTGTCGTTGTAGATCGAGGCCGGTCGCGAGCCAATGGAACTGCCGGAGCGGCCGGTCTTGCTGGCTTGGGCGGCCTTGTCTTCGGGAGTCAAGGTGCCAAAGCCTGCTGCGGCCGCCTGGTTCGAGTCGGTGCGTGTCACGGCCTGGATGTTGCGCTTGGCAGTCGAGCCCGGGACGGAGGCTGTGGGCGCGTGTAGCGGTAGGTCGCTGGCGACCGCGGATTGCTGCACCGAGCCATGGCTCTCGCTGGTGAGCGTCTTGGAGAGATCATCGAAGCTGGCGTACTCGTTGCCTTCTTGGCCGATGGAAGGGAGCGACACGCTTGGCGGGCGCGAGGGCACTTCGGTGCTGAGACGGCGATTGTCCTTGGGAGGGCCGCCATATGCGTATGTTGGGTTGTTGAGCGGCGAGCGGTCGAATCTGTGCGGGGACTGAGAGCGCTCAATGCGGCCCTTGGGACGCGGGGGGATCTTGGGGAGGTCGAGGGAGCTTGCCGGTGCGGGCGCAGCGTTGTTCTGAGCCCGGGCCGGGCGGGGCGGTATCGAGGGAGGAGTGCTCATTGTGTGTGTCTGGTGGCCGTCCGTGTTGGGATGGATTGGGTGGTGTGGAACAGGATGGAGGAGCTGTGCACTGCGTCGACGTTAGGGCTAGACGCTCGAAACGCTAGGCGTGAGATAAGCTGCTCGCTGGACTCGGCCAAGGACAAAGCAGTCATGATAAACACCGCAAGCTGCACCCAGCGGTCGCCAAAATCACTCGGCCGCTGCCATGCGTCCATGTAGCTGACGCCGGCCAATCAACGCAGCCGTAATCGGAGGCGGCGGATAGCCGAGTGGGCAGGGCAGCAGGATGGGAGACAATGCACTCACCAAGCTCGCTGATGCAGCTGTTCTGGATGGAAAAGAGAGAAATAGAAGCTGGAGTGTGCAGAGGGACCGAAGCAAGTGGCTCCCACGGGCAGAGCTGGGGCGGTGCGTTTATGTACCTATCGTTGTCGAGATCGAGAACGCGGCCCGCATTTGCTCATGTTGGTATGGCGTAGGTACCCTGGTCGTCATTTGCAGTCTTGCACATCGACTTCAAAACCTGCATGCCGGCCGTGTCTCTTCCCGGAAGTGGACAGACAGAGCGCCTGGTGTCAATGTTTACCATGGGGTTGAGCTTTGAACCACGCCCTCGCTTCAAGTGCATGGCGCCAATGTTGCGTGCTGCGTTGCCATTGACCCTCCCTTCAGGTCCTACTGTCATATGCATAACAATCACTGGTCCCTCTGCTAGGGGGTCATGCACATAAGCGTTTGGCCGTCACATACTGTCAGCGTTTCGTGGGTCACAGAGCACGTTGTCAACCAGGCTAGCACGTTGTCGCTGTTGTGCACGGTGCTGCTTTGGGATGCAATCACATGAGTGCTGCAAGCTTCTTTGGTGTTTCCATCGTCCACGCTCGTGTGCAGACTCTTCTCTAGGTACCTACTTCGTATGCAACAGAGGACGCCTCATCGATCGACTAGACCCTAGCTTTCCCCGCGCTTCGGTCAGCTGAAATCCTGTTCCTGACAGAGCATCCAGCACGATGCTCAGCAGACGCTGCATTTCGTTTGACCAGACTCACAGTACCCAGGCTTTGATTGGAATGAAACAGAGCGCACAGCTGGGACGTTAACAAATGATCCTCTCGGGCAATTGAACGCTCGTGCTGGCGATCGACTCGGCACCGTTGCAGCTGGTGGCTGCTAAACGTCGTTGCTATGCCGTCATGTGGGTCCTGCATACACAGTAGCTTCAGCCAGATCGAGGATTACGTAGGGCCCCGCAAGCACAACAGGAGCCTGCGCAGAGAGTGAACAAAGTCAATCCATTCTCACACAGCTTTCGTTACATCAAATGCTACTTGTTGAACCCAAATAACGCCCTGGTATCAAGTGGTGGTACACAATGTGGCTTCCGACTACCACCAGTGCTTTTACAGCAATCTTCATAAGCCTGTGTATGCCCATGCTTCATCAACTTGTCCGACTGCACCCTCGATAGACCGCAGTACTATCTGCCAGACCTATGGTGGCTCCTGAGCTCCCTACGTTACGCCGAATTGTCTTGCACGGGGTGTGCAGTCTTTAGATAATCATCTGGGCCACGCCCTGTCCGCCTAGGGTTTTGCTGCCCTGGAACGCTTGGCCCTTGAAGCCGGCGAGCGCGTAGAAGAGGGAGGCAATGAGCAGGAAGATGGCCGCAACGATCAAGCTTGTCGCTTGGGGCCAAATGCTGATCCACTGCACAGCGCTCAACACAAAGTAGATGGCAGCGCGCATGTAGTTTGTCTCGAACTTGCGGATGAAGGCATCGAACTTGGGGGACGTCGGGCAGATGCGAAGGAGCAGCGGAATCTCGATGAATATGATGATGAAGGCAGAAACCCTGCAAGTTGGTCAGTACGCTGTGAGGCGCATGCGTGTGGCCGGAAGACGTACAGGCATACAATGCTAAACGCAATGACAAAGGTCGCGTGGAAAATGTTTGCGATTCCAAGCGCAAAGCAGAGGAAGATGCACAGCACTCCGGTCCTGTGTGCAAGTCAGTGTCATGTCCAGGGTGTCTCCCGCCTTCAGGGCTGTTGGGGGTTCTTCTTCTTTGTTGCGCAGCAGGTGCAACGAACAACGACAACCTCTACTGCACAAGTCCATTGTATCTGGAAGCACAGTAGATTCTAGCTTGTCTTTTGAGGGCGAGGAGCGGGGACTGGGGGTCGACTAACCATTGACCGTAGATACCTAAAGAGAGCAGACAGTCAGCAACAGCTCTGTAGCCTCCATCAACGGCGCTTCTTACTGAAATTCCTCGACTTGAACTCCTCGGCAAGTGTCATATCTGCGATTCACTACTCGTAAATGGTCCGTATTCAGTCGTGATGCGCGTGCAGTGTGGGTGAAGGTCGTGCAGCTCGTTGCCAGCAGCTGTGTTGACTGCGCAAGCTGAGGACAGCTCTCGGGCTAGTATATCAGGCGACTTGGCTGGCGGGAGCGCGGATGCCGGGGCTCGGGCAAGAAGATGGGCACAGAAACACACACAGGTGAAAGCGTGCGACTCGCGTTGCGTAAGTGTCGGGCTATGCAAACAGCAGTCTGGCGTTGGGTTGTGCTTTGTAGAATGGCAAGCGTTGTGGCGGTGCTGTTGACGTTGCGGTTGACCGCGGGCTTCTCCAGAAGTTCCACGTAGCGCGCGTGGTCCCCGTCGGCGCTGCTCTCTGCAGTTCACCGACCGCACTGGCACCTCACCTTTTGGGAAGACCGTTTGTGTTTGGGACGCATTTTCTTCATGTTCACCAGAGCGCGGCAGGAGCCATGGTTCACTGCTGTGGTCGCCTCTGGCGCCCTGGGCCTGGCTCTCTACTACCTGCTTGCACGGCGCCCATTGTCTGCGAGCACGTCCAAAGAGCCATCGCAGCGTGAACAGCCAAGCCAAAGCTCGACGACAGACTTTGTAGCAGACGACATGAGCTCCGAGGACCGGGCGTATCACGAGCGCTTCATGCGAGAAGCCATTGGCATGGTGAGCCACTCCGCGCTTCTGCTGCACTTCTGCTGCACCAATTCGCAACACCCAACTGACCAATCACGTGCAATCACAGGCCGAATTGGCACTGAAGAGTGATGAGACGCCTGTTGGCTGTGTCTTCGTCAATGATGGCGAGATCATCGGCCGAGGCATGAATGAGACCAACCGCACGCTCAATGGCACCCGTCACGCCGAGTTTGTGGCCATTGCCGGCATCTTGTCCAAGGCGCCCCTCAGCATCCTGAACGAGACGGACCTCTACGTCACGGTCGAGCCATGCGTCATGTGCGCTTCGATGCTTCGCCAGTACGGCATCCGGGCGGTCTACTTTGGCTGCTGGAATGAGCGATTCGGTGGCACGGGCGGCGTTCTGAACATGCACTCGGAGTAAGTGAAAGCATCTCTACCAGTCCGCTTGGTGACTGACAAGCTGCAGCCCAAGTGTGGACAAGCCCTACCCGGTCACTGGAGGCATCTTCAGGGAGGAGGCCATTATGCTGCTCAGGAAGTTCTACGTGCAAGAAAACGAGAAAGCGCCGGAGCCCAAGCAGAAGAAGACGAGAGAGCTCAAGACAGAGATTCTGCCCATGGACATCCACGCTCCCAAGTCGACGCCGTCGCCTGCTCTGCCCCAGGTCAAACCAGCTCCTCCCAAACCGCTGGTGGCTGTGCCTTACATTCCAGGTCTTACCGCTGCTACTGCAGCACCCTGAGCCAGTGTGGCAGCTATTGCTGACACTTCCTTGCATTCATGCTGCACGTCGAAGCAAGCGAAATGGCTTTTCCAGCTTCCGAGAGGCTAGCTTGCGGTGAGAAGAGGGAGAGGGAGAGATACGATCAACACGTAGAGATACCCAGCATCATAGATTTCTTTAACCACGCTGCATGATACACTTGCACCATTATCGAGTTTCGCGTTACCTTTCTCCTGACTTTCTTTGTTGCAATAAATAGGGCATGCGTGCAGAGACGAAGAACAGGCTAGGTGAACAAAGAGTGATTGGGTATATCAAGGCTATCAAAGCTTCCTGCTAAAGTGCCCGCTCGGGGCGACTCGAATCTCCTGCCATTACACGCGTCGTGCTGGACAAATCAACTGCTACCGTCGGCACATACCATCACAGTCCACACACGGTCACAGTCTGCACAAGCAGTCCTCTAGGCTGCAAATTGCATGCCCTCGCCCACTTCATTGAGCGCACCCTTGGTACCACCGTACTCTGTGGGGATGCCCTGGCCCAGCTCGGTAGCCAGCTGGTTACCATAACTCAGAACGGTGAACTTCTTGACCGTCTCCTTGGCAATGAAGAGCTTGGTGGCGTTGAACAGCCAGCCCATGACGACAGGCACGTTGACGAAGAACTTGCGCGACAACGTCTCCGGGTAGTAGCGGCTGAGCACTTCAATCGTCTTCTTGGTCGCAGCCTTGACAAGGGGGTCTTGGCGCAGGAAGGACACTTGCAGGTAGTCGTGGACCTGAAAGCCCTGGTAGGGGTCCGGGCCTTCGCCGAAATTGGGGATGGGCTTTGTGGCCGAGGACAGGTTCAGCTTCTGGATGGACTTTTCCATGAGGCCGACGCGCCATCGGAGGAAGCTGTGGCATGGCATTAGTAGGCTTGTTCACGGGTTTGTCGGTAATTTTCAGGCTTACGCATCGAGGTCACCAAACGTGGCCTTGTTGTCCTTGACTGCTCCGTAGATGTTGAACGTCACCACGTCCTTTTTGTTCTCGCTCTCGGGCACACCGTCCACCTCGATGATGTAGCCCAGGCCCTCGAACTTGGTCTTGTCGAAAGCCTCGCCCGCGGCCTTTGTGGGATCGAACTCCTTCCTCCACTTCAGCGTCTCCAACAACTGCTGCTTCGCCTTTTCGAGGTCGTTTGCGTTGGCGCGCAGGAACTTCTGCAGGATAAGTTTGGTGTGAAATTCGTTGGACTTGGCGAGCTTGACGCCGTAGACGTCGTCATGGCCGGACTGCTGGACGAGGTCTTCGAAAACTTGGAAGAATAGGGTCAAAGGGTGGTCGGCGGCGGTCTCAGGCCAGGCAGAGGTGCCAGTAACAGCTGCCGTGGCAGATGCGGTAGAAGGGTCCACGACAGCCCCGGTGGCGTCCATGGTCACATTCGGGGCGGCTCCGGCGGCTCCGGCAGCCGAGCCACTGTCGCCAACGGTAGGTACGGTGCTGGGGCTGGTAGTGGTGATGGGCACAGCATCAGAGGCCTTCTGCGATGCTTCGGTGGGGAGGCTCTCAACGCCAATGGCAGGCTGGGGTGCCACGGGCGGCATTGGGTCTTGGGGCTTGTTCTCGTCAAGGGCGAGTCCAGCGGTGCCGGCGACTACATGGTCGATCTCTTTCTTCTCGGTGCTGGCCTCGAGGCCCTGGTCGGCCGAGTCGGTCGAGTGCGGTGCGAGGGGCTCGGTCTGCTTCTCTGTCGAGGCACCCAGGGAAGCAGCGCCTTCAGCGGGGACGGCTGGCTTGGCGTTGTCGGCCATGTTGGAGCAGTGGAGCGGTTGTTGGCGCGATGGGCGTGTGGATCGAGAGCTGCGTGGTGGTGCTGCGATATGTTTTACTTCTGTTCAAACTTCACAGACTGGCGGTCGTGCTCAACCCAGGCGCCGATCACCGCACCCATGCGCGCCATCACGTGTGACACTCGCACTGGCACTGGCACTGGCACTGGCACTGGCACTGGCACTGGCACTGCCTCTGTTTCCTTGGGCCGTGTCGAGCATCGTGTTCGTGCTTCTCCCTGGGCTTCTCGCGCTGTCGGCCAGGTGTAGGTAGCGACTCTGCTGAGCTCTAGCGTAGGTACTCGCTGTAGACCAAGACTACCTGCCGCAATGGGCCACGTCCGGTGTCTGTCCGGCATGTGAAGTGCCAGCCTGAGCGTGCCGAGGTCCACTGCATCTGATCCAACGGACGTGCAGCGTTACCCCAGCTTCTCTCCGCCATCACCAACAACAGTCGCGCAAACAATGGTGCGTGCTGCTGTTGTGTGTGCTGCCGTCACCGTCCACCCGCGATCCCGCCAGCATGTCGTCCTCGAGCGCCTCGCACTCGCACTCGCCCTCGCCGCCGCCGGGTGAGAAGATGGACCCCGTGCTGCGCAACGCCCTGCGCTACACCATCAGCCCACGCGAGTATCAGCTCCTGCACCACTATCTCCTCTCGCGTGCCCCCGCCGTCAAGAAGCGCTCCCTCAACCCGCGCCGCTACGAAGCCATCTCAAAGGGCCCAGACGACTACAATGTCGCCGCCGTCCGCGCATCACTGCGTCTCGGCATGGCCACTTTCGCCGGCCTGAAGACGTGGGAGCTGCTCAAGGTCAAGCTGCTGGCGCGAGGCACCACCGTCCAGAGGTACTTAACCACGCCCACTCACGTGCTACTGGTGACGATGGATGCACGCATTACTAACCCCAACGTAGCAGACGACAGCCCGCAGTACCTGTTTGGAAGTCAACCAACGTTCGCCTGAGCAGCTCGCTCGCCCTCATCCTCCTCTTTCACCGTCTTCTACGCCGCTTCTTTGTCCGCCTGCGTGAAAGCTTACTCAGCAACGAGGCCCGCTCCTTCAGGAAGCGCAACCCACGCGTCTCACGCTCGCTGACTTCGCGCATGGCCCCAGCTATTGGCTCTAGCTTGGCCGGCTTTCTCCTTGCTGTGTACCCAGGAGACCAGTTGCGCATCACCATTGCCATCTACATCTTCACAAGAGCCCTGGAATTCGGCTACAATCACCTCGAAGACCGTGGCTACTTCAAGAACAGGCCCGCCTGGTTTGGCTCGTGGATGTTGATGCCCATCGCCTGCGGCCAATTGCTGCACGCATTCGTCTTTGATCGTGACTGCTTCCCAGCCAGCATCGGAAACTCCATCATAGGCAACTCCCCAGAGTATATACAGCAAAGACCTGCCGATGCGCCCGCCTCTCTTCGCTGGCCAGGTACCTATGACATCGTGGACGGCCTGGCCGAAATCTCAAAGCAGCGCTGGCCGCCCTTTGTCTCTCCTATCCTCTTCCCAACCCACGAAACCCTCCCCAAGAGCCTCACAGCCATATCTCCCATCACCTCGCCTGCCCATCCAGCCATCAAATCGCTATCGTGTGCTCTCCTCCACCCCCACGACCCATCTTGTCTGCGCACATACATGCAGTACTGGATCCAAGCCTTTCCAAAAATCGCCCGCTTCTTCACCCTCTTATTCACCGCAATGAGCCTCGCCCGCTACAAGACTTTTCTCGCAGCACCTTCCGCAGCCCTCAACAAGCTGGCAAAGAGTATCCTGCGCATGTCGTTCTTCCTCTCCGGCGCTATCGGGACGAGCTGGGGCTCCATCTGTCTCTTCCAGAACATCTTCCCGCGCAACTTCCTGCCTACTCAGCGGTGGTTCCTTGGTGGCTTTCTCGGCGGTCTCTGGGCTTTCCTTCAGCGCAAGGGTGGGAGAGGAAACTTCTTGTACTGCACGCGCATGTCGATCGATTCGGCGTGGAAGGTGGGTGTCAAGAGGGGCTGGTGGAAGGGGGTTGCAAACGGGGATGTGTTGCTGTTTGTGTTGAGCTTGGCTACTGTCAACGTACTCTACGAGATTTCGCCACGGTCGGTGAGCAGCGGCGTTGCGCGAAAGGGCCTGGGCGTGCTTAGAGGTGAAGGGTGGGTGGATAGGGCGGCTCTTCCCACAGAGGGAGACAGTGACAACGATGTGGAGGGTGTTCCGCCACGGGCGGATTGATGTTAATATGTATGTCATGTTTACGAACAATATCCACGCAAATCACTTTCAACATACAAGCACCAATACGCCGCTACAGCTTTGCTTTTGTCGCCTCATCATGCTTCCACCCCGGCATATCCGCCAGATCCTTTGCTGGAGCCGCCCTTCTCGACCTCAATGCATCGCCAGTACCTGGTCGCCACCTCCACGCCTGCGTCAAGTCTTCGGCCAGCGTACCCTCGATCAGTTCAACCACATGCTTGCCAATATTCGGTAGCAGCTTGAACGAATGCCCACTATCCCCAGTCGCTAGAACAAAGTTCTTCCACTGCGGATGCTCGCAGATCAGCAGTGCTGCATCCGCCGTATCCGTACACCAGCACAGCGATCGATTGAACAGCTCCTTATGCTTGAACTCGGGTAAGAAGGTAGCGACCGCTTTGCGAATACTGACTTCTGACGCGTCAGGGTAAGTATCAGTGGGATGCTTTGCATGCGACCGAGGCACCGAGACGCGTTTCGGAGCATCAGCACCAAACGGATGATGCAGCTTGAAGCGCGTGAAGCCCGGAAACTCATCGCAGACCTTGATGATACCGTCTTCGTTCGGTTCGAAGAAGAAGCCGTACTCGCCATGGTAGACTACGGGGCAGTCCTTATACGCGGCTGCTTCCTGCGCGGTGAGCTGCATGTGTGCGTACACCCACGCCTTGGATACGCATTGCTCCTGCAAATCGACGAGCGCGGGACTCCATGCGCCTGCTGCAAGTACGACTTTTTCTGCGTAGTACTTTGTGCCGTTGAATGCTTCAACCCCGATGCATGTCCCCTCTGCTAGTAGCGGTTGCTTGAATGAGCCAGCATTACCAAACCCGAATTTGACCCCGGACTTGACGAGGTACTCGCCGATTGCGTTGATGGCTTTGGCTGCTGCG
The DNA here is from genome assembly GCA_004335185.1 of Phoma sp. RAV-16-625. Lineage (NCBI taxonomy): Eukaryota > Fungi > Ascomycota > Dothideomycetes > Pleosporales > Didymellaceae > Phoma > Phoma sp. RAV-16-625. Next base: position 54,263 of record SAUA01000010.1, read on the forward strand.
AGCCACCCGCCATCCTCACTGAAGACTGCTTTCCAGCCTTGGATTTGGTTGCGGTCTAGCAGTGGCATCTTTGCGAGGATCTCATCCTCGGAGTCTAACCACTGGTTGGTTGCTTCGAGTCCAGCATGGGCGTCCAGGAGGGCCTGATACGCTTGCTGGAGATTTGCAATACCTCTGTCGCCATGTGCACAGTCGAGCTAGGATATCGTCAGTACAATACAACAGTGCGCACGCCGGACTGCCACTTACCCTACCGGTGTTGTGAAAGAAGCTCTTGAACAGCTCATCTTCCTTCCACATCTGCCTCGCCTCAAGACTCAACTGTAGATCCACTGGGTTGCGCAGACGAACACCCATGATTTTGTTCAAGTCATTGCCGGCCGACTGTGCTGATGGGATCGGGTATGTGTCGAGGACTGTAATGTTTGATGGCGTGTAGCCTGAGCGGACAAGATGCAAAGCCGTGCTCGATCCAATCGTGCCTCCACCTCCAACAACGATGACAGTTGTCTTTGTTCGTGAGGTCGCCATGACGAATACTGTTTCAATTGATCCTGTTCTCCTGATTAGTCTGACGGTATCGGTGTTGTTATCAGCAGACAACTCTTCCTTTGAGTTGATATCACCGCCTGAAAGTACTCGGTGGCCTGCCTGAACACGCCACTGTAATGATGGCACGATATGGACTTGGTCTGACTGTGGAGGTGAGGCTTTTGATAGCGGTATGTGGCCAATGGATGAGAGTCATGATCCCGGTCAGATGTCGGCTGTTGCTTGCTGATCGCACTGCTACGATTGCCTCTTCTGGTTAGTCTTTCACTTGACTTCTCCGATATTGAGTCTCAGTCATCCATCGATGATCGAATTCCATCCCCAGGATATCAGAACCTTGACCACTCGATGCCTATATGTCAAGCTGCGCCGTTGTTGATGAAAGGGCTTGTTCAGAGTTGTGCGCATCTGTATTGCCAACGTCGCCAACGTTGGGCAACCACCGCCGACGACATCGGCCCGCGGAACTGAATCGTGTAACCACTCCGCATATCAGCGCACACCAAGCCTCGCGCAACACCACTAGCGTACTCTTGATATTGCCTTACCCGACCTAGCCTGACTGAACCGACTCCTGACTGTTCAAATTACCTTTCTTGGTATAGTCGAAAATGGCCCCTCTTGCGCAGCACGCGATCTTCTCAGGAACCATATAACTTTCAAGTCTCCACAGACCTTATCCACTGGTCATTTACCCCAGCTTGGGGTAATCTAGCATGGGTCCACAGATAAGCCGGCAATCGCAACAAGCGAGGATGGGAGATAGGTTGAAGAGAGGAACCGATAGGCATTCGTATAAAGACTTGCACTATTCATCCTTCAGCTTCTGAGCTCGACGTGCATTCTTCACAACATCTTTGAACAGCTCGTAAACTCTTGAAGATGCCCCATCTTGACGCTGCTCCGCCTAACACTCATGCCGGCGGCAACGACGATGGCCTTCGTACCAAGGGCAACGATCCGTTGAATGCTCCCGTCGACTACGCAGATGAGACGATCAACATGGAGGAATATGCAAGAACAGTGCCCCTGTGGAAGCGCGTGTGGCAGCACAGCTTAACGCAGATGCTGTTGCTTAGTATTCAGGCGTTTTGCGGTCCTGCAATGGCTGACGCTATTGCTGGTGAGTTGCCTGCCCTGAGCCCAAGCGACACCAGAGAGTGGACTGACAACTCTCAGGTCTTGGTGGAGGTGGTCTCGCGACGCCCCAAACATCCAACATTGCGACCGCCATTAACTACACCATGTTAGCATTGTGTTGTGCGCTAGGCGGACCTATCGTGAACAAGCTCGGAACAAAGTGGTCGTTGGTCATCGGCGCCTGCTCATTTCCTATCCGAGGATCCTCATACTACTGCAACAGCAAGTTTGGTAACCAATGGTACTTGATCCTTGGTGGCTTCTTCACTGGCATAGGTACAGGAACCTGGTACGTGGCCGAGAGCGGAACAATCATGTCGCTCGCACCGGCCAACTCTCGCGGCAAATATCTGGCCTTGTGGATCGTTGCTCGCAATCTTGGACAACTCGTGGGAGGTGCCATCAAGTAAGTACCATGTGGTAAATGCATCCGGCACTGTCCACTGACACGCTTAAGTCTGTCCGAGAACCATGTGAAGGGAGTAAGTGGCGGCGTTACCCCCGATACCTACGTCGCTTTCTTGATTATCGAATGCATGGCCCTGCCATTTGCCTTCCTCATCTCACCTCTCGAGCGTGTGGTCAGATCTGACGGCACCCGCATTCTTGTATCCGAGAAGCTGTCGACCAAGACAGAGTTCAAGATGATCAAGGGTACCATGACTTCGAAACTGATCTTACTCTCCGCTCTCTGGGCGATTTGGTCCTTCTTTTACAGGTAGGCAGGTCCGTTTTGACTTGGGAGCTGCTTAACTGACCCACTTCACAGTGGCACTTGGTCAACCTACCTGGGCACCTACTTCAGCGTCCGAGCTCGCGCATTGTCGTCGCTTGTATCACCATTTTTCTGTATCGTTGGCTGCTTCGCTCTTGGCTTCGTCCTGGACATGAAAAGCCTGAGCCAGCGACGAAGAGCACAAATTGGTTTGTTCATGGTCGTTGTCTTGAACTTGGGCGTGTACATCTGGTCTATCGTTATGCAAACCAGATTCAACAGTAATAGCCCAGGTAAGATCGACTGGGACGATGGGCTGTATGCACGTTCCTTCCTGCCTTACTTTTTCGTGCAGACTACAGGTCCACTGTCACAGTCGTACATGTACTGGCTTCTGTCTTCCTTCGCAACCGACGCACAGTGTAAGTGTTGTAAATTCCAAGCTATGCCGTAACCAGTGCTAACTGCGTATAGCAAACGTTCGTAACGGAGCCGCATTCCGCTGTCTTGAAGCTGTAGGTCAGGCCATCTCGTATGGCATGAACACTCAGATCAAGACCAGTCCTCTGATCGGCTTCTGCGTTACCTTCGCTCTGATGGCTGTAGCGTTTGGTCCAATGCTTGTGTTGGTGAATCAAACACCTGATCGCATCCCTGCCGATGTGATTGTTGAAGAGCAGCAGCGCGTAGAAAGTAAAGTCGGTACGGTCAACATCGATACTAAAGCATGACAGTAGGGTTCATCCTTGGCTGCGACCATGATTCCACAGCAACAGCTTGGAGAGCGTAAGCGCTAAGCAAGATTCATAATGGTGGGCTTCAAAACAGCGGCCCAAGGACTTGAAGGATCCCGTCTGCAATCGAGTGGATAGTTTCATGCAGTGTACACGCTTAGACCAGCCCGGCCTTGCATGGCGGATATTAACTCATCATACACCTACTAGAAGTACTGCTTTATCTTTCCCATCCAGTGCAGCATCTCAAACGTCAAGATGAAGCTCTCCTCAATTAATACCGTGCTCGCCCTTGTCGCAGGCACTGTCAGTCAAGCGACCAGCTTGAACATCACCGCCATCTCTGCTGCCAACAACGCCGCTCGCCTTGAGTGTTGGCAATTAGCCGCGCCGCCTGTCTTAGGACGCGGCGCAGTCAACTTCGCCTTAGGCGATTTTGACGACGCGTTTGTAGGCATCATACCGCCAAATACGACTGCTGGCACCCTGAACAATGCAGCCCAAGTACAGTAGGCAATCCCTTCGTCATTGGCATCCCTACGTATCTAAACATGGTCTCGCAGGTACTCCCTGTTCCTGTCCGGTCTTGCGCACATCTCCACGCCCAATTCTGGCCTGCCCGCTCATCTGAACGACGTCTGGATCTCCGGCGGTCGCCATGGTATGCTGATCGCGGCAGACCTGAAGGAAGTGGCTGCAAAGGGTCACATCACAGAGTTTCCGAGCCAGGATAGGACAATCATTGCCCAATTCCCCGTCGTGGGTAATAAGGCACCCAAGCATCGCGTTCTTCACGTTGGGCCATGCACGTGGGCGGATCTTGCTGGGCTGTGACGGAGATGCAGGAGATGCCGAATGGGGCGCGGTTGAGAGTCTGCCGGAGTGTTGGGGGAGGTTGGTGGCAGAGGGGTGGGGCGTGTGGGGTTCTTCTGATGAGAACCGATTATTTTGTAATTAACGACATTGAACTCGCATCCATCTCGCCATTGTTGTGCGTGGTTACTTATTTGTTTCCATTGATAATTGCTATCGTCCTGAATGCTCTCCTCACTTTGAGCGAGATGATCAGCCGAACGACAATCCTCCTTGTAGCTCGCAAGGAATCTCGTTTACAAGGGATCGCATCCCTTGATCAGTGATAGGTCAGCATATCACAATGCATAAAGCATCTAGCGGCTATAAACCCAAGACGGCAAGTCGCCAGAATCGATTCATATGACGCTGTCTGCCGTCCCGTCCCGCGTGTGGGCACTCCGGATCCCACGCCCGTCGAGCTCCAACGAATAGACAGCCTTTTGCCGAGCCGCCCAAGGATTGTCATTGGCTTTGATTCAGCAGGATGCGAATCGATGTAACTTTATCTCCATACATTTACGAGGATGGGATCCTGCGTGGGCTGGGCAAAGCATCGCCCCTTATGCTGCAATGTGCTCTTGCGGCAAGTGGAAGGATGTTGTTGTCGTCAGCAGATATGAATGGCCCTCCTGGGCTTCAATGCAGTACAGTCTACCCTCCATAAATCAGTCCTTCGGTGAGACACAATCGACACCGAACATGTAAAATGGAAGCCGCTACAGCTGCCGTTCATCTGTTAGCTCGCGAGCAAAATGCCTTGAACAGCGCGCAGAAGAAGAATCCCAATTGTGAGCTTGGCTTCAGCTCATGGAAGATATCGAACTAGCAAAACTGACATTACTCAGGGCCCGATCCGTATGCTTCTTAGCTCCCTCTGTCGTATCGTTGAGTAGGTTTTTGATCTCGCAGCAGCAACTACGTGGATCCCGAGACACGCATGCCGCTTCTCATTGCTGTAACATGCACATCGGGATTCATCATGCTTGTGCTCCTGGGCATGCGCATTTACACACGCCATAAGATGTCAACGCGCGGGCTGGGCATCGACGATGTCCTGATGGTGCTTGCAGCTGTACGAACGGCCACTGTGAGACATCTTGAGTGTTTTGACTGAATCAAAGCCAGTTATTCTCTACGGCTCTCATTACCATTGTCTGTGTTTGCGCGGTGTACGGCACTGGCTACCACAACTGGGATATCAGGCCTGAATGGTATCCGACCTGGGGCAAAGCCACGTTCAGTCAGAACTTGGCTTTCATACCAGCGACAACCTTGACAAAAGTTTGTTCTTTCTATACTAACACCTTTATCCGCTTACTGGAAGCGACAGTTGTCCATACTACACACGTATCTGTTTCTTTTCCCTTCGCGAGCAAACGAAGTCTTCTGCCGTTCTATGATGACATTTTTATGGGTATGGGGCGCCATTCAGATCATTGTTTCGTGTTTCCAGTGCCGGTAAGTAGTTCAAAAAGATCTGGCCGCTCCTCTTTGCTGTGGGCATCAGCTGACGGATCGTAGTCCCCTCTCTTCCTACTGGGATATCGGCCTGAAGAAGAAGTGCATTCTGATCAATCCTTACCTCTATTCATCCGGCGCCGTCAATAGTCTTACCGACGTTATCGTATATCTCTGGCCGTCACGAACACTTTTTTCACTCCAGCTGCCTCTGTTGAGGCGGCTGGGCCTACTTGTTACGTTTTCCGCTGGCTTGGTGTAAGTTGCAGTGTGAAAGCCATTGGTACAGTCAAGCTCACAGATATCTAGAGCTGTCATTGCGAGCATACTTCGGATGGTCAGTATCCGCAACGCCAGCTTTTCTTCCGATTCGACATGGGCAGGCACCTTCATTGCCCTCTGGAAAGTACTCGAGGTCACATTTGGTGTGAAATGTGGCTGTTTGCCAGCAGTGAAGCCTTTGATCGAGAGGTTCTTACCGAAAGCAGGCATGGACTCCAATCAGTCCAAGACTGAAGGGTACCCGAGCAATGATTTCAACCGACTCGAGAACTACGCTTCCCACTCGCATAGAAACAGTGATACAGGCGTTAGCTTACGGAACGTTAGCCACGACTCTCTTCGAGATGGATCAGTTGGAATGACATCTGAGGGTACAGACGATGAGGAAGAAGAGTTCAGGAAAAACTACATCGAGATGCGTTCGAACATGAAACAATACATAGGCTCGACCAGCATGCAGCAAGCGGAATCCAAGATGTAGCGCATCAATCGCTAGAGAAACCCTGAGGGGGGCCTTACTGCGAGCGTCTCTTATACCGCTCTAAAACACAAGTCAGCGCAAAGTCCAGTCTTTAACTATATGCTGCCCAGATAGCATTTATTCTTCCGATCCGTCATGAGGAAGAGAGGTGCACTCGATCGAACGATATGAGAGTGATTCCTTATGTTTCAACATTACCAATACGAAGAAAGCCATGTATAGTAAGAAACAACTTTTCACCTTTTAAATGCAGTAAGTGCTAAGCAAGTTCTGCTGGGAGAGGTAATCTGAGAGGCACGAATCTTGTGAGAGATATATCCGACTTGAAGGCGAAGGAAAAGACGTACTGAAGCGAAATCACGTTCACAACAGTCGGAGCGGACTGGGAGCAAATATGGTGAGAACACACAACAATATATCAATTCGACGGCGGGTTGGCGTATACAAATCTTAATAGCTCCAAGACATCAAGTCTTGTTTCATCTTATCAGAGATTAGTCTAAGAAAAGTGTGTACACCTGGGATGTACTAACCTTGCCCTGCTTAAGCTCTCGGAATACAATTTTTGAGCCACCAAGGCAATATACAAGAAGATGGTTTCGCCCTGGCATTTGCTGACCTTTTTGGCCCCCAGCAGCCTAACCTCAAAACAGGAAGGTGGAGTCTCTCCTTCAGCCTGTCAGCCTCTGTCACATCCCCAGACCAAACATTTCGACATTTCACAGCAACTTTTTGCTCTCATCCCATAAATGGCGTTCAAGATTAATGCACCTGAGTCGCCAAATCCTCTTCTCAGAAGGTGCGATCGGATCGATCGACGACGAGATGTCAAGTGGCAGCAATGGCCGGAAACCACGTCTCAGCAGAATCAGTTGGATACTGAGTGGTCAGACCACTGCCTTCCTGACCTCGAAGATGGGTCTTTGATTGCCTGGGGTTTGCAGCAGAGCCAGAACGCGACAGGAGAAGGGGTTGTGGTTGATGTTCTGTATGGCAATGGAAACAATTTGCGTAAGGGTTAAAGATGTGCTGGGATGTCGCTATCCTCACGCTTCGCTAGATTGGCCGCGCGATATTGACGACGATGAACTCTCGCGCATCATGGAGGTACGTACCTTATATTAATTCTGGCTCGAAACATAGCTTGATGTCTGACCAAACAGTTGTCCGCGCCTTCGCTGCGAGTATGGTACGTGAACAGCAACTCAACGTTCTCACCCTCCAAGAATATGCGAGTCGTAACAACGCTCTTTGCTTGTACTAAAAGAATGCGCTCAGCTTCATCAATACCTTGGAAACCGACAACGGCTGGCTCCCAGGCAACTTCAACCTACGTGAGCGAACGATCCGCATTCTTCGCAAGGCTGGACTCTCTGGTGTGCTTCTATGTAATCTTTACTCCGAGCAAAGTTACTGGGCGAAAATGGGTAATCAGAGATACATGCATTACGATGACCGTGGACAGCTAAAGTCATTTGGTACTTGCTCGACACTTCGAATCCACTTGTAGTGGCTAATCGTCGACAGAGATATGTTATCAGTACCGTTGTGGCTGGGACACTGGCGTGAGCTTTATACATACAATACGGGAAAAGCAGCAGACTACATACTTCTGCATCAACTACCCATCTGGCGCACGAGATAGACTCGAGGCCCTATTTCGGCATGAAAAACGCCGTCCTGTCATCCATCGGGACTTTTTACTCGACACTCTGGTAGCAGACGATAGCTTGAAGCAATGGCAATTCGATATAGGGCAGCGACGTCTGCTGCTTCTTCAATTCGTAGGAATACCTAGAGTGCCGCCAGCGGTGCGTTGCTAACATCTGTGGACAGGAGAAAACGTTTGAGAAGCCGCTGGTGGGCAAGAATGACCGCACTGCTACCCTAGTCGACGAGTCAAAAAGACGTTACAATGAGAATGACGTCGTAGTAATCACACAAAAGAGCTTGCAGAAGCACGAGAAGAACGATATCGAGCACCAGCCTGGGTCAAGCACCGATCAACGACACAGAACGGAAACTGGGGGATCTTATAAGGATCAGTTTCAAGCAAGCCTCGGAGACCCTGAGAATGGCAAGGAATTGGATTTCGACAGTGCTACTCGCAACCTACACAAGATGGTACGACACTGGCTTGGCCTGCGACAAGACTGTGAAGACCTCCTAGCCCAGCTCCATTTCCTCCATGAGACATACGTAAAGGTCGCCGAGAAACGTGGCCAAGACTGGCCGTCGGACCGTAAGGCTGATGCAGGCGAGTCCTTCAAAGTGCTCATCTCCCAATGCGACATCTGCGTTCGATGGACACAAGCCTACCATGACCGCACGCAAACGCGCATCAACCTGGTGAGCGCGTACGAAGTACTGGTTGAAAGCCCTGGTTAGACTAACAACTCCAATCCAGCTATTCCACCTCGCGAACCAACGCACCGCCGCCGACACAGCGAAAATCGCGGAGCAAACCCAGCGCGACTCGGCCTCGATGATCACCATTGCCGCCGTAACGATGCTGTTCCTGCCCGGAACATTCATCTGTGCAATCCTCAGCACCACATTCTTCGATTTTGGCGAGCGAGGCCTCCAGGTCTCCAATCAATGGTGGGTACTGCTAGTCGCCACCATTCCGCTGACCGTTGTCGTGTTTGGCGTGTGGATGGGGTGGCAGCGCATGAGACGGCAGAGTCAGCTTCTCAGGGCAGCTTTGAAGAAGGTTGAGTTGCAGAAGTCGGCGGTGAATATGTGAATAGTTGGTTGTGCGTTTTATTGCGCCAGACAGTAAAGACGCGGCTAAGCGGCCGTTTTGTTGAGGTCTCCTTGCTACGCTCAATTACCAACATAGACCGAAGTAGTTTTGCTCAAGATCTGTACGTGCCATGTCGATAACTGTTGGTGGGCGTGACTGATTACTGTCCAACACCAAGACAGGTCGACACTTGCAATCGTATGTGGATACTGGGCCGTGTATAACGCTACGACGTCAAGGCAGAAGCATAGTGGTGCTGTTTGAGTCGGGATCAGCTCGGCCACGCATCAATTGGGGCTCTACCAATGGGCCAGCACTTACAACTCTATATGTTACAGTATCTATACAGCTCGTTCCGCTCAGTCGCGTGTCTTGCATGCACGCTGATCTATCGTTCACTCGCTCGTTTCGTCAAAAAATCTATGCGCCCATCTTGCTCTCCTTGAAAGGATACTTGACGGTGTCATCCTTCCTGATGACGATCTTCCTCTTCTTCTTGGTCGCCTGGTGCTCGACCCATACCTCCTTGGTGTATTTCTGGTTGAACTCGCGGATGAATCGAGGATCCCATAGTTCACTGGCAATTCCCAGGTCTTTGCAGCAGCGCATCAGGGCATTGGATTTGCAGCCCTCGGTCGCGGTGGGTATACCATCGGGCTCGAAGTACTGCTGCTCGCCGCGCGCTATCGAGACAAGGCTGTTATCAAAGTCAGTGCTGATTCCCAGCGACTTGGTGCGAGAGCACAGGATTATGGACGTGAACGTACCGGCCCTGGACGATCATGCCGTACTCTCTCGTCACCAACTTCTGTGTTACGATACTCTCGCCTCGTGGTGCTAGTCCCCATGCTCCCGGCCCAAAAGCCTTGTTCAGTATGCGCCTGTACTTGATCTCTGGAAGATACAGAATGCCATCAGGCTTGACCTCCACATCCCCGCTGTCCACGGGCGCAAGCAAAATGTCGCTCTGCTCCTTGGAGAACGCTACGCTGCCCAACCCGTGGTAGGAGCGCGTCCAATCGTGTGCTGCAACGCCCTCAATTTCGGCGGGCGCGTCGCTGAGGCCCTCGGTGAGGGAGCGCTGGCCAGAGGTGGCGGCTGCGGCGGTGGCGCTGCGGGCGGTGGGAACTGGGGGATCTTTCGCCGGGAAGGACGGGCTGACGGTCCTCTGCGCGGCTGCGGCTGCTGGCCTGTAGGCTGAAGATGTGGTGGCGGGCTTTGCGGCCGTGCTTGTCGTTGATGTAGCTTGGGCCTTTGGTGTGCTGGCGAAGGCGGCACTTATGCGTGATGAGGAGAAGCTGCGGTGAGTTGTGCGCGATGCGCCGGTGAGCAGCTGAAGAGCGCCTCTTCTGGCCGGTGCTGCTGCCATGTTTGTTGAGATGTGTGTGTTGTGGTGGGTGAATGATGCTAGACAGACACGCTTGTGAGATGCACAACGCGTGGTCACGATTTAGGGCACGGGCCACAGATAGAGATAGAGTGGAAGAACACAATTGTCGGTATGCATGGATGGATTCGGACTATCAAACTGTTCATTTGTGTCTTGTAGCCTGGTAGCTCAGAGTCATGTCTGTCTCTCTTGCTTTGGATACTCGCAAACGCCGTTCAACCCACAATAGCTAGAATGACTTCCTCCAGGGATTCGTTCCCTAGCGATCCCCAAGGTCAAATCCACTTGCGCGTGCTCTCCTGGAATCGCCAGGCTCTTTCCCGTATGCCAGGGGTTCGTCGCGATCGTCGCGGTCATCACGATCTGCCGGCGGCTGCGGACGCTGCCAGTTCCAGGGCATCCAGCCGCTGCTCGTTCGTCTGCCCAAGGGTGGAGGTGTGGTGGGGTACGGAGGACGTGGGCTGGCCTCGTCGCGCTCTATGCGGTCGAACTCGAGCTCGCTCCTGTTCCGGGAGATGCTAGTCGGGGTCCTGCTTCCCTCGTAATATCGGCTGCCGCTCGACTGCTGTGTGCGGATGCTCTCCTGCTCGCGGTCGAATGCCTGCAGCAACGTCTCGAGACGCTGGCGCTGTGAGGTGACGTAGTTGAGCCTATCGTCGTTGTTGCGGATGTTGTCAGGTACCAGGTTTGCGCTACGGCTGAGCTCTGCAGCTTGCGCGCCCTGGTTGCCCGCGTACAACGCGCTGGCTCCGCTCAGCGCCTGGTTGACCAAGCCATACAAGTCGTTGCTCCCTCTTGCAGCCGGCATCTGGAACCTGCTCATCAGGTTCTGGGCGTACGACTGGCCTACAGGTCTGGGCGACTCGGGCTTCGCAGGCGCAAAGCCCAGGACATTGACCTTGACCCACTCGATACCCATACCCAAATAAGCCAGACCCGCAGCCTTGCCACGGTCATGGCTTTCGCTTATGAAGTGATCGATCTCGCGCTCGTGCTGGTACAGAAAGGGTTCGATGTACTCCTGGTAGGCCAACGTAGCACCCTGCGAGCCTGGCATAATCAGGTACAGGTGGATGAAGAAGCGGATCCACGAGTAGAAGGGGACCCAGCAGAGGATAAAGTCGAAGACATTCTCAACCGTAGTCAGGATTGACAGGACGACAAAGTAGATCAGCCAGGGTGCGAGCAGAGCAGGGTCCGAGGTGTGGAGGGCTTTGTAGGATGCAAATATGGGGAAAAGAACAGTCGTTGCGACGCTGCTATGCTGTCAGCTAGCTGCAGCATCTTCTCACGCACCACTATGGCCTTTGAGGAGCTCCGGTAGCTGTTGCGGAGCTCACGATAGGCATGCGACCACCAACGCGTGCTGGAGCTTGCATGGTTGCGGGGGCGGGGGCGCTTACGTCAAACCGTCAGCGATGAAGCCGAACATGTCGTCGCTGGCCTCGACGTTCTCAAGTTCTGAATCTGAGGTGAAAGAAGGTAAAGATAGTCCCCACGGACAGACGTGGGAAGATTCGAGGCTGAGGTCGGATACACGGCGAGACGTGTGGAGTAGCTATGATGTAGATGCGTAAGCTCGTGCGGACAACCACGGCGCACTACCGCACTTCCGGCGCCGCTTTGTTCTTTCAACTGAGACAGACGTTCAGCTTTTTCTTCTTCTTCGGCAACTCATGCAGTGTGGGTTGTATTGTACAAACAATAGAGGTAAACGCAACCACTACTTGTTGCCTAGAGTGCGTTCGTGACACCGTCTTGTGAGCAGCAAGCTTTGAAGCTATGGCCTGCAAAATCGGACCTTCCTGTTCTCCCACACTCAGCCTTGGGCAGAGATGCTCGTGTCGCGATTGAACGTCTTCTTTGTATTCTCCTGAAGCAAGAGCTGCGATAGCTGCATGCATTCTGTTGCTTGTCGATACTTGATTGGTAGCATAACCGCGCACAGCCTCATGCATGATATGGCGGCTTCCAGGCCTCACTCAGCCTAGAGAGAAGGAGCTGAGTCGCAACATCGTCTTCCCATTGCCCAGCCCTCATCGTCCTTTTTACAAGAATGCCACGGCCGAACCCACTATGGATGCAACCGCCTTACCTGGGGCTGGGACCAGGGCATGTTCCTCGAGATCAGCCAGACCAACCGCACTTGACGTGGCCGTGGAAGCTACCAATCAAAGACTCCGTTGGTTTTGACGTCGAAGAGATCTTGCAACACAATCAGGGTAAGGGGTGTCAGGTAGTGAAGTACGTTTTCGAGACCAGGCACATGAAATGGAAATTTGCAAAGGCAACGACGATTGTGGAGGATCTGAAGGACATGGTGGTGTGGGCTACGCCTCCACCTAACCACGGGACTAAAGCGAGCATGTTCCTGTGAGCTCATGTACGACTTCTTCATATGCAAAGGCTTATTCATCGCAGCATGGCAACTTCACTCCAGGATGAAGCTATACGGACCCTAGGCTTCTGGATGAACATTTCACCCACCTTCTTCATGCTGCCGGATATCCGCTTGGGAGTACTCGCTGGGGCAAACGGTAAATTCAAACCTGGTGAGGTGGGCGACGCTCATCTCTGGTAGAGCTCCTGTTCACGCTGCAGTACATGAACAAGTACGCCGTTGGGCACAGATCATCGCAGGCGCGACTGTCGTCATCTTCGCAGCAGCATCATCGCTTTCGGTCCAAAGACGGCCAGCAACCTCATGAATGGCACGTAACCCAAGCTCGTCTTTTTTTCTCCACTGGCCAGGAGTGGATCGAGGACAAGTCAAGTCAGCACAGCGCACGCGAAGGGATCTCGCTCAAAGCTCAATCTGCGCATTGGAGGGGACTGTACGTGTTTGACGAGGCGGATGATGCCATAGCGCTTCAACTACGAGACCTGATGGTAGCGAACGAACGACCAAACCCAGGTGAGGCCGAAACCTATAAAGGGCTGGGTCAAGTCATTGAGAACGTCACTTTTCTTATAACTTCCAAATGGACCGAATTCCTCGACGAGGCCGATCTTCATCTGCAAGTCCTGGCATGTCCAACACTCCCACTTTCCTCTTGGCCAAGACTAATTCCGGTAGAGCAAACAATGCATTAGCGAAGACCTCCTCCCAGCAAAGCAGCTCCAGTACATGCGAGAACTCCACGAGCTGTCGCCTTTGTGGACCCGAGTTCGAAGGCATTTGACAGCGATCAAGGACCTCATAGGTCAAGTACTACAACACGAGATCTCATACTCCCACCCCAAATCAGCGGATCGCACGGAGTCATACTACGTCAAGAGACTTCAAGTTGTCAACGACCATATCAGTCGCTGCAACGACGCAGCAGCGCAAACAAACAACCTCATCAGTCTGATATTCAACATTGCAACACTGCAAGAGTCAAGAGCGGCAGTCGAAGAGAGCAAAGCAGCCAATGCCTTCGCAGGCAGCATACGCCGCGTCACAATGTTGACCTTCATCTACCTACCACTGACGCTTGCTTCGGTGAGACGCAATCCCCTGATGCGTCCATTCATACTGACAACGAGCAACAGAGCATATTGGGAATGAACATCACCCAGATCACCGGTGAGGAAACACATAGCCAGCTGTGGTTGTACTTTGTCGTGGCTGTTGCGCTCATGGCTGCCACCTTCGGAGGCTGGTTCGTGTGGTCCCAGCTACTCTCGAGCTTTGAGCGCAGTATGAGACGAAGAGCTTCAAGGCAGACGTTGAAAGACAAAGGTGTATAAAGATAGACTGCCACTCTGGAGTGCATAGAAATATCGGTCGCCGGTAAAAGACTAAAGGCCGGAGACCAGAGCATCCCTCAAATGGACAGTCGTTCACACCCGCATGTGACCAGGCCTGGAGCTATGTTCACTAGAGCTCTTTTATGATAGGTACTAGTGGACAGCAGCTCGAGACTGCAGGCATGAGTGGACTCGTTACATAGCAAATGTTTGTATCTATGCTTCGGCGCTTACATCACCTGTTTCCGAAGCTCTTGTCCACGGTGCTGTAACCACCGACGAAGATCTTTTTGACTTACACATATTGCGCTGCGGGAGACATCGACGCGCAATAACTAGATGTATCCTGAACAGAAACCATCAATACAATCTTTGGATTCGCGTATTGGAAGAGTTCACGACCAATCTCCACAATACACAAGCGCGCCTTGTCGCGAGCCCCACCTTCCACCCCCTCCATACTGGCATACTCCCACACCGTTTGGCTTGTGAAATCGTCTTATCGATCCCAATCGCCAACCAAAGACCCAATCACGACTCGCCAACGTCATTATCCGGGGGTCGTAGCGCGAGCAGAAATACCGCATCCGGCTAGCAGCTGTCGCGGAGTTGGTGCCATGAGACAGACCCACACGAGACCAAACCCCAGGGGCCGTTTCAGTTGTCAGTCGCGCGCCTCGGACGGATCCCGAACGCCAACCACTGCCTACAAGATGAGCGTGAGTGCGCGTTTCTTGAGAAGCAAGTTGAGGGGTTCGTGCGACTATATGTTCTTGACTTGCGGTTCTCTCTTATCGTCGTTCCTTTGCCTTGACGCTTCCTAGTGCGCCGTGTAACGCTCCAACCACTTCGACGTCGATTTCGTCCAATTGCTTTTTCGAGCTGGGCTGCACCCTGCACGCGACATTACACCGCCTGCGATATAGCGCACAAGAAAGAACCTTGCTTCTGGACGATATTTCCATTATAGCGTGTCTTTTATCTTTCGACTGGAACTCCCCCACTTCGCCGTATCTGCAGAGGAAATCTGAACGGAAGACATGTGGATCCTCGAGTTTGCCTCAAAGGTCGGATTTTTCATCTCCTATGTCCTCACATTCTTCCTGGTCCTCGAAGTCGTGAGATTAGTCTGCACAGATGCGAACAAGCGGGAAGCAGAGAAGTTGCTGGACGCCTACACCCGAGGCCGAGAGCAGGAGAAGAAACTAGAAGAAAAGCATGAGATATCTGTGGAAGAGCTGGAGAACGAGCTAGAAGTCTACTCAGTTGTGAATGAACCGGCACATCAGTCCGAGACACCACGTCGCCGCACAGAAAGAGCAGTGCTACACCGCACGCCGACTTCCGAACGCACGCTCGCCAGAGATGAGAAGGAGAAGAGGAAGCGCTCACAAACACCAACACGCCGACTCCGCAAGCGAAGCGACACGCTGAACTCGACAGGTACCTCCGACTCCAGACAGTCCACACGATCAAAAAGTTCTTCCGGGACGCCGGAATCCAGACGCTCGTCAAGGTCGCACCGCGACGCCTCGCCTGAGTCAACGACATCAAAGTCGTCCAGCCGACATGCTAGTCCAGGCATCAGGCGGAGCAAGGACGCTCAGGGCGCGTCGTTGTCGTTGCACCGGCTGTTGAGGCAGAAGGTGTGAGGGTGGAGTGGTGGATTTTAGCGACAGGACAACACGAAGACACGCCCTGGTGGCAGTCTAATGACTTTATGACTTTACGATATCAGACCAGCGACTAGGCTAGTCGAACCGGCAGCTAGTAGGAAGAGCTCCAGCTATCCACGTCCAGTGGGTATTGGTGGAATTGAGGCGAGAAAGGAGACCACGACTCGATGGTTCGACGCAGCCTGAAAGTGGCGGTCGATAAAACTATACATCGGTGGACGGGGCGCGTTGATTAGCGGAGCGAGAGAGGCTTGCCTGGAAGCCTATGACGACATGTCCTTGATTTGCGGATGGTTTGAGAGTGATGACTTTGGGGTATCATGATAACAAACCCGCAACGCAATGCAATGCAGAATATCACCCCAGCTACAAGCCTGGCACACCTTGAAGTCCTCCAATCTCTCTGCTGAACTGATCCCAATCTACACCCTGCTCTTCGAATATCTTCCTGACCTTGTCCGCAGCTGCAACCTGCCTTTCAGGCGTGAAGCCACCAGGCGCATTGCTCTCGTACTGGATCAGCTCGACCCACTTGAAGAAAAGGTTCTCCTTGCCCATTTCCGTGAGCTTGTCCTTGATTGCGATCACCTTGTCTCTTGCCTCTGCCTCGGTGCCCTCGCTGACGTCGAGCACGCCACAGTTCCACACAGCCCACTGTCCTTCGCTCTTATCCTTGTCGCCCACGTAGACGAGCACGCACTTCTTCAAGAGGTCTGCAGCAACGTCCTTCTTGTCCAGCAACTGTGTCGCAGCAATCATACCGTAAAAGTCCAAATCGAAATCCCCGTCCATGAGCAGATACCCCGTCTTCTCTTGCAGTCGCTGCTTATCCACAGCAGGCAGAATTCTTGTCTTGAAAAACGGCGACTCTTCGCCTGCTTTGCCTGTGCTACCCTCCGCCTCGCCCAGCAGGTCCTTCGCGCCCCACCCTCGACTCTGCCTGACATACACCTCTTCGTCCCTGAACCCCACAGTCCACCGCCACCTCACAGGATTTCCTGGCGCCTCAAGGAAAAATCCATACGGCCACGGCGCAATGACCGTGACCAGCACATAGTCGATAAAGAACGTGAACATGCGCTGCACTACTTGCCACACCAGCCCGCCCCATGTCTGTTCGGCGTAGTAGATGGTTGTGTGGTTGGAGTGACCTAGCAGCGACGCGAGGATGCTGAAGTAGAACGGGACGATGGCGTAAGCGCGCCAGGCGATGATCAAGGCGATGAGGAGATTGAGCCCCACGGGAACGCTGAAAATGCGCTTCTTGAACCATGCGGGGTGCGTGTCGGTGTGGATTATGTAAACGGTCGACGGATTGAAGGTCGAGAGAAGGGGTGCGAGGGAGGCATCCGCGGGCGAGAATGGAGGCGGAATTGGTTTGACGGTGGGCTTGAGCGTTTTCTGTTTCGATTTTGGCGGCATTTTGCGGTGTCGTGAGGAAATGTGGTCAATCGAAAGTATGACGTTGGTGTTGATGTTTGATACATTTGAGGAAGCCTCGGTGTAGAACGGCCCGCTTGACCACGCGAGCAGATAGCACGACCTCCAACACCACGAACATTTGCTCTCAAAGCTACTCGAGTCGAGATTGGCCTACCATAAAACCTGTTCTTCCCCACTTGTTCTGCGTGTGCTACCCAGGACCAGCAAAGACATGAGCCTGTGGAGTGTCACGACGATCCAATCTGCATAACAGCGCGTTGGCTTGGCTGCCTTCCCATCTGCATGCCGACCCGAATACGACTAGAGTACAGGTCGCAGGCTGGGGTGTTCATGTTGACTAACGTTTCGAGGAGAGCAGGAGGTTGGTGCATCTAAGTTACAGTATATATTTCGCAACCCCACGACACTTGCTTCTCTTTCTAGTGCACTGACCAAACCACGCTTTTGCTTCTTTCCGGACCCTCAGCAAGGCGCAAATAGCATATCTGGCTCAACCGGCAGAGACTCGGCATCGCCCATGAATCTTCACCGTTCGCTCCTGTTGTCGCGGCATTGCTGACTGTGCGGCCTTGAACTGTGTTCAGAAACCTGTTGCGCACACTTTGGGCGTCTTGAACACATGCAACAATCGATGCTAACATTCACTCCTAGCACCGGATGCGGTGTGCTTAGCGAGATGTCGGCATGCTGGAGCGCCGACCAACGTCAGATCGGGGCCCCACAACCTGGCTTCCGACGATCAACATCAACCATTCCGGCAACACTGAGGAGAGCCGTACCGGTACAGCCATCACAACGTCCACACAGACCCCCAGGCAAGACAGCTGACGGGACCAGAACGTTACGAAGTCATCAGAAGTCATCACAAGCATGGCTGAGCTGGTCTATTTTCAGAAATCATCACAAGAAGTAACAAAATAGCCGCAGCAAAGCATGGTATGAAGTGAATTAATGCACAGTGGAACGCTCGGCCAACAGGGGGCACACATTGTGTCTTGCTTGGGCTATCACTATGGTACGTGTGCCCGCAGGCGGCGTTCACTGACAACATCCATATCAGGTTAGAACCATGCTGTCTAGCCAATTCGGCTGTGTTTGGCCCGTTCAGCTACTGTAATTCAGCTGCAGCAAGACATATCCTGCCAATGGGAATTGCGTCCCAGAATCTGGATGTCGTCGTTGTCGTGCAGCCGTCATCCACGTCGCTGATCTAGGCGGCCTAGCTCTGAGCCATGCCCAAGTCCATTGAAGTCATATACGTCCGGCCCCCAATGCTCGCACGTATGTCATCTTCCTTGGTTTACTTATTGCTCTCTGATATCTGCGGACCTACTCCTCACGTTGGAGTTCAAGATGTCGACAGTATCCGATACCAACGAGCCCTCATCAGTAAGTTGAAGCCGATCGCACGTGCAGAATTGCTACTTACGCTTCTCCAGAGCCAACAGGACCGAGGGAAACCTCCATATCCACCCACACACGCGGGACTTGGGGGCACTCCAGATGTGATACCTGATATTCCCATCACAGCTGTATTCCTTGTTCTGTACCTCATTTTCGGTATCATTCACATCAAAATCCTAAAGACCAACAAAAGACGAGGTCACAAGTTTATCTTCAATGGCGCAATATTAGGTACGTCCCTGTGATTAATGTACATACCAGCATGAGAAGAGGCTTACAGTGCATAGGACTTTGCAAGATTCGAATAATTACCATGTCATTGCGGATAGCATGGGCCTGCCACCAGCGCAATGTCGGGCTCGCGATGGCGGCCAATGTGTTCGTCTATGTCGGCGCCATCATTTTGTACATGGTGAATTGGTTCTTCACACAGCGTATCGTCCGTGCGCAGCATACCAAGCTTGGATGGTCGACGCCCTACCGCATTGTTCATCGAGGCGCCCTCGTCCTGCTGATTGGCAGTCTACTGATGATAGTTGTGACATCGTTGTGGCAGTTCTTCACACTGAACAACAATACTCTGCGTATCTTCCGCGATCTCCAACTTGCCGGTCAGACATACTTCACGGTCTTCACTTTCGCTCCTATTGTATTCGTCCTTATTTCTTTGCTCATCCCACGACACGAGATTGACAAATTTGGAGCTGGCCGCCTCAGGGTCAACATCACCATCCTGTTAATCGCTGCTGCGGTGGTCTCGACTGGACAGATCTTCCGCTGCGTCATAAATTGGTTGCCTCCCGTTCCCTTGCGAAATGCTCAAGGCCAGTTCCAAGATCCGCCATGGTACTTCGCGAAAGCTTGCTTCTATACGTTCAACTTCGTTACCGAGCTCATCGTTATTATGATGTACGCTGTTGTGCGCATCGATCTACGCTTCCATGTACCGGACGGTGCAAAGAGGGCGGGAGATTACAGCCGCAGCAGTGTCAACGTCCACGTTACTGAGAAGGCTCTGCATCCCAACGTGGTCTCGATGCAGTCCAATGGTTCCAACGAGACTTTACACTCATATCAGACCTCCCTCTTTGAAGACTCTGGCACACTGGCTGATTCACTGAAATACCCATCCTCCACCTTGGCAATCGATGAGAAGACAGGGGCCTGGAAGATCAAGCGCGCGTCTGGTTCGTCAATGGGCAGTCAGCGCTCCTCGGACGGCTCCCGGTCGTCTATATGGCTTGATAGGAACACCATGGTAGAAAACGACATCCCACCTGTGCCCGAAATTCCCAACCGAATGAGTTGGCCGTTAAGAAGCTCGACGCTACATCCCAACGGATCGAGAGCCAAAATGGAACACAACAACCCTTCAAACAGCAGCTCGCCCTATAGAGAGTACGAAATCGACGGCCATGGGTTCAATGAGCACGATGTCGGCGACGCGGTCCAGGCTGCACTGAACAAGCTGGAAGGAAAGAATGGCAAAGGCAAGCCCAGGACCAGATCGCCTCCACCTGGGTACGATGACATCGAGGCCATCAATGCAGCAGGTCGCTCGCCAAGCGAGAAAAAGTACAAACACTTCTCGCGGCCCAGCTCCATGGACAGCAGTGGGCACGGAAAGACCGAGGAGCGTGAGAAGCGCGCTACTTACCCCATGATCATAACGAAAGACGGCCGCAAAGTCCTCCGAAAGCCGAGAAAAACGTCGACAAGCGAAAAGGCATACATGTCAGAAGCACTATCCGCATCACCGGAGGTATACCAACCCACCCACATGATGACCGGCGCCGACGGGCCCTCCTCAATGCCCGAGCCCACCTTGGCCCTAACCTCGCACCCGCCAGCGCTGAACAAGCAGCGCTCCTCCAGCCTCGAAATCATCTCCCTCACCAACCGCATAGCAGCCGAGAACCACATGTCGGCAGACAACAACCCGCGCATCCTCGACCTCAGCAGCGTGCCCAAGCAGGAAAGCACGCGCGAGTCCGAGTGCTCCTCGCGTTCAAACTCGACGCGCGGTCCTCGCCCAGACTTGCATGAGCTGATGCTGAGAACCGCTGTGCAGCAGCAGCAGCAGCAGCAGCAGCAGCAGCAGCATCAGCATACCCAGCCCTCAACGCTACCACCTGCTACCACAGAACCAGGCGCCAACCGAGCCAACCTCGCATCCAAATCCGGCACCGTCACATCCTCCATCTACAGCTCGACAACAACGAGCTCCGACGCGCGAGAGGCCGCCAAAGCCGACGAGGAGTTCCGCAGGTTCAGCTACGAGGCTATGCTGGAGGAGGAAGAGGCTGAGCATGAGGCTGAGAATCTCAGCGCGAGGACTAGGTCTGTGTAAAGGATGATGGGGCGGTGGCGCTTTGTATCTGTGTATGTGTGTGCGTGTGTGAGAGCGCTATATAATGTGAGACGATGACTTGATGCCTCCTTCTTTGTGTATAGATGTTCGCTTAGCGAGAACGCGATATATTTGCATTTAAAGTGTGTTCATGCTTCTTGTTAGCCGACATTGTTTTCTGTGTCGGTTTTGCTAGTATGAATGTCCAGTCATTACATATCATCTACTATCATCGCATGTACCTCTTGGCCTTCTTTTTGATTCTGACTGACTCATCTCGAGCAGTGGAATGACGCCTACAAGCCCTGCCACATTTCACAGAAATCGACCTCACATGAGGCAACCATATGTAGGAGAGATCATTGATATTGGTAATTGTCCGCTTGACATGGGGGTATTTCGCGATCAACGCTGGTCAGCGCCGTGTACGGAAAGGAACATAGAAAACATATCCCAAGCAAACAAAAAACCTAAGACTACCCAAAACACCAACGCTATGCACCCCAAGAAGCCGTCTGCTAGAAGGCTTGCTCCATGAAACGCTTTCGTCACTAATAACCGCTCAACCCGTAACGCGCCTGATCCACAGCGCTGAACCAGAGTTGGGGTCGTCCCTCTCCCTCTTACGCAGAGCACGATGCAGCTTCAGGCCAATGTCATGCTCTTCTATCTTGATTTCCGCGAGTTCATCCTCGAAAGCTTTCTTCTTTTGCTCAGCCCTTCTCGCGGTCTTGAAGTCCGTCAACATTGGATTCGAAGGCGCAGCAGCATTCATTTTCTTGATCATCTTGTACACGTTCGAGCGGCGAACCTGCAGATCTTCCATCTGAGACTCCAGAATAGCAACATGGTCGCTTGCACTCAAAGTGGTTGGTGGTTGCGGTAGCGCCTTCTGTGTGCCTGTGGTCGAAGTTGAAAACGCAGAGCCCGGACGCGGCGAGGTTGGGGAAGCAAGATTCTTTGTGCGTGTTTTCAATGCGACTGGAGATCTGGCAGCGGGAACTGGTTTGCGGACAGCTGGTGGCGTATCGGGGATCTTGTCCGCCTGAGGAACAGGACGACGACGGTTCAGAACCGAGGAAGCAGCTGACGCAGGTTCTGTCATTATCCTGGTCCTCGTGGTCGCATCCAAAGTTGGCATTGGCTCCGGCGGGGAAGGGGGTGGTGAATGCTGGTAAGTTGTTGTGGTGTTGTAGGTTGTCCATGAAAATCTACTGTGTGCAGCCTCCTTGACCGTCTCGGGCGTTTGCTCAAGCGGCTTGTCCCATATTGTGCTCTGCTTGGGAGTAAGACTCCGCTCCCATGACTCTGTCTCGGACGTTTCACTTCGATCATCAGCTGTCGCAAGCGAAGACGGCGATTGCTTCTCGTTTGTTGGCGTTACCGGACTGGGATAAGAGTACGGGTTTAGGATACCAAGACCATGGTTCTGAGGTGTGGTGGGGGAAGTCGAATCGTAACTAGGGGGTTTTCTGCCGACTTTGAGGGGAGCTATAGGCTTGATGGGTTCGCTGTGTGTGTCGAAGGCGCTCGGCTTGGTCGCGACAGGCCGAGCCTCAGACGCCAACGCGACGCGGTTAGTGATTGTCGCAACAACGTTTGACATGTCCAGACCGAGCCCCTCGACCTTTCGCGTAGATGGTTTTCGTGGAATCTGCAGCGGCTGATGTGTGATGTCGTCCTTGAGTGATCGCGCAATTTCTGCGCGGCCCGTCGCGCGACTCCACGGCTCAGGAGCTTGCGGCTCAGTCGGCGCAGGTTTGGCACCAAATAGGCCAACGCGATCTGTGAAGCTAGGATTTTTCTTCTTATTCTCCGGGCCCGACACTGACACTTGGTAGCCCATTGGGCGCAGGTTGTCTTTTGCGAATGCGAGTGGATTTACTGAGCCGGCTCGGCCTGCGTTGCTCGACGTTGGCTCGCCTGAGTACTCATCCCACTTCACCTTGCTGTTAGGTGCAACCTTGCCTCCCCAGAACTTCTGCGAAGACTTGGTCTCGCCAGTTTGGACTGCGGCAGGTGCTTTGCGTAGCACAGGTATATTGTTGTTCGCGCGTACTGCACCACGGTTCTCGTCCATTGGTGACACGTCGCGCATGGAGCGATATCTTCGGGGTGGATCAGAGTCGTGCTGTCGCGTTGGTTCCGGTGAGCTTGGGGGTGATATGTCTTCGTACGTGGAAGGCGAAGTTGCGGCAGGATTGTCGTAGTAATAGGATAGATCGTTTGAAGGTCGCGAGTAGACAGAAGAGACAGTAGGGATGTTGGAGACTCTGGAGTCTTGTGAAGATGAATGACTGCAGGCTAAGTGAGCAGACTGAGATGGCATGTCACAGGGTTTGAGTACTCAGGACTTACTAGTGCCTCGTAGAGGGTGCATTGTGTCGGTAATTTGCAGCTTGAAGATCGGTAACATGAGGATTCCGCATAAGCTGTTCTTCATCGTAGGTCGTTTCAAGAAGTACAGGGTGGCCTATCTGCGCATGTCTCTCCTTCTCGCGCCCGTGACCCTGGAATCGTTTCCACATGGTAAGTGCCTGCTTGAAACACACGTTAGCGCCAGTCCAAATGGTATAAACGTCCAGTCGCCGTGCCACGAAAGGGTAAAACAGAACATCACATTAAACGTCAGGGTCCTTGAAAGGGTTGTGCCGTCTCTTTGGGCGGAGTGCAGCAGCCAGCGGGTTTTCCTTTTCGACATCGGACGATGACAGCGAGGTTGACGACGAAGTTGCCGACGACTTCATGAGAGGGGGCTCTGAAGCTGCCCTCTGCAAAGGATTTGGAGGCTCTGTGGGCACTCTCTCCAATAAGTCAGGGCCTGCGGTGGCTGCTCGCGCGACCGGAGCCGGAGGCTCTGTAGGTATCCTCTCGACTAGGGTAGGTCCTGCGGTGACTGCTCTCATGACTGGATTAGGAGATGGCTCGATCACTGCCCGTGAAACAGGGGCTAGCAATAGCTCTGAGTCCGAGATCTTCTTCTCTGTGTATACTTTTGGTCTTGCGCTGTAGTTGTTGGGGTATCGGAGACGGCGGCGCGCGGGATTCGAATACTTGCGGTGCTTGTCTGTGCGACAGAGGCAGACAATTGCGTGTATGATGGCACCGAGTGTGCCGATTGGAAATAGAAAGAACCATACGGCGAGGTTGATCCCAATTGTTGGCCACGAGGCGCCGTCGAGGTAGAGAGCAAGCCATGGCATGAAGATGGATAGCACAATCAGACCAAAAGTCACGCTCTCCTTTGGCCTTGGTACATCAAAGGGTTCCTGCATCGAGGCCATGCTGGGTGGCGGTGGTGGGTCGTTGTGCGCGGCAGATGTTGTGCGACCTAAAGACGTTTGCTGCAGGGAATCCAGGCGACCAATACGCAGGCAGAAGTGTAAAGGAGCGGAAGAGCTGTTGCAGGTAGGGATGTTCAAGGATGAAGGTGGTACCAGCCCGGATGATGGAGACGCGATGGTGGGTGTGCAGAGACAGCAAAACAAGATTCAAATACGTACCCGTTGGACGAGGCTGCCAGAGGAGGCGTGCTGAGGTGAGGCTGCTGTTTGTTGTTGTTGATGATGATGATGATGCAAGAAGGCACGCCGAATGTCAGTAGAAGGAGTCGGCAAGCAGTCGCAGGTGAGTGTGGAGGGTTGCCTAGAAGAGAAAGACGCGCTGTTGGTTTGTTGGTCTGCTGGGTTGGGTCGGGAGGCGCAGCTCAACTTTCAAGTCAGAGGCACAGCTGTTGGTTGTTGTCGCCGCTTCACCTTTGCACGAATGCGCCTGCAGTGGTTCGGCAGGCGTGCACCGAAATGTTTCGACGGCGACCATGTAGAGGCACAGCGGGCGAATGAGAGCCAACCGAGGGGGCCGAAATGAATCGCTCTCCCGCGTTTCAGATCAAATGACATTGTTTCAGGTACAATTGTGGATCAGGGCGAATGGACCCTGTTGACTGAGTTGCGCGCGTGCTTGTTGCTTGTGCGTGCGGGCGCGTGCGGTGAAGACTTGAAGCTGTGTACATGTGTTGTCTGTGGGGGCAGGCTGAGGGGCTGAGGTCCAGGGCATGCTGCGCGTCCAAGTCACGAGCACATGTGCTGTCAGCAGCCAGGCGCAGGGCGGAAGTTTGCATTCCACGCGTAGCACTACAAGCACCGAGACGAAGGTTACAAGATGTAAATTGACATCTGCTCCATAAGCAGTCAGTACTCGAAATGGAAAGTGGTTCGAAGGATTGGTGTTTCCAACTGCTCACGACTGTATGGAGGCAGTGCGAGTCAGCGCTCTGGTTGAGCTGTCAGCAATGCGCAACCGGGCGTGCCGGGCTGCGTGCTGGCGAAATGACGTCCCCTCGAAAGCTCTCTGAAACCCACCATTACAACACTACGTCCAGCACCATTCTTCGACCACACCGCCACACCCACGATTAGACGATCCAAGTCATGGCCGAAGGTGGGTAGTTCAAAGTCTTCTAGGTAGTCGACGCTAACAGTTTTATAGCAACAATCCAGCCGATAGCAAGCATCGAGCCGCCAGCCGCGTATGCGTAAGCAGATCCGACCTCCGCATCGACATGTAGCACCGCCCTGACCACTCGGAACTAGATCTTCACCAGTAACACCCATAAACCTCGTCCTGCTCTCCCTCTTCGCCTTCATCGTATACCTCCGCCTCAAGCCTTCAACTCCGCAAACGTTGCCGAGCGCTCCGCCGCCCACCGTCTTCCGCACGTTTACCCCGCCTGAGCTGTTCCCTTACAATGGCCTGAATGGTATGCCAGTGTACCTCGCTGTGCGTGGCCGTGTGTTTGATGTGACTTCCGGGCGCAATTTCTACGGCCCAGGTGGCCCGTACGCCAACTTTGCCGGTCGCGATGCCAGCCGAGGACTGGCCTGCGGTAGCTTTGACGAGAGCATGCTGACCAAGGATCTCGATGGCCCATTGGACACTCTCAAGGACCTGGACGAGGAGCACATGGAGGCTATGCGAGGCTGGGAAGAGAGGTTCGAGGAGAAGTACCTTGTCGTTGGCAAGCTGGTCGCCGTGGGCAGTCCAGAGGCTGAGGCCGCCAAGGCGGAGCAGTGAGGGGTTCATGTGCTGGAACAAGAGCCAAAAGCATGCAAATGAGATGAGAGAGCACGTAGCACGGCTCAATGTTGGTGCTTGAAAAATGTCACAAAGGAGTTTTTGGACGGAACAAGCCACCGTTTTTCTTTAGCCTCGACATGAGAACGCTACGTCCGGACACATGTTTCCCTGAAGACGACTCTTCCTTAAACCATATCGTGGCGGAAGCGTAGAACTAGGCAAAATATGTGAGGAAGGCTGTTACTTAACCCGCCTCTTTCAAAGAAGCTCGTTCAGTGCTTCCCTACAAATTTGCCCATCTCTCTCACTAGAACGCAGGCCTTCGTTTACATACACGTCAACGTCGCAATTCTCATAACCATCTCGCGTCCTGAGTTAGCTAGCGCGCCTGCCTGTTGTGTTTGCAAGCTCTCACCTCACCATCAAGACCCACCACCGCTGCCTCACTACCTACTGCTAATACTTCCCACTTGATCACCTCCACCTACACCACGATCAGCTCTGCGTCGTACAATCACCATACCATCGTCCCAGCCACCATAATGGCGCCAACAATCACTTCGCCAGCTATCGTCGATGACGCCGCACTGAAAGACACCCATGCCGGCGTCAAGAAGGCCGCACAGAAGAAGAAGGCGAAGAGCACCGGCTTCAAGAACCAAAAGGCGAAGCAGGCTCTGAAGCACATGCATGCATTCTGTGAGTGGTCTCCTTCACCTCACGCCCAGCCGCGGTCCCTCGCCACGAAGAACACGCCAGCACAGAGAATATTGCAGAAGGCTTTGCTGATATGGATGGCCGATAGTCAAGGCTCACCGCGACCGCGACGAGTACAAAGACATGACCTTTGGCGAGAAGCAGAAGGCGATGGGCAAACTTGTACGTGTATTTCGTTCAGAGAGCTGCTGGCCCTGGGCTTTGGCTGACACATGGGGGTGCAGTGGAAGACGTCGCCCGAGAATCCCAAAAACAACGCATGATTTCAGAGGCTGGGCTCGATTGTCGGACATGGCTAGGTTACCAGCTCAAGATTAGGAGCACACTGCATCCTAAAGTGCCGACAATCTCGAAGGGTCCAGGCACATATCCCACATATAGTGAACCTCTGAAAAATATGCGCACGTTGGCTCGGATACGTTATGAATCAATCTCAAATGACACTTCACCAGCAGAGCTCAAATGGTCAACCAGAAGACATCGTGCACCTCAGGAAGGTAGCGTGGAATGCATGCATTTAAACTAAACAACGCTCAAACGCCAAACGAATCCAACTCACAAAAGCCCTATGCACTCCATCCGCTTTGCTCAAAATGCTATGTGCTCACCACCCAAACTTCTCAACAGCCAACCCAACATCCCTCCCTATCCGTATCTTACTCGAACAAACATTCCTGACATCTCTCACCAGCCCCTCCGGTCCACTGACGACTACACCCGTTTTCCCAATCCCCTCTGCATCGACCCACTCGCCCACCACACTCTGCACGTCAGGCCGTCCTGCAAGCGCAGTCGGCGGCGGAATCAACACATCCAGCCCCCAATCCTGCAGCTCCTTGAGCTTATCCTCAGGGATCCAGAGCCGGTGCGACGGACTATGCGTGATCCACAGGAGCTTAACATTCCTGCGCGACTGAAGCATGGCGGTCTCCGGGTCCTGCAGCGAAGGCTGCAGAAGCGCGTACAGCAGCGGGTAGGCGACTGCGATGCCCGAGCCGCCAGCGACGAGGACGGCGGTCGAGGATGCGCGCAGCAGGTCGAGCGCGTGCGAGGAGCCGTAGGGACCGTCGAGGCGGATGCGCGTTTGGGGGTTGGTGCGCGCGTGGTCTAGTAGTTGCGCTGTGAAGCCCGACTGGGCTTGGGCGCGGATTAGGAGCGTAAACCACGCGTGCTCGCCTTGGTTGTCTTGCGTGGTGCGGTGCGTGTTTGGGGCTGCGGAGAAGATGGTGAAGGGGTGGGATTGCAGTGCGTGTTTGCGGGACAGCGCGGGGACGGAGATGAAGATGTGTTCGTTGGGTGCCCAGCCGTGCTTCATGTTGTGGGACAGCAGGCGGAGGGCGGGCGAGCGGGTGTTGACGTCCCAGTTGGAGGATAGCAGGATGGTTTCGTCGTCTTCCATGACGGTTAGGGTGGCGGCGTGGGTGCTTGATTTCAGCCAGAGCCGGTATACGAGGCGGTCGACGAGGAAGATGGCGAGCGAGATGCCTACGTAGGGTCGCGAGGTGTAGTGGTGGAACCAGAGGAATACCAGGCCCGCGACTTGCAAAATGATGTGCAGAGCTAGGAAGACCTCGTACCACCGCCGGCGAAAGCTGCCCAGAGACGTGAAGTAGATGAGCTCGTAGGCAATGAAGGCCGCCAGTCCGAGCAACACGACTCGATTAAACAGGAACTTGGCCAGTGTAAAGCCCAGATGTCTCAGCATGCCGTACCAGACCGCCACCATACCCAGGAAGTGCAGAAACGCCTCCAGACACATGACCTCCCCCACGCGTCTGTGGAAGATGTTCAGCCCCTCGTACGAGTAGCCGGTGAGAAGCTTGATGGGCTGATTCTTCGCAGCGAGCAGGTACAGCAGCGGCAGGTTCGAGATGAAGATGATGCCGCAGCGATCCGCAAAGACGAAGAGGTACAGGAAGGACAGCGGCATGCGGTAGAGGTTGTAGAAGACGGTCAAGGCGATCCACGCGAGAACGAGCAGGGTCACGCCGTTGGTAGGCAGAGTCTTGTTGATGATCGGGATGGGACGTGGTTGGTACTGCAGTATCGACTTGGAGATATAATACGGTGCCCACACACCCTGTCGTCGTCGTCGTAGGCTCGTAGCCAGCAGAGGGCTCGTCTCAGCAGCGTCGTTGCCGGCCTTGTTGTACGGCTTCAACAGACCAGGCGGCGTCACATTGCCTTCGACCGTGCTGCTCGAGCTACTCCACGCTTCTCCTTCCTCATGGCTCCGCCTGCTCAGCGCAGCGACGCTCCTCTTCCGCGTCCTCCGCCAGACGAGCTTCTCGCTCCAATGCCATGCCGTGAAGACGAACAGCACACCCAGCAAGACGAGGTTGTACGTCTTGAGAAACCTCCGTCCGAACAGTATCGCTTCGACTAGTTTCCGGAACCGCGGGTCTTTTCCTGGGTCATCAGGGTCCACAAGCTTGCCTCTGCCGGCGGTGGTCGAGAAAGTCTCGGAGTCCCATGGCGCGACCGTTGAGGCTGTGGCTGTGAGTGCAAGGCGCAGGATGTCCCGCATCCAGGGTGTGTCGTCCATCACAGAAACTGCAGGACTTATCAAGCAGTGAGATGCTCGGACAAGTGCATAGACATGGTGGTTTGCGATGGTCTACATATGAATCCCCGCGTCATCACGCGCCCGGCTCGCGTGGGTGCTAAGATAAGCCCTACCGTATCGGCTGGAGCTACCGAGGCACGCTTACTGGTATTGGACATGAAGTGTGGGGGACAATGCATTGTGGTTCAAGTCGCTATTCGATTTCATGTTGACGCTTCTTCTATGCTGACGCTTCTACTCGTTCTTCCACTCAGGCTTAGCCTTTGCAGCAAATGCTGACATGCCAATCTTCTGGTCCTGGCTGCCGAACAGGCCGTGGAACACTCTCCTCTCATACTCGACACCTTCCCTGATGCCCAGCTCCTGGCTCTTGTTGACCACCTCCTTGGCAGCCTTGACGGCAATTTGACTGAATCCTGCAATCTTTTCGGCGGTGGCGATAGCTCCTTCAACAGCGGCTTCTGGTGTCTCGAACACCTTTGCAACCAGCCCCCACTCGCCAGCCTGCTTCGCAGAAATGTTGTCGCCGGTCAAGATAGTCTCCATAGCGCGTGACTTTCCAATCGCCTTTGTCAGACGCTGAGATCCACCTGCGCCAGGAATGACACCCAGCTTGATCTCTGGTTGGCCGAAGACAGCTTTGGGTCCAGCGTACAGGATGTCTCCCATCATGGCAAGCTCGCAGCCTCCGCCCAGCGCGTAGCCGTTGATGGCTGTGATGAGGGGCTTCTTCAAGAACGTAACGAGGTCTGACCATGTCTCGATGAAGTCGTTTCCATATGCGCTGCTGAAGGTGAGGTCCTTCATCTCCTTGATGTCTGCGCCGGCAGCAAAGGCCTTCTCTGACCCTGTGAGGACGATGGCGCCGATGGACTTGTCGGCCTGAAAGTCGCGCAGGGCTTGGTTAAGCTCGAGGATCAGAGGGGTGCACAGTGCGTTCAGAGCTTTGGGACGGTTGAGCTGGACTGCGACTGTTAGTGAGGGACTCGAAAGTTGAAGCTTAGCTCTGAGCGATTGTTGAAGTTTATCAAGACGACTCGGATAAAAATCATTCGCATAATGAGTGAGAAGAAGGGCGCGACTTACCAAAGCCAACACCAGGCTTTGGTGTTGAGACGAGCAGGTGCTCATAGCTCTTCTGTGTGGAGTATGCTCTGGCAAGTCTGGGGAGGCCGGTAGACTTGAACTGCGAAGCAATTGTCGCTGTTGATCTGAAGGCTTGCATTATGGAGTTGGTGCACTGAAGTAAACTGCAGAGATGAATGCAGAGTCTTGGATGTCTGTTCTTGTGGAAAGTTGTTGACAGCTCCCGCACAGCTCCAGCTGCCGAGGCTATGTCATAGCTAAACCATTAAGCCGCACTCGTCGCTTGCAGTTGCCCGCCAGGACGCGTTGGCCCTAGCGTGGTTTTCGTTGGTTCCTCAGCCTCGCGCGACAGCTTAACTTTCCTGACAGGTCGCCTCAACGCTGTCGCCCCCAACAAACAACCCTTTCTCTCGCAACGGGCTCTCTGGACACGCCCACGACCGCCGAACTCCGCCATTCGCTTCCAAGGAAAAGCTGCAACAATGGACTCGCCAGAGCCTGATACCCCTTTCGCGGCTGTCACTGCACAGACGACAAAGTACGGCAGGGTACGTCAACTGCCTGGCGCATTCGATGCGTTGCCTGAATCCCCGCGCAGCAGATGCGCTGGATGGGCGTGTAAAAGCGAACAGCGACTGACATTGAACAGCTCTTCCAGACATATCTCGACAAGTCCACGCCTTACAACACCTACCGATGGGTGGGCACGGGTGTCCTCTTCCTCCTGTTCGGCCTGCGCATATTCGTCGCCCAGGGCTGGTACATTGTCGCCTACTCGCTTGGCATTTACCTGCTCAACCTCTTCCTCGCCTTTCTCTCGCCCAAGTTTGACCCCGCGCTCGAGCAGGATGAGGGCATGGAGGATGGCAACGCAAGCGGTCTCCCCACCAAGGAAGACCAGGAGTTCAGGCCCTTTGTGCGCCGCCTTCCAGAGTTCAAGTTCTGGTACTCGACCACAAAGGCCATCGCTATTGGTTTCTTCTGCAGCTGGTTCGAGATCTTCAACCTGCCCGTCTTCTGGCCCGTCCTCGTTGTGTACTGGCTGATCCTTTTCGGCCTGACCAGTAAGTCCAGACGTATTTCGAGCACGTGCGAGACCAGCCAACTGACATGCGGCAGTGCGACGACAGATTCAGCACATGATCAAGTATCGCTACGTCCCCTTCACTGTGGGCAAGACACGCTACCCCGGCGGTTCGAACTAGATGCATTCGATTCACACACGCTTGACCACTCACCACCGCTTCTTGCGGACGACCAATTTGCTTTTAGCGCGAGCTTCATTGTACCGATAGACTATGTTCTTCTACGCTGCGACAGACTGTGGCATTAGGGAAGGATTCACGCTTGGATGCTGCACGACATGTATACGTAGGTTATGTCAACATACCTTTATCTTTAATGCTGGATACGATTGGGACCGAATTCTATGTCTTCACAACTCCGTGCATGTACCTGTAGTGAGCGAACCCTGTTGGTGAACAGCTGTTCGATTACAGACTTCTAGGCACCAACGACAACGCACTCACAACCCGCACTCTTCAGCTATGCGGACGATTATTGAGTATCGCTCGACACTCGCAAAACAGCAAGGCACGATTAGGAGCAGCGTGAGCGTCAGCGCCTAGTAAAGAGGATTACCAGCGTACATGAGGTGTGTAGACAGCAACAGCAGCTATTCTTTCAGCAATACTCAGGAGAGTCCTTCATATCAACAGATTCATCCTTGGACAACCCACTCAGTCCGTGAGAGAGATCTGGGTGGCGACCGGCTAAGCTCCCGGTGGTTAGCCAGTCATAGTGGTAAAGGTGGGGTTAAACCTTACTAGGCAATGTTATCCCAAGTCGCACTGAAAGCAGTGCGTCTGCCGCGTCTAGTCGTTATCTTGGTTAGACGGCACGCCCTTCTGTAGTGACAGACAGTATTGTCAGTGTGAGTGTGAAGGGAACAGTCATATAAGCTCGCGCCGCTGGACTCCTCTGGCCTGCAACAACAACTTGACATAGCACCATGAGTCTTTCCTTCGACGTGATCCACGTGCCATATACGTGGGCCTGTTTGCTGCTTGGAGCGGCAGCGCTTACGTTCATCACGGGTTCCGTTGGGAACTTCTTCAAAGTAAGCTGTACAGTTGGAGCTCGAACCTGAAAAGCACTAACGGTATTATTAGAGAGCACCACATCTATCTACCAAGCGAAGTGACTCGGCGATTTCAACAGATGTCCCAGAAGATGCATACTACAACATCACACCCCTCAAAGACTTCAACCTCGACGTCGAAGAGCCGATCAAGGCGCGCCCTTTCAAGCCGAAATTCCACATGACAATGGGTATGTTCTGTCAAGCATCACTGCTGAACACTCATTGTTGATGCACGTACCAGCGATCGAGAACATTACCCTCTCCGACCTCGTAGTTATGGACAAGACCTACCACGAGCGCATCAAGCTGCGCCGCAGGCTGCTTGCAGAGGAGCACCACGAAGTCTTGGGCGCGAATTCTAAAGCCACCCCAGCCGTCCTTGAGATGTACAAATGGCTCACCCACACGTATCTGCCGAAACGTTTCCCCACATTGTTCACCCTCACCTCTGCCGGCCTGCTCAACAAAACCACCGACGAGACCCTGCCCTTGACCCCAGACTCGGCAGTCCACGCCCTCGAGCTCATGGGCTCGCACGTGGACGACGACTTCTTCTTCCTGCTGCCCTCGGCCGCACCTGAAGACGACGGCAAATACAGGCTCGAAGCCTTCATGACCTGCTTCCCCTCGGGCTTCCGCACACGCTCCAAGCTCGGCCTCCTCCTCGCCGCCATCCACGGGCCCGTGCCACACTACAAGCAGAAGCTCGAGCGGTCCATGGACAAGTTCTTCGCCATGCTGCCCGTCGGCCGCGTCGTCCGGCGCTGGAACTGGACCATTTCCACATCGGGCGTCTTGTTCCGCACAAAGGGAAAGAAGTCTCCGTATGTCCATGTCGATACCACGTTCCTCCGCTGCGAGAGGCAGACGCTGCATCGCCTGCCCGAGTCAAAGGCGATTGTGTTTGCGTTCAAGACGTACCAGTACCCGATTGCCGAGTTGAGGGACGAGGGCAGTGGCGAGGCGCTGTGCGAGGCTATTGATGGGGTGGAGACGGGGAGCGTGCCGGGAATGGCCGTGTATAAGAACCAGGCTGCTTGGGCGGACGAGGTGAAGGCGTTTCTGAGGGGGGAGGTTGGGGCTGGTGCTTGAATTGTGGTAAGGGGGTTCGTTGTGGAGGGAGCAAGGTTTCTGTCACGTTTCTGTCATATACCCGAGGCCTTCGAAGTGTTTGCCTCCAATGCATTTCCTGGTTCTGTCCTATTCTAGTCTACGTCGGGAACCGGCACGCCGTTGATGATTGTCATTCCCTCCTCTCGCCCAAGAGACTTCATGGCCTTGGCAGCCTCGTCGTGCCTCAGCTTCCGCGTCTCCTCGTCGGTGACGAGCACAAAGTCGTAGGTCAGCAGCTTGGTGCCCTCCTTCACGTTGTACTGCTTTGCCTGCTCGGGCGTCACCGTGTCGAGGGCTACGATCAGCGACTCTTTGACGCCGAAGACGGCGTCGGACGTCTCGTAGTCGGATCCGCGGATGTACAGCGCGCTGTGGGGATGCGGTCAGCTGCTGCATAAACGGTTACGGTGAGGTAAGGGGAATGCAGTACTCACGTTACCAGATGGTCGAAGCCCTCCTTGTCAAACATGAAGTGCATATGGCTCGGCCTCCAACAGTGCCGCCCCAGCTTCTGCAGCAGCTTCCCCACGGGCCCATCGTGCGGAATGGGATACGGCACCGGCACGATAGCGTGGAACCAGAAGATGCCGTCCTTGTCGCTGTGTATGATTGCTCTGCCGTCGGCCTTGCTCCCGCGGTCCTCGTACTGCACGTCGTACTTGCCGTTGCTGTCCGTTTCCCAGATGTCGACCTTGACGCCTTCGACGGGTTCGCCGCTCGTGGATTTGACCGTGCACAGCACCAGCAGCGGTTCGCCGTCCGGGTCGGCGCTGATGGAGAAGCCGTTTTGGTCGGCGGGGGCGTCGTGCGTGTGGAAGGGGCCCAGCACGGTTCCTTCTGTTGAGTGGGCTGGCTTGGGGTGGTCGATGGAGTCGACGAGGAGGGAGAGGCCGACTATGTCGGAGAGGAGGATGAATTCCTACATGGTCTTAGCGGGTTGGAAAGAGGGATAGGTGCAGTCTGCCGTACTTGTCTCACGTCTGTACATATCTGACCAACTTGAGTGAGGAACTGGATCCCTGCCATCCACTCATCAAAGCTCAAGCGGGTCTCGCGCGCAAAGTCGTGAAGATGCGAGACCAGGCGTTCCATAACGTACTTCAGCCTCGGGTCGCCGCATTGTGAGTTGATGCGGACTACATTCTCCGTGATATTGTCAATGGTGAGGTCTTTCAGGACGGGCACGGTAGCATCTTTCTGGGGGCCGGTAGAAGACATATCAAACTTGACCTGCTTCGGCCTCGGCTTCGGCTGCTTCGTCGTCTTGTTGCAGCGGCTGGCGTTCTGCCCACAGTTCTCTGGACGAGGCAGACGAGACGTGGGACCAGAGGACGTAGTTACGGGTACAGACAGCTTCGACAAGGCCTTGGATCAAGTTAAGTAGTAGTACGAAGAGTTCGGTCATATCGCAAGCTGTGGATATTAGTTTAGACGGCGCTGTCGGTTAGTAGGGATGTAGGAACCATAAAATCGCTCCACGGCTTATAAGCTCGGCGGCCGTTGTGCATGCTGGCGTCGTGTCTGATGACACGTCAGACGCCTCATAGGCTGCAGCATTTGTTGATCGCGGTGGTGCCCCGCTCGACGCATGGGGATGATCACGATAGGCGGGTACGCGGGGAACAATCCGTACGCGGGTGCTCCGCTAGTGCGGGACCTTGGCTTACCAAGAGCTTACTCTTTCGTACAATACACGTCCAGCTATCCGTCTTTGCGTGCGAGAGAGAGTCCGTCTATATCTCATGTTATGATTGTTTATTGGTCGAGTTGCTCCAATGCCTGTCTTACGAGGGATAACACTCGACCAACTACGTCACCGCTGGACTGTTCATCAACCCCCAATCGTTCAAGGAGTAGCTTGCATCCTCCTTCTCGCATGTCTGGCGTGCATTGTAATATGGTTCTCATCATACCGTCGCAGATCACAGCACCACGCTGCGACCGAGAAGAACCAGGATGCACCTGACGCATGTCCTTTCACCATCCGTCAACTGAACCATACCACATACCTCATTCGTGAAAGAGATCGATTTGTAAGCCAATGCAACATAGAGATGTATATGAAACACGGGTCCTGACGATTTCAGGGCGAGTATCCCCATATATACGTGAAGAAACACACACAAACTCTTGCAAATGGACAAACAGCCAGCGTCCTGGTAGTAAACGACACAGGCTGTGGCACGTCAACCCGCAACCACACCACCGCGAGTCAAGACTGGAATATCAGAACCTTCATCACCCACCACCTAAATCCAAACAACGACGAAATCCCCTACCTCGTCATCCTCTCCCACTGCCACTACGACCACATCCTCGGCCTACCGCCCCTCCTCCACAGCCCCAAACACCTGGTCACAACAATCCTCTCCTCCTCCCACGCCCCCTCATTCCTCCACCCCCGCTCCAACCTAGAACAACACTCCCTATGCGCCAGCATGAAACTCCACTGTCCCGTCTACCACAGCACCTGGGCGCCACACAACCTCCCCCTCACAATCCCGCACCCGCGCTCCCCCACCCCGCTCCATCTCCCCCTCACGACCCTGCACATCCCAGGCCACACGCCCGACAGCCTCGCTTGGTACGACGCCGCCGAACGCGCCCTGTACGTCGGCGACGCGCTGTACGAGTCTCAGAGCCGAGAGTCGCGCAACGCACCGTGGGGGAGCGAGGCGCCCGCGCCTATCCTGTTTCCGAGCGAGGGCGATCTGGTGGCGTGGTGGCGCAGTTTGCACTTCCTGCTCGGGTTTGTCGAGGCAAGGAATAAGGAGGGGGGTGGGCGTGTTACGCTCTCCGCGGGACATGTGACTGTCGGCGTGGATGCTGGGGCGTGTTTGCTTAGTGTAAGGCTGTTCATGGCGAGGGTGTTGAGGGGAGAAGTGGTGGTTCGAGAACAGCCGGAGAAGAGGGGGGAGCGGTTTGGGTCGTGGGTTGAGGAAGGGGGGAGGTTTGGGCTTGGGGCGCCGTTGAGGGTTGTTGAGGAGGGGAGGGTGGGGATTCCTGAGCGGGAATGGCGAGGGGGTGGGGAGATGAAGTGAGGTGGAGTTGTCTGGATGACTATGGACCTAGCGGTGCGAGGCAGTTCTGTCAGGAAGTAATGAAGATTATGCGGCTACTGTATCACTCAACTTCTTTGTCATTACATTCATGATGCTGCAGATGGGCAAGGGCGGTTTCTGTTTCATCGAGAAGCCTGGCACGTCAACACATAACCCATCATGAAGATTGTATCACAAGTGTACGTCATATGAAAGCGACGTAGGCAACCACATACATCATGTACTATTAGGTCAATTGGGCTGGGTTATTACATCCCATCGCACCAAGCAGTTGTCCTCCACGACATTCTCGTTGCTCACCCCCTTGAACCCAGCCCTCTACTGCTTACCCTGCTCCTTCCTCTCCTTCTCCGTCAACCCAATACTATCCGTCCCACTCCTCGACGTATCCTTGACAAAGTTGCCTCCAGCTGCGAAAAAAAACCCTATCAGTACTCGCGCAGCCTCATCAGCTTGCTCAGCGACTCACCTTTGGTAGTATCTCCGAGCCCCTGCGTGAGCCCCGTGACAGTATCACCGACGCCTTTTCCTGCGGTACTGACAACGTTGCCCGTTGCGTCTGTGACGGCGCCAACGCCTTTGCCCAGCGTGTTGGTTGCGGCGCCTAGCGTGTTGCCTGGTGTGAGTCAGTAACTTTGTGTGTTTGCTGGAGGCTATAGAAGCGGCGGTTGAATGGGTGTCTTTCCGAGGCGTGAAGTGCATGTATAATAGAACGTACCGAGGCCGCTGGTTGCGGTGCCGAAGAAGCCTGGCGGTGGTCAGCTTGGTCTTGGGGGATGATTTCTTTGATGGATAGCTGCGAATGGTACTTCGATGCGTTGGGTTGCTGCTAAGTGGACTGCGTCCAAGAGATGGCTACATACCCTTCTGCTGCTGCTGTTGGTTCTGCTCGGCCATGTTGGTGTTTGGTGCTTGTCTGGGTTGAGTTGAACAATTCTTGAATGTGTGTAATGAGTTAGAGGTCAGGTAGTTCGTTGCTGCTATATATGCTATTCCAACCTTGTATGACGTCGTATCTGCCCTGCAGCTACCTATCCTTGTCGCACCCACCTGGTGAGACAAATGGCGATCACCGATGCTCAACGGCTCTTACAGGCTGAGATGCACGTTGGCTTGCAGATCGATCTTCGTGTTATCACATCACTGACAGGGTTGTGCCCCACCTAGGACGGGCTGGCGAGAGGACAAATCACCATGTTGAATTGGGTTCATGTCAGAAAGAGAAATCAGATCAGGCACAAATTATGAAGTTATCAGTTCATTCTGAAATAGATCGAGCTATGCACACGAAAAAACCTGCCACCTGTCGTAAATCCTCCCATCGTGTGCGTGTTCATACGGTCATGCCGAGGCAATCCGTACAGGATACCTCTCAGAGAAGCGGTCCAAGGACAGGCCCGGGAGGAAACGACCGTGGGAACGCATTGCAGACGTCCACCACTCGCACCTTGAAATCAAGAATGTGCAGGAACGAAGAACAAGAAAAGGGTACTTGAACCAGAGACAAAACATCCACCCAAATCGCAGAGGCGATCGGTGTGGAGGCCCCCTTAGCAAATCCGGAACGCCGTCGTGGTATTGTACCCGCTCATGATACAGGCCGAAAGATGGTCAAAACACCACCATCCTTTCGAGACCTGAGACTCGACAACAAAGAACTTTTGAACCCCGCTAGTCTTGATGCGAAATGCAGCACAATGCGCGCAGAAAATGCCCCTGTCTATGCAACGAAACAAGCGATTAGATTACCGCGTGTGGTGCTGTCTATGGGTATGACCGCCACGCGCTGAAACGAATTAGAAGGTAATCACTCAGAGGGCTTTGCTTCCGTCTCGGCGGCAGCTGGTGGTGGGGAGCCAACCTCGCCGGCGTTGTCTTCGGCTTCGAGGGCTGCTAACGCACTGCAAGGACGTTAGAAAATGTTCTTCATGGAGATAAACGAATGACTTACTCGAACGCATTTGCATGTGCGGTTGACTTCTCCTTCTGTACAGGGGGAGTGCCGGTACGGGAGGAGTTGCCCGACTCGTCACCTCCACGGCCCATCATACCGGGACCGAGACCACGACGGCCACTGCCGCTGCGGCTACCAAGCATGGAGGGACCAAGGGAACCAGTGTTGCTTAGTCCACGGTTGGAGGCGCCCTTGGACAACTTGCGGAGATCGTCCATCTGTACACGGCCGCCGGTGTCTTGGGGAGGCATCATGCC
Organism: Phoma sp. RAV-16-625; assembly: GCA_004335185.1. Classification (NCBI taxonomy): domain Eukaryota; kingdom Fungi; phylum Ascomycota; class Dothideomycetes; order Pleosporales; family Didymellaceae; genus Phoma; species Phoma sp. RAV-16-625. Next base: position 93,195 of record SAUA01000010.1, read on the forward strand.
ACCGCCAGAGAATGAGCGCGCGTCACCGCGTCCCATGGGGAGACGACCACCGCCTCCACCACGCTGCGAGCGCGATCGCTCCATCTCAGCAGCTTGCTGCGCAGCAACAGCTTCCTGGTGAATTTCAGCGAGGGTCTTGGGGCCCTTGAGGATGTCCTTGGACTTCCAGCCAGACTTGCGAAGATCAATGGTGTCCAACAACATGAACTGCAGACGAGATGGGAGGCCTTCCATGTTCATGACCTTCTCAACACGCTCGAAGTACATGTTGATCATCTTGGGGCCAGCCTCAGCGGACTCCATGGTGGAACCAACGGTGCGCAGAAGCTTGACCAAGCTCTCAATGGCAGACTCATCAGGCAGGCCTTCAAAGTCCAGAAGCTTGAGGACACACTCGTGCATGATACGCAGAGTCAACATGCCCAGCTTGTAAAGCTCACCAATGAACTGGATGAGACCGAGACCCTTGCGCTTGGCAGCGGCCGCAACGTAGTACTCGTCCGAAAGCAGGGTGGCTTCCTTGCCAGCGTCAGGTACCTCGGGCAGGTTGACTTCCCAACCACGCTCAAACTCTTCCTGACAGCGGTTAAGAAGGTACTTGCGGAACAAGGCTCCACCAACGACAGGGTTGTTCTGCTTGTCGCGGACGTTCTCATCCTTGATGTCGTGACTCATAGTCTGAAGCATGCGGTTGCAGAACTTGGCGTACATAGAAGACCAGTGAGACTCGTCACAAGCCTTCTCAAAGGTAAGCTGAATGACCTGGCGGAGAGTGCGGCCATCAGTCTCATCCTTGGACTGTGCAGCAATCTCGAGAATCTGGTCTGAGATCTTGTCGAACTTCTCGGGCGTCATCTTGTTGAGAGCGGCCTTGACCTTACGCTGCACCATGTCGGGAGCCATGTGACCAGTAACGACCTGCTTCTCGGATCCGTGGGGCTTCCAGCCTGAGGCGGTGGTCTTAATGGCCTCGACGTCCTTGCCAGCAGTAAGAGGCATGGTCTTAGCATCTGACTGGTGACCCTTCTGGCCACCACCGCCGCGGCGGCTGCGGTCACCACGACCACCCTGCGAACCAACACGAGGGGAGTTGGGTCCGGGCTGGAAGGAAGACGAACGGGACATACCAGGTGGACCCATAGGGAAACCACGCTGGCTACCACCCTGTACGAAAGGTGCCAGAGGGTTGGTCATTGTGCCACCACGGCCAGAGGCTTGTTCGAAACGCTGCTGCGAGGTTGTGCCAGGAGGCAATGTGCGCGTAGTACCAAACGCACCTCCCTGACCAAAGTTGCCCATGCCGCCGGGGCCGCTGAGACCAGAGCGGCCTGAAGGAGCGCGACCGCCGACAGTGTTACCGCGGACAGAGGGAGTGCGAGCTGAGTCGGAACCATCACCAACAGTCTCCTTGAGCTTGAGGTCCCAATCAACCGAAGGCTTCTCCTTGAAGACTTCCTGGAACTGGAGCAAGAAGTCCTTGTCGTACTGGCGACCCCTGCTCTTGGAGCCCTGGTTCAACGCAGGGTTGGGAGACTGGATGCCCTCAGGGTAGTTGATGGCTTCGTTGCGGATCGCAAGGAAGCGAGCGGTCTTGAGAGACTCCATACCAGCGGTGGGCTGAGCTGGCTCGACAGGCTTGTTCGTCTCAAGCTTGAGCGCGGCAGGCTTAGGCTTTGTGGCAGACGAGGGCTTGGCCGCAGGCGTAGGAGCGGGAGCAGCTGCGGGAGGTGCAGAGTCCTCGCTGGGCTCCTCTCCGGTGGCTCCAGGACCGAACATGGTGTTCTTCTTCAGGGAGGCGAAGAGCTCCTTGTCCTTGGCCTCACGCTCAGCCTTCTGCTCAGGCGTCTCGTTCTCGCGAGCAATCTCAGCAGCTTCAGCTTCACGCTCAGCCTTGCGCATGGCCTCTTCTGCAGCCTTGGCCTTGTCGCCAGCCTTGGCATCCTCTTCGGCCTTCTTGCGCTGCCTCTCCTCTTCGTAACGCTTCTCCTCTTCGTCACGCCTCTTGTCTTCGGCTTCCATCTCTGCGATCATGCGCTCGAATTCTTCCTCTTCCTTGCGCTTCTTCTCTGCTTCGTCGTCTTCGGCCTTGGAGGCCGCTTCAGACGCTTCCTTCTCCTTAGCCTCCTTGGCGGCCTTTTCTTCAGCCTCCTTAGCCTCTTTGGCGGCGGCGGCTTCTTGCTTTTCTTTAGCCTCCTTAGCAGCAGCCTCTTCCTTGTCCTTGGCCTCTTGAGCAGCCTTCTCTTCAGCAGCCTTGGCATCATCCTTCTTCTTCTGCTCAGCTTCCGCCGCAGCCTTGACTTCAGAGTCAGCGTCATCCTTGGCCTTCTTGTCCGCTTCTTCTTGAAGGCGGAGCTTCTCCTGGAACTGCTTGACGAAGTCGGCCTTCTTCTCGCTCGCAGACTTGGCAGGTGCTTCCTCAGCGCGGGTGGCGTCTGAGGCGCTGGGAGCGCGAGGAGGTGGTGTAGGCGTGGCGGCGATGGCGGGAGACTTGGACTGTGCAGGAGCTGCAGGCGCCGCGTTGGGTGCGGGCGAGGAGGCGCCCTTGGGCTTGTTGAAGTCGACGACCTCGCCATCGGCGTTCTTGATGATGATGGCCTTGCTCGCTTTCTTCGGGCGCTCAAAGGCGCTCGAGCTCGGTGCTGGGCTGGCCGATGTGACGCTGGGCGTGTGCGTGTGCGAGATGTGGTTGACGTTGGTCATCGCAGGCGTTGTGGGTTGAGGGACGGCAGAAGGCGGGCGTTCGGACATCTGCGATGGAGTGCGCGACATGCTCTGTCCCTGAGGCGGCTGACCGTACGGGCCAGGCATGGAGTAAGGGTTTTGCATCTGCTGAGGGAAGCCGTGGCCACGACCAGGGCTAGCAGGAACACCAGGGTAGTGAATCGACTGCTGCAGTCCGTACTGCTGGCTGCCGTAGTAGTTGCCGTACGGGTCGAGACCCTGGGGAGGCATACCGTACATGTTCTGTTGTTGCAAAAGCGTTAGATACTGGTCGTGTTCAGAGGTCGTGAAAGCAGAAAAGTCGACAGGTTGTAAGAAAGCGTTCGACTCGTCGTCAGGGGCTTGGAGTTCAAGCCCCTTCAGGTTTGTCGAACGAACATGCGCAGACTGAGAGAGTTGAGAGAGTTGAGAAAGTTGAGAAAGTTGAGAAAGTTGAGAAGTAGGAGGTGCAGGCGAGAGTTTGATCGCTTTGCTGGTCTCCGAAGCAGAGGGAATGTTGGGAGAATGAAAAGGTATACGAACTGGCTGCGGGTAGGGTTGTCCCGGGTAGTAAGGAGCGCCCTGCGGGTTAGCAAAGTGCTGCTGCTGGTGCATGGTAGCCGGAGTGATGGCAGGGCTGCGGTTCTGGCGGTAGGGGGAGTTGTGCTGCATGGCGTTCTGGGGGGTGAAGGCCGGAGGCATGCCTCGTCCCATGGGTTGGTTGGGCATGGGGCGGTAGGGCTGTGGCGAGTGGTTGGCAATGTTGTTGTTGTTGTAGTGGGGCTGCGGCTGGAAGCCACGGCCACGGCCGGAGCTGGGTGCGAAGTTGGCGCCCGGGTTGCTGTGGGAGGACTGGGAGGATTCGCGGCGCAGGTGCTGGGCCTGGGGCGCGTGTGAGTTGGGCTGGGCAGGCATAGCGGGACGAGTCTGCAGTGGCGTGTTAGTGCATGGTCTGGTGGCTGTAAAGCATGGGTGGGCGTACACTTACGCTGTCGGCGCTCTCGCTGCCCTGGCCACCGAAGACCAAGTTGGGGCGCGTGGGCAGACCGTCAGGCTTGGGGCCGCCGGAGATGGGCGTGGGGATGGGCGAGGGCGAGTGGGCAGGCGAGGCGACGCGCGGGTTCTGGGCCTGGGGGTTCAGGTTGCTGCCCTGGACGACGGGCGAGGCGTGTGCCGGGGCGGGCGAGGCGGCGAGCGAGCCAAACTTGATGTTGGAGGGCGGGCCCGTGGTGGGCGGCGTCTGCTTGATGTGGACCGACGACTTGCGGCTGTGGTCGCCGTTGGGGCCGCCGCCGACAATGGTGGGCATGGTGGGCACGGCGGGGGTGATGGCTGTGCTGCCGTTCACCGGGGAGGCGGAGGCGCTCTTGCCATGGTGTGCGCTCTGCGGGGCTCCCACTGCCGCGGGCGCGCCGCTGGACGCGATCGTAGGAGAAGAGATCTTCTTGGTCGCGTTGGCGTACGAGCTGCGGGCAGTGGGCTGAGCCGAACCAGCGGCCACGTTGGCGGACGATCCAGACGAGGACTTGTTCGCGGGCGTAGCGGTCGAGGAAGCGGCGGTCGGTGGGTTCTGCGCGTGCGAGGCGGATGCACTCATGAGGACCTGGGGGGCGGGAGGGCGGTGGTGGAGGTGGAGGGGCGGACGTGGGCGTGGGCGCGCGCGGTGGTGGTGGCGAGCGAGTGCGGACGGAGGAGTCGCAGTCGCAGTCGCTGGCAGGCGCTTTTCACAGAATGTGGCGCGGCGCGGGGCGGGTGGCGGGCAAACGAATCTCGGATTCGAAGCGGGGTCGGTTCTGCTATTAGGAGTCGGCGGCGGGCGCGGACTCGAGTGCAGAGGATTGGGCTGGTCGCGTTGGGCGAAAAAAGGGTCGGCTCCTGGGAAAAGGGCGACGGGGGAGGCTGTCCGAGCGCTTTCACTGCTTCAGTGAAAAGAGTCGAGACAGGTGCTCCTCGGGTGAATTTCAACAGACGGGTCTGTGAAAGGGGCAAGCGGCTCGCGTGGAGAATCACTGAGCCCGCTGCGGAGATGTGGTACTGGTCTTCACGATGAAGAGGTGTGAAGGGAGAGGGCTGTCTTCTTGAAAATTGTTCGCCCAAGTTGAGTTCGCCTTAGCGAGCCACAGGGATCATCCACATGCACGCCGCGACCCATGGCGCCCACTCGCATGTGATTCGCCCGCCGCCACTGGCTCGCCGTGCGCTGCGTCCTCGACAGCCATGAACACATAATCATGATAGGATACGTGATTCACCACACTGTCATGTCTGTCGTCGACCCACCACACTGTCATGTCTGCTGTCGACTCACCACGGCTCCTGTGCGTCGTGGTTTCGACAATGCACGACGGACAAGGCAGATCAGGATGCATGACGAACAGCACACATCAGATGCACGACAAACAACAAACCATCCACGTTAGATGCACGACAAAATATCCACGATACAGGCTGCATGCTACACAACGCCCTGTTCTGTCTGTCCTGTCTGTCCTGCTCCCTCGCTCGTTCTGCGCGGCCATGTGTGTCTCGCTGCAAAGCCACAAACACACACAAACACCACTCTGCGCCCACGCACGCTGCTGCACTCCGCCCCAACAACCTGACGTTGACGTGGGCATTGACTTGGACCTTGCCTTGCCCTGCCATGCCCTGCCCTGCCCTGCCAGCACAGGCTAGCCGTTATTTCCTTTCCACGCGCCCTCCTGCGTCCGGCGTGTTGCGTCCCCCACGTCTCGAGCAAACGGCAAAGTGAAGCAGAATGTCTCGCCGTCAAACGCTTTGCTGAGTAAATGCGCCCAAGCAAACATGGCACGGCCCTCCCTCCAGCCCTGTGCCTCGTCGCACCGTCTTGGCTGGGCGGCAGACAATGGACGCCGCCTCCTGCCCTCCCTTTTCTTCTCAAATCATCCGTCGCCCGCTTGCTGCAGTCGATCGAATGACGTGAGTGACGTTCACACGCAGTTGACGTATGCCGGCAATGCCATGCACCATGACGCCCTGCTGTCCAGCTTCCACCTCATCAGCCAATCAGCGTCTCCTTGCCTGGACTCCGTAGCGCGAACGGGCTGACCAAGTCTGGAAACACCCCAACGTTTCTGGAAGGTGCACAGATGCACATGGTGAGTCAGAACCATCTCTCGAGCTGGGAGATGACTTGTAAGCTTCGTCTCAGCGTCTGACTGTTTGATTCTTGGCCTAAAGGTACTAAAGGTACTCTGGTCGTGGTTGCCTAGTTCAGCTGTGGGCCATCCTCGACACAACTTTCGTTGAGTCCTAGACCATGACATGGAAGAGTATCGTACATTAAAAGCAATTGATATCTGAAAGGACCACTCGTAGTCAAGAATATTCCCTGGTGTTTCAGGCCAGCGTACTTATTCATCAGCTTCGACAACTCCATCACAGACCTGACTCAACGATCCACGCCCGTCAAACACCATTGAATGATCTCCTTCCCCACTTGTATGATAGCAAGGAGTCACACTCTGTTGTGTTTGTCATGGATGACGGCGGTTTCCGAGCTGGAAGGCCTGTATTTACACCGGTGATGCACAGAATAGGATGCGCGCCGCGACCAGACCGCGAGCAGTCTTGCAAAGACGGTGAAGCTCAAGAAGACTTTAGAAAAGGCAGATCAGCAGCGTTCAATCTGCACGGCGGAGACAATCTTCCTTTATTGACATATCTCACCATCGCAACCATGGAGCAGCCTTGATACGCACTCAATTGACCTTGAGGAACTTCAAATCCAACAACCCTTTCAAAGACCTCACCGATAGCACTACTGATAGCTTATATTTGAACAACGCTCATATTGCACAACGCTCACTCGGACGTAGAACAAGTCTGTCTACTCCACTACCTTATCGATCCCTCGAACGCAAAGAAAGCAAAGAGCCTACTTCACGACAGACTGGAAGACAACATCAACAACCAGAAGATGACAGTCTGTACATCGCACCGCACCGCCTACAGACAGTCTTCGAACATACCTTCATGTAGACGTCACGGCTCAGCCCAAGAACAAGTCTTCCACACAGCTTGTCAAGAAGATGGTCTGCAGGCTCTGACAAGGGCGTCGTCTGGCGATGGAGGGAACGAGCAAGACCAGAAGAAGTATTTTAGGTCAGAGAGACTTAATAAGGCTGAGGCGCTCCAGTGGTCGATGGTCAAAGAATCGGTCTGTGTAAGCATGTCGCGAAAACATGTCGTGTCGAGTCAAGTCTACATCGAAAATCAATCAGTATCGGTATCAGTACCAGCACCAGTACCAGTACCAGTACCAGCATCAGCACCAGCAATCCTCGTCAAATACTCCACATGCAAGCAAATCAGTCTGTCGCTGGTACCACCCACGTAACCTCGATCAAGACCCTGCCGAGAGTGACACTTGAAGGTGAAGCATCACACGTCTCTATACTGTACTAGACATCACTTCGCGACTCCTTCTACGTTTCTAGCTAGGGAAGCAATTCTTCCTGCTTCTAGAAGTGCAACGCTATAGACGGTATGATAACAGAAGACCGCAGTGGATATGGACCGTATCAGTGCAAGACGGGAACGGAAGTGAGATACTTGTGGTTTTGAATTAAAGGGCGTGGGTGATGTGAAAGTGATTGTGTGATGAATGTAGAGAATAGATGTTTGATATCCGCCATAAAATCCCCCGTTTCTCAAAAGAAAATGAAAAGAAAAAGAAAAAGAAACAACGATAACAACTACACAACAGATTGCAATAGTTCATGCCCGTTCCATTCCATCAAGTTACTAGCTAACCAGAACTAATAACAGCGACAGCTACAGCAATACCAATTCGTTATTTCTCTGAGTGACATGTACAGAGTGTATAGCTATAGACAACCCCACTTCCATCGACAACTACAATAGACCTTACTCTAACTGCTACTACTGCTGTCTCCAAGAAGGACAACAATCTCACCTAAATAATTAGGTAACAATAATTGCACAACCTACTGTATGTGTTCTTTCCTTTGCTATATCTGCACTCTCAAAAATAGAATCATCTCATGTATCTAGCTCAGAAGAAGAACAAGATTCCGTACTCGAGAATGCCATCTTTTTAGAACAGGATTCGGTAGAACACCTCTCCCGCTGTAAGAAAAGCTGGCTACATCATCTCAGCAATAGCCTCTCGATGGGTATCAATAAAGGCTTCCAGCTTAGTGGGTAACTCTCGTTAGAACTAGACGACGTTGCTGGAATCTGTAACGTGGTTTTAGGCTGCAGATGTTAGGGTAAAGGACTGAACACCTGCTGTTTTGCTTTGGACTGGTGGTATGTAGATGGCTTTTTCTGTAATGCAGAATATTGTGTTGTGGGGTTGTGAGTAGCAAGTGTAGTTGTTTGTACAGATCATGGTCAAGGAGAATTAGGTCATGGCCGTAGATGGCGAGTATAGTTGTTCTGCTTGAATCATGGCCGCGATGACGCTCTCTCCTTACACAATGGGTGTTTACCTGGCAATTTGAGGTTTTTCGTAATAATTAGGGGCTCGATACTCAGCGTGCCAGATGACGAAATTCCAGTTCGCGGCCAACTACAACTCTTGCTACTATTTATAGAGAGCTCGCCATGTCTCACTCACAGTGACCAAACCCTACCAGGCCTCAATCCGTACTTACGTAGATTCTTCAGTTTGGGAGGCGGAGTATGGACGCAGGCCGAGGAATGAAAGTTCCATAGGCTGGTATGATGACACCTGTGCCAACTCGTTCAATCGACTTGTGAACCAAGCGTGAAGCCATCCCAACCTCAGGTTCTACACATTCGGAGGTAGACCTCGAATTATGCGTGGGTGGCACAACAACGGGGCTGCGTCCGTGGAGCGAGCACGTCATGCAGTGTTATCTGCCGGAGACACAGCATGACCAAGACCCAAGAGGCAGGCCAAGCTTGCCTGCGGTGCAACGCACTCGATCGCCGGGCACGCAGACAACGCAGCGAAACGCCAGGAACAAAGGCACAACAGATGCTTCGTGCACGCCGCAATACGAGTTCGTGAAGGAACCGCTCACGGCGCGCTAGCTACGGCCTCTTGTTCAAATCTGGTAGGAGGAGATAAGGCCTGCGTGGAGACCAACGCAAGCGCCGCGATGGGACCCGGCTGCATCGGTCGTTCTGTTGTCTGGCAGCCAGGCGTTACGAGCGCAATCTCTTTTGGTCGCAACTTGAAGTCGGCCCTGAAGACGAACCTTGCCGAAGTCAAAGTTACCCGGACGGAGTCTTTCCACCTCTAGCCATCGCCGTCCACGCTTCCTTCGGTCCTACGCAGTACGAGTGTACAATTTCGTCGGCTTCCGCAACTCGTACCAGGACACACCACCGCAGTCAAGAAAGGCTCGTGGCGCCAACCGTCCGACAATCCTCCGCTGTCGTATTGGGGCACAGCGTGCAGCTGCACAGCTTCCAAGATGCGCATGCAATCGTCGGGCGCTAGAGGCGCCCCGCGCAGCCCTTTTGATCCTTCGACCGCCCGGTTTGGTGGAGCAAGAACAGCAGGTCGGAAGCCAAACCCAACTTCGAAAGAGTGTGTGATGTGTTGTCTTTGCTTGTGCTGCCGGTCATGAAGTGTGGCGAGCGTGCCGAATGTCGTAGGTGTTGCGCCATGCATGCATGAGTTCCTGCCCACCTAGTCTCGCTTCGGTTCGCCCCCAAACACGCATCGAGCCGCACCATCTCCACGACACTGCCGTTTCCTGCTTGCCTCCAAGCCTCCAAAGCCCAACTAGCATGTGAAGTGTACGAGCCACGACCTCGGTGCACCGCATGACTACACGTGAGTACCCCGGTTCCACCAGTGCAGTCGACGCAGCAGCCTTCACTCCGTTCTCCATCTGGAAAGCAGCAATTGCCGGCGGCCGACGACTTTCTGCCAATCACGTATTCGTAAAAGCAAAGCCTGCCGGCGAGTGCTAGCGGACTGCCTCAAAGCGTATCGTCACTGGGACTTCCCGGACGTCTGTGCTGTACAAGGCTCGAAGGAGCTTCACGATGGTGGTGCAAGATGACCGGCTGATGTCTGCTTCTGCTCCGCCGACCGGCATGTACCAAGCTCGCGTGTGTGAGAATGCACAAGGCTGACCGTTCGAACCCTGTATCTTCATTGCCTCTCATTTCGTATGCATTTTCTTGCGCACGTTGGGCGCTAATGGCGAACCTACAGATGACGCACAATAATGCAGAGTCTGTCACATTCACGACACAGCCCGTTCCGCCCGGGCGAACTCAAGCTTTCGAATGAGCACAGCCTTGGCCCGTCCCTAGTAAGCGAATGTAGTTTCTTTACCAGCCGCAAGAGCAGGGAATCTCGGTACGTGCCTCGACACCCAAGCGAGAACATAATAACGGCAGTGTGTAAGGGCTGCGCCGCCATACGCGCGCGACTTCGGAGTTACTGGACTTGGACTTTTGGTGACTTTGGCCCGGGTAGATCCACCAGGAAACACTGGCAAGCGCACACAGGCACATCAAGCTCCACATCATCAAACTATCGAAACTTACATCACGGCTCTACGCATCACTGATCCGGAAGCTGAGATGGACATGCCGCTAATCGCGCGCCGCTACTCTACAACAGCTTGTTGCGAGAAGGGGCAAGCGAACAGGTCGCTCAATCGGCGTCAGTGCGTCCTAGTCTGGACACGACGAGATCGTACAGCTGTCAGGTCAGTCTGACAGCAACCACGCGAGGATCTTTCCATACAGAAAGCTCGACCGGTTCCATGACCACCCGTTCCTTCCATTCAGTCAGCCTCTTTACCTCCACATGATCACTCATCTCAATTAAAACCTGCAGCATCGCTTCTCCACACTTTACCCCAGACGGAGCGGCCCAGCGGTCCTGTTTAATCTCGGCATCTAGCTCCAGGAACCGAGGGCCATGCCAGCACGGTCTTAACGCTCTGCTTCGCGACGGGCAAGCATGAAGCTTGGAGTCTTCCAGTGGCTAAATTGCCATGACTGCTGATTTGGGTCGGGATGGTAACAGCAAGTAGTGAGGTGGGCCCTTGCACAGAGTCATGTGTTTACACTTACCCCGATGCCCATTCGTGCGTCCGTCCGATGCTGCAGATTGCTTCTTTCTCCGTTTTGCGGGGAAGGAAGCGTGCATGCTGGGACGTCGTATCTACTGCACACGTTTTTCTCATGCAAATGCGCATGTGCAAGAGGGGCATCCATGGATCAGGGAAGCAGCGGATCTGTAGCACCGAGCGAAACCCCCTCGACGCGATCAACGACCGAATGCACGTCTTCACTCTAATAAAGTTATTACAACGGCTTCGTTGGCTGACGGGAGGAGGGATTGCGCAAGGGCCTCTGATCCTGGAGGCGTAGGGCGAACACAGTCGGTCGTGGAGCCGCGGATACTCACCAGATGTAGACTACTGCTACTAGAGCAGATCTTAGGCTCAGGGTAAATCGAAGCTGGGCATCGTAGCTCACCGGCATGATTGGAGCTCGCATGCTCCCTTCTTATTTTTCCAGAATTGCGGCAATCGTACACGCCTGCTCTACTTAGCTTGTCCTTGGCTTCACACGCATTGCACAGTGCCGTGCTTGTTAGGCCTGGCCCATGACCCAACGGACCCTTTTCCCCCACTAAGTCCTGCACAACACAGGCTCTTCGTTGGCGTGTGATCTATTGATCGTGGTGCCTTGACTGCGTATCGGCGTACCCCAGTTTTTTGGCTTCGAACCCCCCCTCCCCCTCCAGCTTAGTGGACCTTCCTAAGCTACAGATGGGGCGGTGTGATGGTCCGAGTTGTAGCTGCGTTAGTCTAGCAATTCCCGAGGGACGCTACGAGGCCGCTCATCGACAGGCCACTAGGGGCGTCTTTGAATGGAAGCAGGACAACGAGAATATCACCCGCAAACGGGCAATGATGTGCAGGCACGCATTGTTGCATCGTTGCGACGTGGGCGACAACTCCAGCCGACAATAGGCAGGTGACCCACTAGCAGGTTTTAGCCACTGGATGCTGCTGCCTCTGCTGCTACCTGCTGCACGGAAGCGTGTGCGACTATCCTGACGACAAAGCAGCCATCCATGCCCAAGCAGAGGTCCGGTCAATAGATTCCGGGTGGCCAGAAAAGAAGAGCACAAGAGCGTCAGCGTTTTCCGCGACGAACCCAAGATCATGTGCCTCGACTTCCCCCTCCTTGACCTGCAGCTAGAGCGAGGACTTTGAACTTGTTCCTCTCGACCGGCTTGTCGTGCTACTCTCGTGTGTGTGTGTTCCTTGCTAGACGGTCTTTCACCCTTGCTGCTGTGGTGGGCTGACGGCAGGCTAACGGCAGGAACACACAGTGGCGCGAGTAAGGTGAGACCATTAGTGCAGGTACGCGTTGTCATCACCCCCGACCATGTCGAGGAGGGCCGGGACGCCATTCCTGATGAAAACTGTGGCTATGGATGGATGGGGTTGGCGGTGGAGGAGGGATCATCGTGCGAGAAATGGGAAGGGAAAGTGCATGGTGTGGGTGGTGGCAGAAGTGTATTGTACTGTAAAGCGTCTTGTCTTGCATTGATCGGTAGTCATGATGGTTGATGGTTGTGTGAGTGCTTTTGGGCAGTGGCGCATAGGGTACCAGAGTGACGAACGCCGCCGTGCAGAATAATAGGATTGTGTACATTGTTTTGAAGAGAGCAGAACCTTAGGGGGACTCGTCATGTTCTTGCAAGTTTCGCCCAAGAGGTGCGTCGTTACCAAAATACGTACAGGAAAGGGTATACAAGGAGCGCCGTTTCGCTGCTGATGGAAAGTGATCAACATGTGTGAAAAGTCCGATCCGAATTCGTCGGAAACGCCAAAGACCAGAGCTGTCTGTCCAAGGCTCATCGAAAGAAATACAGTATGAAAGGCTGGACAGTGCCAACAAAAAATGGTTGGTAGCGTTGCAAAGTGAACTGCCTGAATAGCCGTAAAGTCATGATATCAGGCGCAGCGCCTTGTCCAAAATCGCTCAGTTGCTAGTTCTGACATCTGTACGCCCAGTGATGCATTTAACGCCGGATATGAACAAGTTGGTTGATGAGACAAGTCGTTGATCAGTAGTGACCTTCGCTTCCGTGATCGGAGTGTTCGAGCATGTCCCGGAGAGAAGAGCCGACGCCAGAGTAGTGGTCGTTGTGCGCAGAGTCGTTTCGAAGATACGTGTTGGGAAAGGTAGACAGATGGTGCGGTGCACTCAGTTGAGGCATGCCGTAGGAGTGTGGTGTGGCAAGCGGTGCGCTGGAGTAGGATGGAAATTGAGCGGTTTGAGGGGTCGATACGCTGCGGCCTGGACTGTAGTGAGTGCTCAGCTCGATACGCCTGGGCACACCGTTCGAGAAGGAGCGCAGCCTGTTAGAACTCGAGGCCTGGAAACCTGGTACAGGGGCATCTGCTTTGATTAATACGGAGATAGCCGTTGCTTGGGAGGTAGGCTTACATGAGTAACCAATGCCATAAGGCATCATTGAGCTTGAGAAAGACCGTGAAGCATCAGAATGGCTACCAGCGTCCATGGATGCTTGCATTCCGTCGCTACCATGACCGTAGCTCATGCTTGTTCGAAGTGGTGAGTTCAGCGACTCAGCACGAGTCCTGGTTACGCGGTCGGCGTGCAACGCAAGACGCGAAGCTCTGTGCTGGGAAGAATACGACGAGGGTGAGCTGACTGGGATAGAGAATGGATTCGAGGTCCTTGGACCGGAGTCAAGCGGTGCAGAAGGGAAACCAAACGGTGACTCGTGAGCCGATACTGGCGAGAGTGTATCAGTCGCAGACTGAGGCGGTGTGAATGCGAATCCACCAAAGGCAGGGCTGATACCCGAGGGCGACATATGAGACTCGAAAGTCGCTCGTCGTAGCGTGTCCATATTCAGAGGTCGCATCATGGCACCTTCAGAAAACCCCTGACCGAACGCAGCTGGAGAGGCGAGCGGTGTTCCAAGTCCGTGTGAGTTACCGAACGGAGTATGAAGTGCTTGTGCCATGTCGAAGTCATCCGGAAGAGCCCGAGACCTCATCATACGTTCGCGATCATCACTGGTGAGGCGCTTGAGCTTTGCTCGTCTGTACGATGTTAGAATTGCCGTTGTTACTATTCTGACGTTCTGCATACCGATTCTGGAACCACACTTGCACCTGTCGAGGACTGAGGCCAGGAATCTCGCGAGACAGACGTTCTCGATGAGCGGCGTCTGGGTGGGCTTGACGAGCGAACTCGCTCATGAGGAACCGAGTTTGGTTGTGAGTAAGCCTAAACCTCTTCATCTTGCGCTTAGCTGCCCGGATCTCCGCAGCTGTCATGGGTCTCTCCTCATCGTTGGCGTCGCTGTCAGCTGCTTCATCTTTCTCATCGAGGATGGTGTCATCATCCTCATCCTCAACCTTCTCGTCGATGGTTCCATCGTGCGTCGAAGGCGGTGTCAACCTAGAGATTGGACTAGTAGGAGCTGAGCCGCCAAAGGTTACAGTAGGCAGATCGTGCGGTTCAATTTCATCCACCGTTGAGAGTGAGTTGGAGTTGCTGCTGAGATGAGACTTGCTGTCAAGGAGGTAAGGGAAGCTCTTGTGCGATCGGATCGATGGTCGCTTGAGATCATATGTGTTGCTCGCGTCCTCGATCTGAAGGACGGTCATGTCGCAGTCCGAATGTGGTGGAGTGTGCTCTTCTGTCCTTGTGCTGGAAGATTGCCAATCGGTTTCGGTGGTGGTTGTGCCGTACGCAGAGTTGCGTGGCGAAGTAGGGGGAGACAGAGGAACGAGGAAGCTTCCGTCAATCATTGGCGCTTTTCGCTGTATGAGAGACTATGAAAGGAGAGTAGTGCTGATTGCGTAGCTGCACCAGTTTAGTATGTGGTTGCTATCACCAGCGCTTGATGCTGCACAGAGACTGGAGCCTACCTGGTTGCACCGTCAAAATCCAGACCTTGGCCAACGGGATTCGAATATCACAGATGGTGGCGGAGTTTAAACACGGTAACGACCCACAAGTAGGTACCTTTTGTAAGATGTATGGCTCAATAGAGTTGGATGTAGACAGGCTCTGGTCGCGATCCAGGTCTGATGCGGGGCTGAAAGGATACAATGAGGAGCTGATCAGACAAGGATTGAAGCTGAAGAAGGATGCTCGATAGTGAAGCAGAAGGGTGTTGATAAGCAGTTGGCTAGCTTGAATGGATTGGAAGCATTCGGCGATGGAGGACCCTTTGTAAGTAGGACTAGGACCCGTCGGGGGCTACTTGAGCGAAAGCAGCAGGGGAGGGGAACTGATCATTCAGTCAGGATAGGCTTGACGGCACTTGACTGGAGATGGTCCGGGTAAATCGAGCTTTTGAGAAGTGTGAGGGCTAGGGTTGGACCACACGTGGACTAAGGTCCCTCTTAGGGGAACATGATATGCTTAGAGGATCTAGAAGCAACTCGTTACACGACAAGAGGCGTGACTAACATAGAGGGCTAGGAACCCTCCCCCAAAGCTCCAAGACACAAGGGTACGGTAGCTCGGGACGTGAAGGAGAGACGGAGCGGGAGCGGGCGAATCGATGGTGTCTGGATCAGGTGCACTGGGAACCAGGGGGCCCTCTCTACGAGGACCGTGAGCGATGCGTGAACATGGAGGGCTGCTTGCAGGCGACCAGGGCCCTAGCAAAGAAACCGCCGACGAGCAAGGCATAATCCGTGGCGTCGATTAAGGCAGATGTGGGCGCCACCATTGGCTTGAAGCACAACGGGAGCTCCAGGGACACAGGCAGCGAAAGCGAGCAGGGTGCAGGGTGCAGGGGTGTATGCGACAGGGTTACAGAGCTCGGCAACGCTTCTTTGCGGGGTCTCTTCTGCTGCTGCTGCTTTAGTCCGAGCGGTGGGCGAGCGAGATGGAGGTGGTGAGTGAGGTTGAGCGGTGGAGTGTGGACTGGTGCGTTGCTAGCCGCGCATGTGCAGCGTGCTCAGTCGATGCTACTGTCGAGTAACCAGCGCCTTCACCGTGCTCCACATGGGTGCCGGAGTGCGGCTGGTGGCTTTGGAAGCGTCCTTTGGCAGCTGTCTCATAACGGCCGTAGTCCGCGAGATTGCGTCAGGAACGCGCTGCATCAGCCTTGTTCCTCGAGCCGCCCATTGCGCCTTGTGACGCATGAGGTTCACGGCGTGGATGCCCTCGCGGCCAGCAGACAGCGGTAGACCAGATTGGTGCTGCTCTGGCTACACACCTGCGCAATCAGTCGTAGCGGACGGTGTGTCGTCACGAGTATCTGGCCGTAGTCGAGCGCCTAGCTCCTGGCACCTAGCACCCACCCAGCACCTACCTACCCAAGCACCTAGTACGCCGGCTGCAAAGTGTAGCGCGTGCAGTGCAGTGAACGATCTGGCTGGAGGATCCAACGGCGAAAAGCGTCGGGCCGCACTGGGATCTTGTCTTCTCGAAGCCTGCTGGTGCATGGTGCATGGTGCAACGCCGGCCATCGGTCGGTGGCTCTGACAGCCGTGGCCGTGGCCGTCACCGTCGACCACGACCACGACGCAACGCACTCGCAGCAGGGTGCACAAGGCGGACGCGAGCACAAGGGCTCAAGCATCCAGACGCCAGTCTGTTTCGCTGCGTGAGGCTGCCACACTGTCTCCAGGTCGCGTTGCAGGGGACGTCGAGGACTGCAAGGTGGGCCGCCCAGTTTCCGCGGGGATCAGCAGCGCTCTGGCCGAACAAAGTCGTGACCCCCCGTGCCTGAATGAGGTGGCCAGCCCGGCGCAACAGGCTGGGGTGCAGTGCATCTGGCACTGGCACTGGCACTGGCACTGCATCTGGCTCTGGCAGTGACAGTGACAGCCGAACGCTGCGTGCGGTGTCTTGGTCGCCGTCGTGCTGCCTCACGGCCAGAGCGGTTGCTGGCCTGCATCGTACGCTGGAGCACACCCGTGACGTGACGCACACAGCTGGCGACCAGCGTTTGGCTTGTTTCGCAACGCAAAAGAAAACCAGAAACCACATTTCTGGCGTACGCAATCTCCAGCATGCCGCGCCCAGACCAGCCTCGCGGTCCCATTTTCAAAACACAAGCCAAGCTGTGCTCCTGTCATCTTACTACCCGCTTTCATCCGCTCACCAGCAGCGAACGCGAAACCACGGCGGAAATTTTGGCGGGCCATTGGTGGACAGCAGACCGCTGTGCGGGTTTGATGCTCGCATGGATGCCATGTTGACGTCGGCAGAAGATGCTCTGTCAAGAACGCTATCGTTCGGCTCTTTTTTCTGCCGCTGCCACACTGCATTGATGACTATCGATAATGCCGTACCTATGCTAACGCTTCGAAACAGCCTGGAGCCGCGCTTCTGCACATGGTAAAGTCGTCACTTTGCAGACTGCGGTATGCCGGGTCAATGACAATGCCCTCCGTTCACGACGGACAACGTTGTGACAGGTAAGACAAGATCCCTTCATTTCGGAAAACCGCAGCATCGCCCACCTACGTGGACTCGTGGAGCTTCTCAACTCAGACTTCGGCCAATGACTGCAACACGGCCCATACCCGCCTGTTGTCATCCTGGCGGCCAACGGCACTTGCTGTCTTCGCTGTACAGCTCATTTCTGCAGTGCCGGGAATGACACAATGCCTAGCCAGGCACAACAGCCCACATCTTTCCTTCTCCCACTCGTGCTCTTCATCTTCGTAGCTGCAGATCATGGCGCAGTAGATGCTGTGGCGCCGTCCTGCGGCTGCCTTACAGGCTTTTGACGATCCTATCGAAAGTGCGCGATGTCTCCGAGAGATGTACCATGACTGGCTGTGCCTTGTATGACCCTCGTCTACACCATCGTTCTGAGAGCCTGGCGCCACGCCTCTCCTCACAATGCACTTCGTCAAAAAGGGTCCAAATTCGTGAAGATTGCATGTTCAAGCCCCCTGACAACGCGCCAACCTCGTACGATCAAAAAGGCCCCTGTCAGCTACTTCATCTCTGTGTCTGCGATCACTTGACTTCGTTGCTCGGCCCGCAGCTCCTCGACGCTATGCTCTTCTTCTTGCGGAGCAGCACCCCTGTCTTCCGCTGCCGTGGCCGCAGTGTTGTCGCCTGCAATCTCAGTTCGAGGAGGGACCGGCTGAAGAGCCTCCAGACCTTTGCCATGGTCCATCTTGTCAAATGAGCTCAGCTGTTTCTGAGAAGCCGCGCGGAGACCCCTCCAGACGTAGCTGGACTTCTTCTCCTCTGCCTCACGTTTCTCGGCATCTGTGTTAGCCATTTCCAAGTCCAAGTCGACCATCTTGATCTTCTTTGCATATGCCTCTGCGCTTGGTGCATTGAATCTGACCGGCGTCAGTAGAGATCAGAAGATCTGTATTGGGTGGGAAGACATACCGATCACGCTGTCTCAGCTGCGATAGTCCCTTCTCTGCTTCTGTGTTGTACAGGAAGTCCAGAGAGCCGGACACGCCCGTCGGCTCGTTTGGCCTTTTCTTCGAGATGGCACGCACCGCATCAGACTTGGATGACAGAACCTCTGCTATATCGACTCGGTTCCGAGTGAACGGCTGGCAATTCTCCATCTTCCATCTCACCCAGTTCTTGTCACGGGAAAGCACCGTGTCTACCATACGGTAGTAGAATTTGCCATCCGGACCCTCCTGCAGGTAATTTGCGATGGCGTTCTTGATGCCCAATGCCCACTCAGTCTGTGCTTCAAAGTCAGACAAGGTGGTAGAGACTGGAGATCACTGACGTAATCGCCGGTGGCAAAGCAGGTAGAGGGAGGAGGAAAAGCGGCCGACACTTACGTCTTGCTCACGCATTGTGAAATGGTACTGCATCGCTTTCTGCGCATTCTGGTAGAGTGGCTTACTCTTCGCCTTCTCGGTTAACGTCAAAAGGAAGTCGATGAGTATCAAGGCCTGAACCAGGATGTGGCGCTGGAAAGCGAGGTCGCTTAACTGATAGTCGTCAGTCACAGCATATAATTAGAGGGCTGCTACATGCATACCTCGAGCTTGAACAAATCACGGCTTGTAAGGTACTTTGGGTTGAACGTGTTCGCAAACGCGTCATAGCTGTCGTCCGATGAAGGCTTTGGCCCTTTCTTGCGTTCGTTATCCCCTGCTTGTATCACCTTCGGCACCTCCTTGAATTTCGCAAGCGTCGCCTCCAGACTGCTTCGGAATTCTTTGAAGTTGTTTTCTTCGAATAAGCGGGGAGGGTTTGAGAACGAGTGCTGTAATGACCAAAATATGGGGTAGAGTGCGTCAATGTCCAGCGTCTTGGGCGGGGCCTCTTTCCCTTTGCGGGAACTGAAAGAGAATGTTGGCGAGTCTTCTGACTCCGCTGTTGTCTTGATCGTGGGCGTGATTTCGTCATTATCGACTTGCATAGAACCCTCATCTGCACCCGAACCGTTCGAAGACTCTTCAAACGTTGTCACATTCTCCACGTGGAAGTTTCCGCGAAGATTGACTGAGCTCTTGTCGCCAAGTGGGAAGCTTTGGAACATGAAGATGTAGACACGTCCGCAGAAAACGGGATCTTCTGCGCGAGACAACCGACGGAGCAGCTCATTGCACAGCCTCAGTATGACTAGAGATTTGTTCTGCGAGCTGATCTAGCAAGCGATCAGTAGGGTAACTCAATTTTTCTAGCGGACGTACTGCAATGATGGCCTCTCGCCGAGATTCGAGAAAGCTGAACACTGTTCGACATTGTGCCAATGATTGGCTATCTAGTAGCTCTTCAATGAGCAGAAGTACCAGTTGTGCTGAGCATATATCTGGATTTCTTAGATCTGATCCATGGCGACCTATGCTGAAGTGAATGCATACCTCTGTCACCGCAGTACTGCAATATATCGAGCAGGTTCCATACGGTTATAAAAGCTGGCTCATCAATGCTTGTCAGACCCTAATGATAATAACATCAGCAGGGTATTTCAGTATGTATAGGCAACTCACTATGTTTGCGTAGAAAATACGCTTTGCCGCACTCTCGACCGCGGTCGAGAGTACATCCTTTTCGCCATTGATGTCGCTGAAAAGAGGTTCATTGTCAGGCACTAACTCTGAGACCTGGAGAGAAGGCTCGATTGTGGTAGTTGGCTTGACGCTTCGTGCACGTTTTAGCAACTCTTCCAGTCTTGTTGCAGTGCTATCCTGAGGTACATCTGCAACAGGGATCGCCATCTTGTGCAAATGATGTCGAAAGAACAGTGATCAGAAGACGAGCTGTGGAAGTGTCCTGGTCTGTATGTAGACGACCGCAGTCTTCAGCTGATTTGATTCCGACGATGTCCTTTCCGTTGCTGGTGCTGCAAGCGTCACTTTTGCTCTGCGGCGCGAGTCGACTTCCAACTTTAGTCGGTATGGATTGGATGTTCGAGACCCCATCGCTGGTCGCAAGAATAGAGTGTCTTGGCGCGCTAGCTGCTAGCGCGGCGCGTCTTCCAGCACGCGTCGCGACAGTTCCAAAGACTCAGTAACGAATATACCGCCGTGTAAAGACTCTGTTCCCTACGTGTCGGAGTTGAGGCGCATTTTCATTTGTTGTGCTTGCCTACCATGAGCCTAACTAACCCGCCACCCACCTCGGGTGACGAGCTAGACGATATCTTGAACGGGATCGCATCAGAAGGAGGCTATGTGCAACCGCAGGCTGAGCCTTCGAACAGCAGAACTGCCAACAGTAAGAGCAACACAGATGCAGGTCTCGGGATCGATGAGGAGATCGTGGTGACCAAGAAGCGCATACCCATACCGAAGCTTGACGATGTAAGGTTGCGCTCAGAGCTAGGGATACCACGATTGCGAAAGATATCGAAAGAACGACTGCGGTTCAAAGGAAAAGGGCACGAGGTCAGTCTTCCCTTACATCACGCTCTGACTACGTTTTGACATGTGACAGTACGGAGACATCGCCCGCATGCTGAACATGTATCAGCTGTGGCTCGACGACCTGTATCCTCGCGCCAAATTCGCGGACGCCTTAGCTATAATCGAGAAGGTTGGACACACCAAGCGCATGCAAGTGGATCGCAAAGCTTGGATAGATGAGGGAAAGCCGGGGCGGGACACTGAGCAGGATGAAGACGACAATGAAGCACCTGCGCAAGATCAACAGGAGGCAATGGAAGGCCTAGATGCGGGTGAGATTGTAAAACAAACACAATCTGGTTCGGACATCCTGCATCATCCCGAAGCTCAGTCACATCATATCGTCGAAGGACCGGATGAAGACGAATTGGATGCACTGCTAGCAGAGACTGCTCAAGCAAATACCCCGGTTGCTAGACCGGTGTCAGCGCAATCAGAGCCCCCACAGGATGACCTTTTTGCGGACGAGATGGAGGCCATGGAGGGTATGGATGACATGTGGTGATTGTATTTGCCATTAGAGGTGCTGGAGAAATACCGTGTGCACTTCAACCCTTGAACCTTACATAGCGTGGCGTTTTGAGAACTGAGATACCAATTAGTGTGCTTTCACGAATTACTGAGATCACTGGAATAAGTAAATGCAGGTACAAATGGTGCATGATTGCTGTTGATTGGAAGCTGTGATGCAACCCCGCCGCTGTGGGGCTCTTCTGGACAACGCTTTGACAAAAGTTGACAACGTCATCATCGGTTTTCTACACCACGCCACGAAACCAGGAACGCTCTCAACTCTACTTTCCAACACGCAAAATGGAGGCCCTTTCTGGAGAGCTGGAGAAGCTGCGTCTAGACTATGATGCAGCAGATGACAACAAAAGCTGGATAGATTCCATCGCGGGGGAACAACGACCGCCCAAGCGACAGAGGAAAACTAAAGAAGCCATCAAAGAAGAACTGGAACATGATTTCTTAACACCCTCACGATCATTCAACACTCAGTGGTTGAATCAGTTGCAGCAACGATGGGATACACCGACCAATTACCGTGGTCTGTTCCAGATCGCCCCAACTCAAACCCGCACAATCATCCGGTTCACTCGCGAAGGTCTCGAAGGTCGCGTCACAGGCTACAAGGAGGTGACTGTACCCGCAAATTCAGCCACTGCCAAAAATTCAACATCACTCCTGAGAAAGCCTGCCAACCGAGCCGAGTTCGTCCGTGGTGCAGCAGGCTTCTTTCCGTTTGCGCCAGGAGGTCTTGACGGTGTCGAGGCCATCGCCGCGATCGAGGATGAGGCAATCCTCCGACACGAAGGTGCTGCTGAGAAGAAGACCGGAGGACTTGATCGAGTGATCAATTTCAGTGCTGAGGGGGGCCTCCTGGAAATTCCTCCTGGATTCACGCGTGGGTTAGACTTCAAACAGAAGCCAGCTATGGATGGCAAGACTGCAAAAGAGGTGGAAGATACGCTCGGCGAAGCAGCAGCACCAGTAAAAGATGTCGAAGCAGAAGATGATGACGCTGTAGACGCAGCTGGGACTAACGGAGTTGAAGCGCTAGATGCGGACGGTCAAACTCCTGCTGAGGAAGAGATTGATGCGCTACTACCCGTGGAATTCCCTGCCCTGGCACCTCACACTCAGCTTGCTATGGCCAACAGGAAAGGCGGACGAGAGTGGGCTCATATGGTTGATGTCAACCGAGACATCACAAACTTTAAAGAGCTTGTGCCAGAGATGGCACGCGAGTATCCCTTTGAACTGGATACTTTCCAGAAAGAAGCCGTCTATCACCTCGAGAACGGCGACTCGGTGTTTGTTGCAGCCCACACGTCTGCTGGTAAGACGGTTGTTGCGGAGTACGCCATCTCTCTCGCCGCAAAACACATGACAAAGGCCATTTACACGTCACCCATCAAAGCCTTGAGTAATCAGAAGTTCCGTGACTTCCGCCAGACATTTGACGATGTCGGTATCCTTACTGGTGACGTTCAAATACGACCCGAGGCTAGCTGCCTTATCATGACTACAGAGATTCTCCGAAGTATGTTGTACCGAGGAGCTGATCTCATCAGAGACGTCGAGTTTGTTATCTTCGATGAGGTTCACTACGTCAATGACCTCGAACGAGGTGTCGTCTGGGAAGAGGTCATCATCATGCTTCCCGAGCATGTCACACTCATTCTTCTTTCAGCCACCGTACCCAACACTTACGAATTCGCTTCATGGGTTGGGCGAACTAAGAAGAAGGATATTTACGTTATCTCTACGCCTAAGCGTCCAATTCCCCTCGAGCATTACCTTTGGGCAGGCAAGGGAATGCACAAAATCGTCTCAGCGGACAAAAAGTTCATCGACAACGGCTGGAAAGATGCCAACGACACACTCTCTGGGAAGGATAAGGTTAAGGCACCACCAGTTGCCAAGGATGCACCAGCAGGAAGAGGAGGCGGAGGCCGTGGTGGACCACCTGCAAGGGGAGGACAAAATCCGCGCGGACGAGGCCAGCAAAATGGTGCACGTGGTGGTGCTGGTGGTCGCGGTGCGGGGCCACCAGCTGCCAGGGGCCGGGGCAATATTGCTAGAACAGGCCGTGGTGGAGGTCGTACGACTGCCGCTCAAGATCGGAACATCTGGGTCCACCTCATCCAGCACTTGCGCCAGAAAGAGCTACTCCCAGCTTGTATCTTCGTATTCTCAAAGAAGCGCTGTGAGGAGAACGCCGACGCGCTTTCCAATATCGATTATTGCACGGCTGCAGAGAAGAGTGCTATTCATATGACCATCGAAAAGTCCCTGGCAAGGCTAAGCCCCGAAGACCGGGATTTGCCGCAGATCAAGAAGCTGAGGGAGCTTCTCAGCCGAGGAATCGCCGTTCATCACGGTGGTATGTTGCCCATTGTCAAGGAGGTTGTAGAAATCTTGTTTGCAAAGACACTCGTAAAGGTGCTTTTTGCAACAGAAACCTTTGCCATGGGCCTTAATTTACCAACAAGGACTGTTGTCTTCTCAGGATTCCGTAAGCACGATGGTCGTGAGTTCCGCGACCTTCTTCCCGGCGAATATACACAAATGGCCGGTCGTGCCGGCCGAAGAGGTCTCGACACTGTTGGTACAGTCATCATCTGTGCGCCAGGAGCTGATGAAGCACCACCGGCAGCTAGACTCAGACAGATGATGTTGGGTGAGCCAACGAAGCTGCGATCGCAGTTCAGGCTTACGTACAACATGATGCTGAACCTTCTACGTGTCGAAGCTCTAAAGATCGAGGAGATGATCAAGCGCAGCTTCAGTGAGAACGCCACTCAAGCACTTCTGCCAGAACACGAGAAGAAAGTCAAGATCTCAGAGGCAGATTTGGAGAAGATCAAGCGCGAGCCCTGCAAGATTTGCGACGTCGATTTGGAAGCCTGTCATCAGGCATGCGAAGACTACAAACGTTTGACGAACGAGACGCACTTGAGTCTCCTTGGCAATCCCATGGGACGTCGTGTGCTTAGCAAGAACCGCCTGATTGTCTTTAAGAAGGACAACATGCGTACCGTGGGTATGCTTCTCCAGGATGGGCCGAGCAAAGGACATGAACCTACCGTCAAAGTTTTGGAGATTGCACAAAATCTTGAGCGCAAGCCTGACGACCTGCTTCCCTACATTGCCGACTTCGCGAGATTCTTCCGCAACTTGCCACAGGACCCGAAGGACATGATCTTGAAGACCTCGTACATACCCCTCAATGATGTCGAGTGCTTCACCAAGACCACCATTGATATTCCCGAGACTGTTCAGAATCTCAGCAAGAAGAAGGATATGATGAAGCTAGCGCAGGCTCAGTTCATTCCTCTCTGCAGTTCATGGAACTATGAGGATTGGGACGAGTATGACTATAGCCGGATCAAGAACCTCGCTTTCCGTGAGACACAAGACGCACGACGAAAGCGAGGCGAGAACGCTGTCAACAAAGAGTGTTTACAATGCCCTCAGTTTTTGAAGCACGTAAGTTGCTAATTGTGTTTTGACTTCATAGCACACGCTGACTGTTTAGTTCTCAATGGAGCACGATCAATGGGTGATCAAAGAAAATATTCTTGCTATCCGCCAACTCATGTCTGACCAAAATCTCCAACTGCTACCTGACTACGAACAAAGGATACAAGTGCTGCGAGAGCTTGGCTTTGTTGATGAGGGTTCGCGAGTAGAGCTCAAGGGCAAAGTCGCATGCGAGGTCAGTGCCCTCACGACCAAACTGCATTGAGTTTACTGACATGAACCCACCAGATTCACTCGGCCGACGAACTGGTCCTCACCGAGCTGGTCCTCGAGAACGTCCTCGCCGAATACGAACCTGAAGAAATTGTCGCGCTCCTTTCCGCATTCGTGTTCCAAGAAAAGACCGGCACCGAACCCACCCTGACTGCGAGCCTCGAGCGCGGCGTAGCCAAGATTGTGGAGATATCCGAAAAGGTCAACAAGGTGCAGACCGAATACCAGGTTATCCTGTCTGCCGATGACTCTAACGATTTCGTTTCCAAGCCGCGCTTTGGCATGGTTGAGGTGGTCTACGAGTGGGCTCGCGGCATGTCGTTTAACCGCATTACAGACTTGACGGATGTCATGGAAGGCACGATTGTGCGGGTCATTACGCGCTTGGATGAGACGTGTCGCGAGGTCAAGAACGCGGCGAGGATCATCGGGGACCCCACGCTGTTCCAGAAAATGGGGACCTGCCAGGAACTGATCAAACGGTACGTTCTCCTTCCTTCCTCCCTGAAATGCGTCGTACAGACATGGGGAACCATGATTGTCGGATTGAACATGATTACTGACTGGTGAAACACAGCGACATCTGTAACTGCGCGAGTTTGTACCTGTAGAACGTGGCTGTTTCAGACTGGATGGGTTGACCCCGAAATTTGGTAAACCCATGTTTGGCGGTTTGTTGAGGCCTGAGGTCCAAGAAAGCCTAGGATCCACAAGGCCGTGAGACATTATGCAAACATGGGTGTATGTGTGGGTGGTCTCTCGCAGCATGCGCCGGCATGCCCCAACGCACACGGCATATATAATACACGTGAATCAATGCATTCCCCGCATGGTCGACACGAGGATGCAATGTGACGGGCGCGGCATGAACGTCAATCAGGCGTTGTTTGCGTGTCAACGTGTTTACGTGCGTGAGTGGCTGACTGGGGTAGTGTTGATGGGCCTTGGCGGTGATACAAGACGTCGTCCAGACGTCGACCGGCTTTACTGATAGCTGCAAGGGAAATGAGCCGCGGATATAACACCGCACACCACATCCATGGTGAGGCGAGTTGTTCTGCTTGGGAGGGCTGCAGCAACGGAACGTTGACGCCCGCATGCATGTGGCGGCTGTAACCGTGGAAGGCATTATTGCGGGCGGTTGTGAGCATGCTGTGAGAGCCGAGATGCCGTCTGGGCAGAGCTCGAGGCTGGTCATGGTTTTTCTTGATGAGATTCGGTGTCTGGATGACAAAGAGTTGAGGTGTGTGTGTGCAGAACATTATCATATCACTATCACATGCCCCCACAAGGCAAGCTTTGTGATCGTCTACATACTCACGATCGACTGACGGCGAGGAAGCAAAAATGGGATGCTCTGTGGTCAATCGCACCTATACATTGCTTGAATGTTAGAGATTCTACTATCATGTTGCTCACTCGTTGCAGCATGGAGTGCAGTGCCATGATACTACGCAAGGTTTGATTTCATCCTGGCCTGTCGTGATGGTAAGACTGTAGCTGGCCCAGGACTGTTTCCTTCAGTTACAGAGTGGAAGCGGGGAGAGCTGGTGCGGCAATCCAGCGGTCAGCAAGCACTCTGCGTACCAGACTCCAGCGATTTGGACGTCGATGGTCGATGGTCGATGGTCGATGGTCGATATTTGGAGTTGGAAGTGCGTTGTCGTGCACCAGCCACGTGCTGGCCCGATGCAGCGGAAGCTAAGCGTGCAAGGAAAAGCGCGTCGTCGAGGTCCACATAACTTTTGCTTGCTGAGGGGCAGTCTTCCTCGCCTGCCACAAGCCGGACGCATAGTCGCAAAGGGCGTAATATCGAGAAGACACACGCGTGCTGTCTTTCCCTTCTCTGCCTCCTCTCCCCTGTCCTCCCCCTCCCCCGCTGCCCTGCCCCTCTTGCATTCTGCTGCGTTGCTGGAGTCGAGCGTGCAGTTCAGGCCTCGTCAAGGTTCCACTTGAACCACCGCATACCGCCCACCGCCCACCGCCCACGCCGTACCGACGCCGAGGAGCGCACTGTCGTCGCAGCACAAATACGCAAACGCGAATTGCAAACGCGAATTAATCACCGCGACCATGGATGCTGCCGGTCTCCGTGACCGCATTCAGGCCACACTCGACCCTAATGCCGCTATCCGCCAGCAAGCTGAGCTGGACCTGAAGCATGTGCGTGTGCCACAGAACCTTGGCGCGTGTGGGCGCACTACTGACAGCTACACAGGCCGAAGAGCAGTCAGGCTTCACCGACGGCCTGCTGAACATCCTCCAGCAAGAGCAGGACCCCGCCGTGCGATTGTCGAGTAAGAAGGCCCACGTCCCCGCCCGCGACTGGGGCCCGCAGTGCTGACGCGTGATGCAGCTGTCGTCTACCTGAAGAACCGCGTCTCCAAGGGCTGGTCGCCCGCCGAGGAGTACAGCCAGGCCAAGCCCATACCCGAGGACGAGAAGACGTCTTTCCGCGACCGCCTCGTGCCCGTCCTCGTTGCCTCGCCGCCGCAGATCCGCCTGCAGCTCATCCCCACCCTCCAGAAGATCCTCGCATACGATTTCCCTTCGAAATGGCCCAACTTCCTCGACATCACCATCCAGCTGCTGAACGCCGGAGACATTGCATCCGTCTTTGCCGGTGTGCAGTGTCTGCTGGCAATATGCAAGATCTACAGGTTCAAGTCGGGCGAGAACCGGGCAGACTTTGACAAGATTGTCGCCATGTCGTTCCCCCAGCTGCTCAACATCGGCAACTCGCTGGCCGGTGAGACGAGCCTGGAGGCCGGAGAGATTCTGCGCACCGTGTTGAAGGTGTACAAGCACGCCATCTACGTAAGCGAGCCTGCAGAACGGCCCTCGGTCCTGATGTGCTAACCAAGATGCAGTTTGACCTCCCCGCTTCTCTCCGTGAGCAAGAAACCATGGTTGGCTGGTGCACACTGTTCCTGACCGTCGTGGGCAAGGAGCCGCCAGAGACATCCATGGTCGAAGATCTCGACGAACGCGAGGTCAACCACTGGTGGAAGGCAAAGAAGTGGTCCTACGCGAATTTGAACCGCCTCTACGTCAGGTGCGTACTACAATCATAGCTTGGCGAAGAACCTGACTAACACTCGTTTATAGATACGGCAACCCGTCCGCGCTGGGCAAGAACAACGAGGTTGACTACACCGAAGTCGCCAAGAACTTCATCGCCAACTTCGCGCCCGAGATCCTTAAGGTTTACCTCCAACAGATCGAGAAGTGGGTCGGCAAGCAGGTATGGCTGTCCAAGGCCAGCCTGTACTACACTCTGAACTTCCTGGACGAATGCATCAAGCCCAAGTCCATGTGGACTCTGCTCAAGCCGCACACGGACAACCTCATCTCCCACCTCATCTTCCCTGTGCTGTGCCAATCAGACGAGGATATCGAGCTGTTCGAGGAGGAGCCGCAGGAGTACCTGCACCGAAAGCTGAACTTCTACGAAGACGTCACAGCGCCCGACGTCGCCGCAACGAACTTCCTCGTTACGCTCACCAAGAGCCGGAGAAAACAGACATTCACCATCTTGAACTACATCAACGAGGTCGTGAACCGCTACGAGGCTGCGCCAGACAACGAAAAAAACCCCAGAGAAAAGGAAGGTGCGCTGCGTATGATTGGAACACTGTCCGGTGTCATCCTGGGCAAGAAGAGCCCTATTGCCGACCAGGTCGAATACTTCTTTGTTCGCCATGTCTTCCCCGAGTTCCGAAGCCCCCATGGTTTCCTCCGTGCGCGCGCATGCGATACCCTTGAGAAGTTCGAGCAACTGGACTTCAAGGACCCAAACAACCTGATCATCATCTACCGCAACATTCTTGAATCAATGGCCGACCCCACCCTCCCCGTGCGTGTGGCTGCCGCTCTGGCTCTGCAGCCCCTCATCCGTCACGATGTGATCCGAACCAACATGAAGACAAACATTCCTCAGGTCATGCAGCAGCTCCTCAAATTGGCCAACGAGGTCGATGTGGATGCCCTGGCCAACGTTATGGAAGACTTTGTCGAGGTCTTTGCGCCAGAACTGACACCGTTCGCAGTTGCACTGAGTGAGCAGCTTCGTGACACGTACCTCCGCATCGTTCGCGAGCTCGTGTCTAGGAACCAGGAGAAGGGCGAGGACAGCGAATATGGCGACTTCCTGGACGAGAAGAGCATCACCGCGCTTGGTGTTCTGCAGACCATCGGTACTCTGATCCTGACACTGGAGAGCACACCAGACGTTCTTCTGCACCTCGAGACTATTCTCATGCCTGTCATCACGATTACGCTTGAGAACAAACTCTATGGTAGGCGATATCACCGAGTCAGCCATCGCCACTCTTATGTTAACCTTTTCGCAGACTTGTACAACGAGGTGTTCGAGATCATCGACAGCTGCACTTTTGCTGCCAAGAGCATCTCTGCGACTATGTGGCAAGCTTTCGAGCTCATCCACAGGACGTTCAAGGCTGGTGCTGAGCTGTATCTTGAAGGTATGTATCGCTCTATAGACATGACATGTGGCGTTACTGACCGACTACAGATATGCTGCCCGCTCTGGAGAACTTTGTCAACTACGGAACTCAGACACTTGTGCAGAACCGGGCTTACCTTGACGCCATGATCGACATGGTTCGCACCATCTTCAAGGATGACAAGGTTGGAGGTGTCGACCGCATCTGCGGTTGCAAGCTCGCCGAGATCATCATGTTGAACATGCGCGGACACGTCGACGACTACGTCCCGGAGTTCCTTGCGTTGGCCATGCAAGTCCTGACCAATGATGAGCCCAAGGTCAAGTCTCTGCGTATCCACCTGATGGAAGTCATCATCAACAGCATTTACTACAACCCCGCTCTGGCGCTTCATGTGCTCGAGGCCAACGGCTGGACGAACAAGTTCTTCAGTCTGTGGTTCTCAAGCATCGACAACTTCTCACGAGTCCACGACAAGAAGCTATGCATCTCGGCGATCTGCGCGCTGCTCACCTTGAATGCACAGAGCGTGCCGGTCAGTGTCCAGCAAGGCTGGCCACGTCTGCTGCAGGGTGTGGTACGATTGTTCCAAACTCTGCCTGCGGCGCTGAAAAGTACGTTGCACCATTGTAATGACCGATTTTCGTTGCTAATACTGTCGTAGACCGCGAAGAAGCTAAGAGGGAAGACAACTTTGACTTTGCGAACGAGTACGAGGACGATGAGGAAGACGAAGAATGGGAGCAAGAAGCCGACTGGAATAACGAGGTTGACGAAGAGGAGATTAAAGATGAGAGCGCTGCTTACCTTGAATTCTTGAACGAAGAAGCTCAAAAGTTCGGCGGTCTTGATGACGATGATGATGACGACGATGAGCTCGAGGAGGAGAGCCTACTGGAGACACCTCTGGATAAGGTTGAGCCATACAGCATGTTCAAGCACGCGCTGCTTCGTAAGTGCACTGATGACTGGCAAGTCCACACAAGCTGACAAGCAACAGAACTTCAACAAGAACAGCCTGCGCTGTACGAGAATCTTACCAAGAACCTTAACCCTGAGGAGCAGCAAGTTGTACAAGGGGCTGTCCACCAAGCCGATGTTATTGCTCAGGCTCAGGCCCAGGCTGCCGCCGCCGCCGCTAACGGCAACCCGGTACCCCAGCAGTAGCTTGATGGAGTCTCTTTATTCGGTGAACACAAAACATAGATAGCTTCTCCTTCTTCAAAGGCATTGGATTCCCATTTCCGTTTTCTTCATTTAGCGAGCATTATGTGGCACACCCCCCTGGCGTTTTGTTGATAAAGACGGTTCGGTGGATGCCTTGGAGGTTGGGCTGATTCGGCGTACGTGTCTTGTCTAGGATGGAGGATATCCCTGTGGAAAAGAGAAGGAATGCGAAGAAAACAGAAAGAAGGGCTGGCCGTGATTGTTGGTAGAGGGCGTGTGGCAGACAGCATATGGCAGATTGGCGGAGGTGCGTGGTAGGTACAGCGGTGTGGGCAACCACAGAGGACCATGTCAGGACAGAAAGACAAAAGAGATAAAGGCGACCAGCGTGGTCAAGATCGGCAAAGGTGCACTCCGGTATAGGCATAGAAGAACATAGCGTTCATGAATTGTAACACAGTCCCTGATTTCATGCACATGTCAAAAACGACGCTAGAGGCGGAAAGGTTAAAGCGAACCCCAGCGATCATGACGCTTGCGGCGCTCTTGCGCTCCATCCCGCGCAACGTGGACAAAGTCAGCCCTCAATCTTACGTGGACACCTACGATTCTTTCCCCTCCTAGTCCGTAGACCCTTAGACGACTCTTCCTCTCACCTTTCGTCCCCGGCTTCTAGTGTAGTGTTCCTCAGCATACGTCACCTTTCAGACAAACACACACTTCCGAGGTAGCTGCGGCGCATTACTCCAAGCTCCGCCATGTCGCGCCCTACGATATCGAAGGCAAAAAGTATGTTGTCGCCGTCAAGGCTGCTAACTGAACACTCACTTACTAAACACTACAGCTTCGTATCCCATCTTTGCCGCTACTTTCGCGGCCAGTCGACCTGGTGTGCTCGCAGTAGGAGGAGGAGGCGGCGGAGGTAGACACGGCGTGAAGAATAAGATCACACTTTTCGACTTCACCTCAAGAGCGCCGACCGTCGAACCCATTGCCGAAATCGAAGCTTCGACAGACGACTCGGTCACATGTCTTGCGAACCTTGCGACCAAGGATGGTCTCATACTGTATGCGGGAGTCAACAGCAGTGAGGAGGACCGCGCAAAAGACAACAACGAGCACTTCCGTGCGTTCGAAGTCCAGCTGCCGAAGGGAAAGGTTGCGACCAACAGCGAAGATGCCAGCATCTCATACCTGAGCAAGACGAAGCTCTTTGCACCGGTACAGAATGTCAACGCAAAGAAGGAGGGGTACCAGCGCTTGGTGCGCCTGTCACCTCCGCAGAGAGCACCAACAAGCACACCTACACGGCGCATCGGGGCAATCGCGTCCAGTCTTGCAGGCGACGAGAATGAAATTGTAGTCTTCAGCGCTACTTCAAATAGACCACGGGATCCGCAGGACATAATACAACGCATCAGATTAGGGAAAGGCGATGAAGCCAATGATCTCGATATCTTCGACACAGGGAATGGCAATTTCGAGCTTGTCTACGTGCTAGACTACGATGTGATTGTCCACAACATCACCACAACAACGAGCAAGCCCAAAAACGAGCGTCGGAAGCTTTACACTCTCCCTCAATTGGATCTTGGTCAGAAGGGTGGTCGTCCTAAACTGCGATGCGTAAGATGGCTGACTCCAGAACACCTACTGCTGTTGGTCAACAAGCCCAACAGAACAGGCGTCGAACTGCTTCTCATACACATGTATGAGGAAGGCCCAGGCAGCGTTGTCTTGCGCAAAACGTTACCAAAACGTGTAAAGGCCGCTTCAGACATGGACGTTGCTCTTCTAGATGCAGATTCGACCGGCGCGTACCAGATTGCCATTGCTATAGCCTCAATCGACATTTCGCTCATCGTATACTCGATAGACTACCATGGCCGCTCGAGAAATTCCCTGGGTCCTTTCCACCACCATGCTACATACGACAATGTTTGTCACCAGTTTTGAGTCTGAAGAACACAGGCTAACAGCAGACAGGTACATGAGGTCCAGATGACGAAAGCAGTCTTTTCACCTTTCCACAAACCTGTTGCTCCTCCGGACCAATCTGCAGACCGCAAGGCAGGACCACAGTACCTTCGACTAGCCTCAACGTCGCTGGGCAACACTGTTTCAGTGGAGACGTTCGAGCTGCAACCGTACAACGGACGCTACGTCCTCCAGACGGCGCGGACAAGAAATATGTACACAGCCGCCACGTATCTGGTCATAGCCATGGTTGTTGCCGCGTTGGCACTGATGGTCCAGTCTTACATCGACCCCAAGGGCGAACTGACAAGGCATATTGTCCCTCGCAGTCTCCAGAAGGCCGGATCCCAGTATAGACCGATGGGTGAACTGGCGCGTGAGAAGCGCCACAACGCCGTACTCAACAACGTAGACTCGCCCACCATGAAGACGGTCCACCGCATCCAGGACCTGCTACATCTGCACATGCCTCACCATGCCTCTCCCGAAGCCCCAGCGCAGCAGAAGGCGCTGATTATCCATCACGATCCCGAAGGCGCAGAGCTCAGTACAGAGGTACACGAGAGCACAGATGAAGTGATTAGGAAGCACACCGAGGCAAAGCAGTGGGAGGAGCTGAGTGAAGAGGAACGCCACTACTGGAGGAAGAAGCTCACCGACGCGGGAATGTGGGCCGTGGGCGAGGGCGAGACGATATTGAAGAGCATCTTCTTTGGCAACATTGCGGGTGCCATTGGTGCTGCTGCGCATGGAGTCATTGGGTGATGGGTGGGTGAGTGACGAGAATGGAGTGTTGGAAGCTCGGTGAGCATGAAGGGACGAGGTTATGACACGATTGACTTCGGTCACTGGATGGAGTGTCAGACGCATGGAGCTTGTGTGCGGTGCCTGATGGAAGGGTGGTTGTTTGCTCTTCCTAGACATGCATGTGATATCCTCAATCCTAGAGACCATTAATTAGTTTCACAAACGCCTGCAAGTTGTGCAAAAATCCATGTAGAACAAATCATGCTAGTGGTGCGTTTATCTACCGCGCGGCCCCTTGCATCGTTTGGCGGTCGATGAGCACATGTCACTGAGTAGTGAAGGTGAGGGCTATGGTTGCACAGCGATGCTAGCCTTGCCGGATGGGGGCTCGGTGAAGGGCCCCACTCACATTTCTTGGCGGCTCATACCCCAGCCAGGCGTTGGCGGGCCCGCAACTTTACAGTGCACGACCGACGCATTTGCAGCAGCACATCGCCCTCCACAACCACGACTGCGTCTTCCTTTCCATGGAAGGCCTGAAGCTGCCCTCCTCTTCTGCCGCTCGCTCCAGGTGAAGGTGAAGCAGACACAATGGCGCAGCAGAGCGCTCTGTCGTCGGCGCTGGACCGCATCGTCCAAGAGCTCCGCTCCAAGTCAGGAAGCTCCCCACGCACGCGACAACGGCCTCCAGACACTGACAGGCCGCAGGCACGATGAAACCAGACAAAAGGGCGCGCACAACCTGCGCCAGACGGTCGAGGCGGCGCATCGAGGTGAGCTGCACCAGCCCCCGCCCCCACACGCGCCCAACGGACACTGACACCGCGCAGAGCTGGCACCTGCCGTCTTCACAAACTTTTACGGCGACGTCTACGGCAAGATCTCGAGCCTCATTGTCGGCGGCAGCGACTCCAACGAACGCATCGGCGGCATCCACGCACTCAATGCCCTCATCGACTTCCGCGGCGACGATGCCGGCACCAAGACGACGCGTTTCGCCTCGTATCTGCGCGCCGTCATGCGCGGCCAGGACACGACGTCCATGGTCGTGGCCGCAAAAGCCCTGGGACGCCTCGCCAAACCCGGTGGCACCCTCACCGCCGAGCTGGTCGAGGCCGAGGTCAAGGGCGCCCTGGAGTGGCTGCAGCTGGAGCGCCTGGAGAACCGCCGCTTCGCCGCCGTGCTGATCCTGCGCGAGCTGGCCAAGAACTCGCCCACGCTCATGTACCAGTGGATTGCCCAGATCTTCGAGGTCATCTGGGTCGCCCTGCGCGACCCCAAGGTGCTCATCCGAGAGTCGGCCGCAGAGGCCATCAGCGCCTGCTTCGAGATCATATCCCCCCGCGACTCGGCTATGCGCCAGCTGTGGTTCGGCAAGGTCTACGATGAGATCTTTCGCGGCTTCCAAATCAACACAAACGAAGCGATACACGGATCCCTGCTCACCATGAAGGAGCTGCTGGACAAGAGCGCCTACTTTATGAATGAACCGCGTTTCAAGGAGACGGCAGAGACGGTGCTCAAGTACCGGGAGCATAGGGATACCCTGGTCCGTAGGGAGGTCGTACTCATCATCCCGCGACTCGCCAGTTATTCGCCTACCGAATTTGCCGCAAAGTACCTCCACCAGTGCATGCTACACTTGCAAGGCCTAATACGCAAAGACCGCGACCGCGACAAGGCCTTTGTTGCCATTGGACAGGTCGCGAACGCTGTCGGTGTTGCCATCTCCCCCTACCTCGAGGGCATTCTAGGCTTCATCCAGGAAGGACTCACAGCGAAAGCGCGGAATAAGAGTGTTATCAATGAGGCTCCGATATTTCAATGTCTTAGTATGATTGCGGCAGCTGTTGGGCAAGCTCTTACGAAGAGCGTGGAACGACTGCTGGACCCCATCTTTTCTTGCGGACTGAGCGACTCGCTTTTCCAGGCGCTCGTTGACATGGCGCATTATGTGCCACCGTCTCGGCCGATGATCCAAGAGAAACTTCTGGACCTCCTCAGCCAAATCCTTGCACAACGGCATTTCTTACCCCTCGGCAGCCCTTACCAAGTGTCACAACCGCCACAGATCTGGACACGAGACCACAAAGATCCTACCATTATTCCTGCGCGAGAAGCTGAAATCGCTCTTGCGCTCCACACACTCGGCAGCTTCGACTTCACGGGACACGTGCTGAACGAGTTCGTGCGCGACGTCGCCATCCGCTACGTCGAGGCAGACAACCCAGAGATCCGCAAGCGCGCCGCCCTGACATGTTGTCAGTTGTTCGTCAAAGATCCCATAGTACATCAGACTAGCACTCACGCTACCAAAGTGGTCGGTGACATCATCGAGAAGCTTTTGACAGTTGGCGTGGGCGATGTTGATTGGGAGATTCGCTGGGAAGTCTTGCTCGCGCTCGATGCTCGCTTCGACCGTCATCTCGGAAAAGCGGACAATGTTCGGACACTGTTTCTGGCCCTCAACGATGAGATATTCGTCATCCGGCAAGCTGCAATGTCCATCATAGGACGTTTGACAGCAGTCAATCCGGCTTATGTTTTCCCATCCCTACGCAAAGTCCTGTTGCAACTGCTGACCGAGGTCAACTACGCTAACAGCCCAAGGAGCAAGGAAGAGAGTGCGAAGCTCATCAGTAGTCTGGTTGGAGCAGCCGACAGCCTCATCAAGCCGCTCGTTGACCCCATTGTTACCGTACTCCTACCTAAAGCGAAAGATCCCAACCCAGAAGTCGCGTCAACAACACTCAAGGCTATTGGCGATCTCGCCTCAGTTGGCGGTGAAGACATGATCAAGTACATCCCTGAGCTGATGCCGGTTATTCTGGACTTCATGCAAGATCTCAGTTCGGACTCGAAGCGCTTTTCTGCACTCAAGGCTCTTGGACAACTCGCTACTAATGCTGGCTATGTCATTGAGCCATATAGAGATTATCCTGAGTTGATGAACATCTTGATGAGCATCGTAAAGACCGAACCTGAAGGCGAATTGAGACGGGAAACCGTCAGGCTTATGGGTACTCTTGGTGCTCTGGACCCGGACGAGTACCAGAAGATTATGGAGCAGTCTCCGGATCAACAGCTCATCCTAGAGGCGCAGGCTGTTACGGACGTCTCCCTCATCATGCAAGGCATCACTCCTTCAAACGAAGAGTATTACCCTACCATCGTTATCAGCACGCTCATGGGATTATTGAAGGATCCGTCACTCATGCAGTTCCACTCTGCAATCGTCGATGCTGTCATGAACATCTACGCCACTATGGGCCTGAAGTGCGTCCCTTTCCTCAACCAGGTGGTACCCGGATTCCTTCAGGTCATTCGCTCCACGCCAGCTGGACGCTCAGAAGGCTACTTCAATCAGCTCAGTCAATTGGTCCGCATCGTTCGACAGCATATCCGTCCGTACCTGCCCTCAATCTTGACATGCGTCAAGGAGTACTGGGGTAACAATCCTCAACTGCAGGCCACGATACTATCACTCATTGAAGCCATTGCACGATCACTCGAAGGCGAGTTCAAAGTTTACCTAGCAGATGTCTTACCTTTGATGCTGAGCGTGCTGGATTCCGACCAGACTGGCAAGCGGTTGCCGTCTGAGCGAGTACTACACGCTTTCTTGATCTTTGGTTCAAGCGCCGAGGAGTATATGCATCTGATCATTCCCATCATGGTTAAGATGTTCGACAAACCGGGCCAGCCGGGGCACATTCGAAGACTGGCAATCGAAACGCTAGGACGGCTGTCGAAACAAGTCAATGTCTCCGAATTTGCTGCGCGAATCATCCACCCTCTCTGCCGAGTACTTTCAGGCAACGATCCAACCCTGAAGCAGACAGCTCTTGAGACGCTTTGTGCATTAATCTTCCAACTAGGACCCGACTATACCCACTTCGTACCGACAGTGAATAAGGTTCTGATTGCGAACAAAGTGCCTCACGAGAACTACGGTCGTATCGTATCCAAATTACAGAAAGGCGAGCCTCTACCACAAGATCTGAGCCCCGACGAGCGATATGGGGAAGACGATGAGGATCTCAACCCCGCAGAGATCCTCACTAAGAAATTAGCCGTCAACCAGCAGCATCTTAAGGCAGCCTGGGAAGCTTCATCAAAGACTACGAAGGAAGACTGGGTCGAATGGATGCGCAGATTCAGTGTCGAGCTACTCAGAGAGTCTCCGCAACAAGCGTTACGCGCTTGCACGCCTCTTGGTAGTATCTACAACCCTATCGCCAGGAGTCTGTTCAACTCGGCATTCGTCTCGTGCTGGACTGAGCTGTATGATCAGTACCAGGAAGAGCTCGTGCGATCGATTGAGGCTGCACTCACGTCTCCAAATATACCGCCTGAGATCCTGCAGATTCTGCTGAACTTGGCTGAATTCATGGAGCATGACGACAAAGCATTGCCCATCGATGTTAGGATACTGGGAATGTACGCCGGCAAGTGCCATGCATTCGCCAAAGCATTGCACTACAAGGAATTGGAATTTAACGCAGAACAAAACTCGAGTGCGGTGGAAGCCCTTATCAGCATCAACAATCAGCTGCAGCAGACAGATGCTGCGTTCGGAATCTTGCGAAAGGCTCAGGGGTATACGGACGTCGAGCTGAAAGAGACATGGTTCGAAAAGTTGCAAAGATGGGATGAGGCTCTACATTCCTACCAGCGCAGAGAGCTCGAAGAGCCAGACTCGTTCGAAATTACCATGGGTAAAATGCGTTGTCTGCACGCCCTTGGTGAATGGGATCTACTTTCGAGCTTGTCCAAGGAGAAGTGGGCCAATGCAAGTCAGGAGTACCGCAAGGCGATAGCACCACTTGCGGCGACGGCTGCATGGGGTCTGGGCAAGTTTGCTGACATGGACTCATATCTGAGTGTCATGAAGGAGCAATCACCAGACAGAGCTTTCTTCGCTTCGATCCTCAACATTCACAACAACAGATTCGAAATAGCTATCGAGGAGATCGCCAAGGCTCGCAAGGGTCTCGATACGGAGCTCAGCTCACTACTTGGCGAGTCATACCAGCGTGCTTACCTGCCAATGATCCGCGTGCAGATGCTGGCTGAGCTGGAGGAAATCATGCTGTATAAGCAGTTGGGTATCAAGGAGCATCGCGAAAAACAAGCATCCATGCGGAAGACCTGGATGAAGCGGCTTAAGGGGCTGCAACCGAACCCCGAAGTGTGGCAACGGATGATGAAGGTGCGACAACTCGTCATCTCGCCAGAGGAGGGTACCGACATGTGGATCAAGTACACCAACCTCTGTCGGAAAAACAATAGGATGAACCTCGCGAACAAGGCGCTGCAGAAGCTCCTCAACATCGAGGGCGCAGGCGAGCATAGGGTCGTCGAATATGTGCGCGAGAATGCACACAAGATTTCTCATCCTGTGGCGTACGCAACGTACAAGTACATGTGGGCGGATCAACACACCCAGCAAGAAGCACTCGACTCCATGAAGGACTTCACGGCCCGCTTGTCAGACGACCTCACTATGCGCGCCAGGGCCGCCACGAATCCGATGATGGGACATAATGGCATGAACGGTATGACTAATGGCCATCCGCAGCTGTTCAACAATATGAACCCCTTCGCCGCTTCCAACGGTATTAACGGGACGGCAGGCATGAATGGCTCCAACATGCTCAATGGGTCAGCTATGGGCGTCTCACCGGCTGAGCTGGCCGAGTGCCACCGTCTTCTTGCCAAGTGCTATCTCAAGCAAGGTGACTGGCAACAAGAGCTTCAAGATGGAGAGTGGGAGCACGAATACGTTCACGAGATTCTTTCTGCCTATGCCGCCGCTACTCGTTACAACAACAACTGGTACAAGGCATGGCACGCGTGGGCGCTTGCTAACTTCGAAGTTATTAACTCGATAACATCGAAGGCCGATCGGGAGTCGACAGACGTGCCCTCTAACATGGTGCACGATCATGTCGTCCCGGCTATCCACGGTTTCTTCAAGTCCATTGCTCTGTCCTCGACCAGCTCGCTGCAAGATACGCTTCGTCTACTCACGCTCTGGTTCAGCCACGGTGGCCTGCCAGAGGTTAATAGGACGATCACCGAAGGCACCAAATCAGTGCCTATCGACACCTGGCTGGAAGTTATACCACAGCTGCTCGCACGAATCAACCAGCCGAACCCCACTGTCCGACAGTCCATCCACCAGCTACTGATCGAAGTCGGCAAAGCGCATCCCCAAGCCCTTGTCTTCCCATTGACTGTCAGCATGAAGTCGGATGTATCTAGGCGCCAACGATCTGCCAAAGAGCTTATGGAAGCAATGCGCGAACACTCTCCTCGTCTCGTCGAACAAGCCGATCTGGTCAGTCACGAGCTTATCCGTATTGCGGTTCTCTGGCATGAGCAGTGGCATGAAGGCCTTGAAGAAGCGAGTAGGCTCTACTTTGGAGACCATAACATCGATGGCATGTTTGCGACGCTCGCACCGCTGCACGCCATGCTCGACAAGGGCCCCGAAACCTTGCGCGAAATTTCGTTTATACAGTCCTTCGGCCGTGAACTACAGGAGGCTCGAGATTGGTGTAACACATTTAGAACGTCTGGGGAGATAGGAGACCTCAATCAGGCCTGGGACCTCTACTACCAGGTCTTCCGCAAGATTGCCCGTCAGCTGCCATCCCTCATGTCGCTTGAGCTGCAGTATGTCTCACCCAAGCTGAAGGAGGCACACGATCTCGAGCTGGCTGTTCCGGGAACTTACATCGTTGGCAAGCCGATCATTCGCATCATTTCTTTCGATCCCCTCGCCTCTGTCATTCAGTCGAAGCAGCGTCCTCGTAAACTGGAGATGCAGGGTAGCGATGGCAAACCACACACTCATATTCTTAAGGGCCACGAGGACATTCGCCAGGATGAGCGGGTCATGCAGTTGTTTGGTCTCTGCAACACGCTGCTGGCCAACGACGTGGAGTCTAGAAAACGACATCTCAACATCCAACGCTATGCTGCCGTGCCGCTTAGCACGCAGTCCGGTCTTCTAGGCTTCGTGCCTAATAGCGACACCCTTCACGTTCTGATTAGGGAGTATCGTGACAGTAGGAAGATTCTGCTCAATATCGAACACCGGATCATGCTCCAGATGGCGCCAGACTACGACTGTCTGACCCTTATGCAGAAGGTCGAAGTTTTCGGGTACGCGCTCGACAATACCACTGGCCAGGACTTATATCGTGTGCTCTGGCTCAAGAGTAAGAGCTCCGAAGCATGGCTCGACCGCCGTACGAATTACACTCGCTCGCTCGCCGTCATGTCGATGGTCGGCTACATTCTCGGCTTGGGTGATCGTCATCCGTCCAACTTGATGCTTGACAGGGTCACGGGCAAGATAGTACACATTGACTTTGGCGACTGTTTCGAAGTGGCGATGCACCGCGAGAAATACCCTGAGCGCGTGCCGTTCCGTTTGACGCGCATGTTGACGTACGCCATGGAAGTTAGCAACATCGAAGGCAGTTACAGAACAACGTGTGAGCATGTCATGCGGGTACTAAGAGACAACAAAGAGTCCGTCATGGCAGTGCTCGAAGCTGTAAGTCACTACCTCATTCCTCCACACAAATTGTCAAGCAATACTAACATACATTAGTTCATACACGACCCTCTTCTAACCTGGCGTCTCGGCCACCGCGACTCCCCACCCGAACCCAATTTCCCTTCGGAGCGGCGCCAGTCCATCATGGGCGATATCACAGATATGGGCTCGATGGTGCGCGGTCGACATCGGTCCAGCATCGCGCCGCCCAACGAGGCGGAAGCCAAGGAAGTGCAGAACGCGCGCGCTCTGCAGGTCTTGTCGCGTGTCAAGGAAAAGCTCACGGGTAAAGATTTCAGACCTGGTGAAGAGCTGAACTACCAAATGCAGGTGGACAGGTTGATCAAGGAGGCGACGAATCTGGAGAATTTGTGTCAGCATTACATAGGATGGTGCAGTTTCTGGTAAGCTGTCAGAACCACTGTCTCCGTTACAAACATTGGCCGTGCGGAGGCATGTGACAGGGAACACGGCGTATGGATGACTTGATCGGGGCATTGTGGCTTTTGCATGTACGATCAGGGCGTGCGATCAGCGAGCATTGGCTGGAGTTCTGGTGCGGTTTTATTGATGCTCTCGTGGGAGGTGGGTTGTGCATTCTTCTCGAACTGTATTAGTCTCGATTGTAGCGATTAGCAATTGTTATGCCATCGCTCCATCTCCAGTCACAGTCTCAAAACAAGTGAAGAGGCTCGGGGATATCACGGCAAGCTCGGATCACTAGCCGAATAGTGGATACGCTATCTCTGCGCTCGACGACGCCATTTGCTAGACATGGCTTTGCGATGCTCACTTATCTTCCCGCATTCGATGAGGTGGGGCACAGAGGGTGTGCTGTTGCATTGGCAAGCAATACCTCAGTGTCAACCGTGAGGTTGCTCTACCTGAGCAAAAGCCTTCAACCTCACGACTCTGTGACAGAAATCGTTACTAATCAACTTTGAATCGCACCGCGAGCTTCCGCTAGCCGAAGTGTGCCCTAGCCTTCAGCGTCGCGCATTTCTGCCCAATTTGTCCTCTGCTCGACGCATCCATGGCTCGCAGTCGAGCCAAACTACAATGGACAGACAGGACACCTTCTACACTGCCCGTCTGCCTCCCACCACAGATGAAAGCCGCAGAGCGAGCGTAGACACAGTCTCCAGCGCAGCAGACCGTCGACGCTGGCGAAACCATGCTCACGTGCTCACTCCGGAACCGCAGTCTGTGGAAAGAGATCCTTTCGATGATTTGGCACTAAGACTACCACCCACAACCCCACGGAGAAGCTTCGACGAAAAGACCGCTGAGGGAAGCGGAGACGATGGCGTGGAAGCTGAGGAAGAGATAGAAGCCAGCATTGAAAGCCAAGGACCACAAGACGGTGCCGTCCTAGGCGGCAACGGCGTCGAAGCCAGAGAAGACGACGAAGGCAACGCAGAGAAGAAAACGGATTTCAACGACGATGCATACGACACGGCGTCGCAACGCCGCCACGCCAAACTCCCCTGGCGCGAGCGCATCCGCCATTTCACATGGACGTGGTTCTGCCTCACCATGGCCACGGGCGGCATCGCCAACGTGCTGTATGCCGTGCCATTTCACTTCCGAGGTCTCTACGCCCTGGGCTGCCTCTTCTTCATTGGCAACATGGTGCTCTTCCTTTTCAATGTCGCGATGATCTCTTGTCGCTTTTACTTCTACCCGCGCACGTTCCGCGCGTCGTTTTTGCATCCCACGGAGAGCTTGTTCATCCCGGCCGCGATTGTGAGCTTTGGGATTATCATGATGAACATCAGTCAGTATGGTGTTGGTATGGTGGGCCAGGGACGGTGGCTGGAGCATGTCATGATTGTTCTGTTCTGGGTGGATTGCGGACTTGCTGTTACCTGTTCTCTTGCCATCTACCTGATCATGTTAGTATCCCCCTTCTCTCCTCTTTCTCCACCAAACACTAACGAGCTCCAGGTGGTCAACCACCACGTTTACAATCAATCAGATGACACCGATTTGGATCTTCCCAGCGTATCCACTGTTAATTGTGGGCCCTCATGCGGGTAGTCTAGCCCCAAAGATCTTAGACCCGAGTACAGCCCTCAGTATCATCCTCGGCGGTTACGTTATCCAGGGCATCGGGTTCCTCGTCTCGCTCATGATCTACGCGGCCTTCATCTACCGCCTAATGACGCAGAAACTCCCAAAAGAATCTCTGCGCCCAGGAATGTTCATCTCCGTCGGACCCTCTGGCTTCACAATCGCAGGCATCATCACCATGGGCCAAGAGCTGCCCAAAGTCGTACCCCCAGACTTCATGGGCGCGGGAAACGGCGAGCTCGCCGGCAAAGTAGGTATGATCATGGCCAACTTCATGGGCCTCTGGCTGTGGGGTCTCGCGCTGTGGTTCTTCTTCGTCAGCGTGGGCGCGCACTGGAGCTGTGCCCGGCGAGGCAAGATGGATTTCGCTATGACGTGGTACTCGTTTGTGTTTCCCAACACTGCGCTCACGACTGCTACGTTTGCCATTGCGCGCGCGCTCGATGGGAATTCCGCGATTCGGTACGTGGGATGCACCATGACGATTGCGTTGATCTTGATGTGGATATTCGTCGTGGTTATGAATGTTCGTGCCGTGCTTATCCATCAAATTCTGTGGCCGCAGAAACAGGAGGACCGGACCGAGGGTGGGTGGAAGCAGCAG
This sequence comes from Phoma sp. RAV-16-625, assembly GCA_004335185.1. NCBI lineage: Eukaryota > Fungi > Ascomycota > Dothideomycetes > Pleosporales > Didymellaceae > Phoma > Phoma sp. RAV-16-625. Next base: position 136,617 of record SAUA01000010.1, read on the forward strand.
ACTGCCGATGAGCAGAGGAGGCGCGTCGCTGATGGAGGGGAGAGTGCTGTGGGGAGGATCGTCAGGACTGTTAGTCGGAGGGGTTTGGAGGCGCCTAGTGGAGCTGCGAAACCTATCCGGACGCAGACGGATAGCGGGCAGAGGAGACGGCAGTGGAGTTTTGTGAGTAACAGAGAGGGGAGATGATGTCGGGTGTGGCTTTAGAAACACATATAATGACACTGTGTAAGATTTATTTCACATGTTGGCTGATCCAGGTAAACATCTTCTAGGTATGCTCTACGGACACTGTAAATTAGCTGTCAGTGCCAACGAGACAACGACAACGATTGTGCTAGTGTCGATCGTCGTTGCACATGGCCGGCAACTGTAGTGTGCAGCGTCGACAGTTATAGTGTACATGATAATAAACGACAGTCTTTTGGAAACACTAGAAGCATACAATCGTTTAGAGAAGTAAAAGATCTTCTCAATCATTCGAGATTCCTGCCTGAATACTGCTAAAGACCTCCCGAACCTCGACATGTTGTTGGAGAGAGAATCGAGGGCTACTAGGTCCGAACCTTCCTCTAACATAGCAGTATATACATCTATTGAAGTCCAATACTCGCATATTCTAAAACACAACTACTCTTTCTTCTCGCTCTTCTTGGGTGAAAGCTCCTCAACAATATTGTTCGGATCCTTCCAGGCCAAAGCCACATACTTGGTATGGCTGCCACGAGCAAAGATCTCGTCCTTGCTATTGCTGAAGTTGATCGACGTATACGCCAGTGTTTTGCCAACTGCACCATAATCAACAGAATGGACGTTGGTGCTTGAGCAGAGACGCAGACTCACATTTGTCGCAGGTGACCTCGGCCTTAATCAGGTCGCCAATCTTGCCTCCCGATGAGAGGTAGGTTACGTTCAAATCGGTTGATACACCGGTAGCGAAGAGACCTCGGGAGGCTACTGCGAGAGAGCCACCGAGGTCGACCATGCTGGCTATCGTGCCTCCATGAAGAATGTTGAGGCGGTTCTGGTTGTCTGTAAGTATTCAAGCAGCAATATTGACGGCTCTCCATACGGTGTGTTCCTTCTGGATATCAAGTTCGAACTTGACGCGCCCGGGAGTTGCGGACGTGACACGAAGCTATTGAGCTCGAGTCAGCTTCTGGCATTCGAGAAACGGGACTACTTGTCGAACAACATACACCGTCTAATAGTCTATATGGTATCAATCATTAGCTGCGCGCAATTGTCATTCTTCATGCGTGCGATGTACCTTGGCTCCAGGCCAGAGTTGGCTCGAAATGATTCCCAAACCTAGTCAATTGATTAGCATCAACGGCATCTATGTAGCTGAAGTATGTGAAGTCTCACGGATCTGACAAACTTGAGTGCAGGCATCTTTACGGCTTCGACCTCGGTCTGTCGAGGAGTGACGGTCGTCCTCCGCTCGGCGATTACTCGAAGCCACGGGGGCCCGGGAGCTAGAGCAGGGGTGGAGCCCCACGTCTCCGCTCCGCCCTTGGCGCGTCATCGATCGTCGCTGCCTCTTGGGTAGCCTTCGTGAACTTCACCTTTCGCAACATCTTCCGCGCAATTCACGCGTTTGGTCCGCCGTCTTGCCTCAAAACGATGATACAACGGTAGTCCACCGACCGATACTATCTACCCGCAACCATGTCGGCGCCATCCTCGTCCCAGGCGCTCGAATACCTGGAGGGTCTGCCTCTGCAGACGCACAAGAAGCTTTATGAAGCACCGGCAACAGTACTGGCTGTCTTTCGCTGCATGCTACCGCATCTGGGTGAGTTTGGAAACCACTGGGGGTATGATCTTCCAGCAGCTGACATGATGTAACAGCAAAGACACTAGTAATGGCCATGCTCTACATGCCAACGTCCTTCCCTGCGGCCCAGCTCGAAGCCTGGTTCAAACCAGGCGCCAAACGAGAACGAGAGCAAGCCATCTTCACCCTCCAGCGCCTCCACATCCTCGATTCAACAACAGGAGACGATCGCTCGACGTCATACTCCCTCTCTTCAGGCTTCCAGCGCAGCCTGCGACATGCGCTCGAGGGCTCAGGCAAAGACGGTTCTTTTGGTGTCTCCGCGACGGAGGAAGAGAGCAGAGGCGAGAGGCGTGTCAGCATTGCGTTTCTGGACGAGCACGCACAGGCGCAATGGGAGACGATTCTATTCTACATGGTCGGCGGTGCCGCTGGCGTTACGGTGAAGTCAGACGTTAGTCCTGGGACAAAGAAGCTGCTTCATGCCGGAGATCTCGTTAGGACTTTCCACGGAGCTCCGCGCATTACGAAGGAGGGCTTCACGTTTGTGCTGCAAGAGACGAATGCACAGGTCTGGAATCTGCTGATCGTGTACCTAAAAATGGTCAACGATGTAAGTCTGGCCGTTGCTGTTTCATTTCTGAGCTGCGAGTTCACTGACACCCGATAGCTCGGTATGAACGAAACCGACGTTCTTTCATTCCTCTTCATGCTCGGCTCTCTCGAACTCGGCCAAGACTACTCGACCTCAACCCTCTCCCCCACACAACTCCACATGCTGGACGATCTGTCTGCAATGGGCATCGTCTACCGCTCCTCCAAAAACGCCACAGTCTTTTACCCCACCCGCCTTGCCACAACCCTGACCTCGGACTCCGGAGGCCTCAGCACCTCGGGCGACAGCACAGGCAGCAGCAGCGCCAACCAAGGCTTCATCATCATCGAAACCAATTACCGTCTCTACGCATACACAAACTCCCTCATCCAAATCGCCATCATCTCACTATTCTGCAAACTGCAACACCGCTTCCCGAACCTGATCTCGGGAAAACTAACAAAAGAATCCGTCCACCGCGCCGTCTCCCAGGGCATCACCTCGCAGCAAATCATCTCGTACCTGACAACCTACGCACACCCGCAGATGCAGAAGAACAAGACCTTCATCCCGCCCACAGTCATGGACCAGATCCGGCTGTGGGAGTACGAGGGCGAGCGCGTCGAGACGACAAACGGGTACTTGATGCGCGAGTTTGGCTCGCATGCAGAGTACGCCGATGTGCTCAACTACGCTGACGCGCTGGGCGTGCTGGTGTGGAAGAATGATGAGAAGAGGACGTTTTTTGTTAGTCATGTTGAGCAGATTAGTGCGTATCTCAAGAAGAAGAAGGATAGGACGGGGCCGCGGTAACGCGTAGTAAGTAGTACTACGAAACACTCTGAACGGCTTTAGAAGCTTGCTTGCATATATGGAGTACCGGCGTTTCTGGCAGCTCTTGGGTATACCACATCAGGAACTATGTATAAGACTTGCAACTTCCATCAAATCATCATCTTGAACTGTACATTTCTTCCCCGGAACTGGTATCTCTACATGCAAGGAAACAACAATGCTGACCAATAAACTCCCATGCACATGCTTGCGTGAATACTTTTCCCACTCCCCATGCTTACAATTCTCAGCTTCCAGTTCACAGCTTACACCACCTCTTCATCATCGTCATCGCCTGCAAAGTTGTCGACTTGCTCCTCTGGAACAAGCACCATCTCTTCGCGATCCACATCCTCATCGCCACCATCCAGCATCCTAACCTCGCGAGTCGGTAACTGCCCACCGCCCGCCTTGAGCGCCTCGATTTTCGCGGCTGTAATGCCCCGCACATACTCCTCCAGATGCTCGTACCCGGTCATAACGGCCTCACCGTCCACGTCCCCCTCGACGTGCACGGGACGCTGTGTCTCGCCGTGCATTTCGCCAGTCACGAGAGCGAGGTCGTCGGGCTTGGTGAAGAGGACGTCGAAGGCGGGTTTGAGCTCGAAGACGGACTCGAAGACGGATCGGCGGCCGAGGATGTACAGCCCCAGACGGGCGCGGGAAAGCGCGACGGTCAAGCGGCGGATGTCGCGCAGGTAGCCGATGGATTTTGTGCGGACAAGGGAGAGGATGATATCTGGTATGTGTTAGTCCTGCCGTTGGTTGGGAACGAGGAGAGTAGAGGCACTTACAGTCGTTCTGCTCGCCCTGGTACTTGTCCACCGTGGCTACCATCTTTGGTCTACCAAAGAACGGATGATCTCTACACTTCGCGTTCAAGATATCGTTGATAAGCCCCCGCTGGCCAGCGTAGGTAGTCAAGATCGATATCTTATGTGCAGGGTAGTTGAGCAGCCGCATGTACATGAATAACGCGACCGCATACTCAGCCTCGCCCAGGTTGACAATCCAGTGTGGTGTTGGCTCGGCTTCGCCGCGCCCTTTGTAGTCGGGCACGTTGATGAATTGGTACTCGTGTTTGAAGCCTGCGTTTGCGACCTGGAAGTCCGGCGCCGAAAGCACGGCAGGAAGGTTCGTGAGCGCAGGGTATCGCCACTTGTACAGTTCTGCAATCGAAGGACGGGCACGACCTTGTTGGTCGAGCATTATGGTAGGCACTCCAAGACGGACAAGGCGCTGGAAGAGGGACTGCTCGAGGTTTGCGTATTGTCTGAAGGCGAGGTTCTGGATGATGGGCGAGTTCTGGAGATGGTCACCGCAGAGGACAATGCGCTGGAGTGGAAGTTCGCCATTTTGGGGATTTTGGAGGGCGAGAGGGATGAAGTTCTCGATCTCGGTAATCTGAGCGGCTTCTTCCATGATTACGTTGTCGTAGTGAAAGCCTAACGAGGCAATCTCTTGTCTGCGCATTGCTGCGTGTGTCGAGGTCATTGCGATGATACGGGCTTCCTTGACGAGTAGATAGTTCGCCTTGTCGCGCGGGTTTCGCAAGATCTCGAAGGGACGAATGTCTTCGAGTTCGGTGAAGATTTTCTCGACATGGCGGTAGCAACCTTGAACGATGTCAAGCACTTGCTCCCGGTCTGCTTCAGGTGGGAACAAGGGCTGCGGCGCATTTGAAAAGTAGTCCTTGAGTGGGAACTCGGCAACTATCTGTTCAACACTGGCCCCTTCGGAGGTAACGCTGTCCCAGTATTGCGTCCAAGCTGGCTTGACGTATACCAAGTTGAAATAGTCTGCGGTTTCGCACGAGCTACCGTGGGCACCTGGCGCACCGAAGTTCTTGGCAAGACGATCAACTTCCGACAGGTAGTAGGTCCCTCTCTCGAGGAACGACTCTACTCGGCCATGCTTGCTGTAGCTTGCTTCTGTATCAAGATCTTCCTCTCCGTGACCGAGACGTAGAAGATGTCGTTCGTCGATATCGAGCGCGACGATCTTCTGGAAAAGCTGGTTTAGCGCTTGATTGCTGTGCGCGATGAGCAACGTGCGTTGGTCCGGGAAGTTGTGGTATATATTGGATATAATCTGGGTCGCAACGTCCGTCTTTCCGGTACCCGGTGGGCCGAGCACGACCGTCAGACCAGGCTGCGTGCCAGATGTGATAGCCTCGACCTGTGCAGGGGTGAACCTAACTGCGTTCTGCTTGATAACATCTGCAGGGTATGGACCCATGTTCGGAGGCTTGTACGTCGCGACATGCAGCGATTCATGCGCGGGCTGCGCAACCTCGACCTGGTCGCGACGCCTCTTTTTAGACGGCCTAGCGGGAGCAGCTTCTGGCTCGGTGGCTGCAGGATATTGCACCACGTACGGGGGCCCAAAGGCTCCTTGTGCATCTTCTGCAGGCTCTATTGTCTTTCCTGGCAGGGATTCGACCAAGTGTTGCCAGTCCAAGAAAGTATCGCGGAAGTCAATCGACTGTAAGCGATTGGGCAGGCGTGTGTAGGTCGCAGAGGAAGGATCGCCGTAGCCTAGGAAGACTTCCTGCAACCACGATGGCGCCGGAATATCGGACAAGGTAAGACGTTTGATGGAGTCGAGGATGGGGAGGAAGTTGTTCTCTCGCCCCCTGCGACGGGCGATCATGTTGATGTTCTCGTAGACATTGGATCTGCCTTCGGCAACGTGGTCCATATCGATTTGGTATTGCTTCGCATCGATGTGAATAACGAGCCGTCGTGATCGTGCTCGAGGCGCAAAGTCACCGTTCCTTGTCTGGTCCCGCAGAGGTTTCCCGTTATCGTCCAGCACTTGGACGACTTGGGCGCACCTCAGCCTTGAAAGACCGACTTGTTCGCCTGTACTCGCACCATCGTGACCGTTGCGCATGGGAGCGTCGTCCTTGCCTTCTACGGTAAGGAGGAAGACCACGTCGCCCGGCCTCAAAGACTCCCATTCCCTACGGACAGGCACCTGCAAACGACTGACATCCAGAACGATTTCTGCCCTTACGTAGGCGGGGTGTTCTTCACCGACCTTGGAGGGGGCAACATCCACAATGCCCGGCGCATTGATGGGTATAGACATCCTGGAAAAACCACCAAACTTTGTGTTAACACCCTTTCCTCTGGGCTGTACGCGCTTGACCACGTCCTCCATATCTTTTCGGATGCCGTAGAAGGATTCAGCGCGGTACAGAATGTACGACCTCCACAGAAAGTCACCCATAGTTAGGTATTGCAAGTTCAACTTGGGTATCGCCAGAGGTCTCGAGCCGTTGTAAGACTCGTTGCGAAGGAAGGTCGTTTCGTACAAGATCTTTTCTGTGGGAAATACTGGCATATCGCGCACGTCGTCCTTGAAGGTAGGCCTCTGCTCGACGAGCGAGACCAGGGTCTCCATGTAGAAAGTCCTGTCCCGTACCAGAAAGGTTGTGCTTGGGTACTCGGTTCGGAGCCCCATCAGGGAGCATAGCTCTTTCAGCTCATCGTCATTCAACGTGCGCAGGTGGCCGTCCAGCTCTTCCCGGTTTCCAATGCTGCCAAAGTTGGCAAGAGCCATTAACTGTAGCTTTTCTTGGAACGTAGCGTAGCCTACCCGTTGCAATTTCGCTAGGGTGTCGTAGTGGTGCTGATCGTACTCCAACTTGGTCAGCTGCTTGCCTGTCTGGTCCTCGATCGCGAAGAAAGTGAAGTGACTGAGCAAGCTGTAGAGGTCACGGAACAGGCCGTTATCCTCATCGATGTACATGGGTGAGAGTCGAATTGCTGGGAGCAGGTTCAGGTCCTGCAACAGCGTGTTTACGTATCTCCGTGTTGGCAGCTGACTTTGCAGATCGGTGAGAAGCTCCATGAAGCGCTCACAATACGCCAGATTATCGCTCATCTCTTGCTTTGTGTTGCTGTTGTAAAGGCGGTCCAAGAAGTCTAACACAAGTGTGTACAACCACGAACGTTCGAAGCGCAGCCTGGCCTGCAGCGTCTCGTCTGCAGCGTCGAAGCGCTTGGAGGATGCCCGCCACGCCTTGCGCAACATCTGATGCTCCTCAAAGTGCTGCTCACGTGCTGTGTCCGAGTGTAGGTGGTGCCAGATGGATATGCCGACCAGAGGCGCGCACTCTTTGCGCACGAGACCACTGTCGAGTGATTGGAAGGCGCCGATGACGAAGGAAACTAGCTGCGTGCGAATCTTCATGGGCTGCGAGGGGTCGACTGTCATGGACAGTATGCGGCGAAAGAAGGTGGAGAAGTCGGCGGGCTTGCTTGTGAAGTGGTCTGTCGCAGGTTAGCGCTTTTGCTGCGGTGGCAGAGTGGTGCAGGGCATCATACCCCAAGATGGCAGATTTTCCCTCCTCTTGACATTGACCATCAGCGCCAGCAGCAGGTGGTGGTAGTTGGAGGCATCCTCGGTGAAGCCAGGCCATAGGTATCGCTCCAGCAGCTGCAGGTTCTCCAGCACGAGGAGTGACGAGTAGGCAAAGTCGACGTTCTCGAGCTCATCCCACAGCTCTTTCTTGACGACATCTGGGCGCACTTTGGGCGTCTTCTTCGCGGCGAGCCAGTTCTTGCGCGCTACCTGCGCAAAGTGGTTCTCGCCGTGCAGGTCGGCGACGGTAGGACGGGCGTGCACCATGGCCGAGTCGGAGGCCGCGCCGGACGAGGCTCCCTGTATGTCTTCCATCTCTTGTGTGTGCAGAGGCTGCGATTAAGGGCGGGGTCGAGGGGCACCGATCACAGGGCGCGCAAGCATTGCTGGTCGCGACTGTCGCGCGTTGCAGGTGGACTTTGTGCTTGGTACTGCGCAGGGCCAAGCTTGGCGTTCAAAAGTTAAGCTCTGCGGGCAATGGCGTCGGCGGTTGAGCTCGGGCCCCGTCTGCAGCACAACCTCACTACTCGCCAACACCTCCGCAGCTCGCAGCCCGCCAGCAACCCACCATGTCTTCGCAGGACGCCGCTGTCAGGCACCAGGCCGTTGTGCCGGACAAGGTTCCCAATGGAGAGTACCCAGTAAGCCATTGCGGCCCCAGACGATGCGCAATGCGTGCACACGGCTAACACGCTGCAGCTCATCGACAACGACCCGTATGCCTCCCAACCCCTCTGCGCCCCTCGACCGACTGCGCGCACGTGCTGACAAGACCTGAAGACATCTCTCGCGCGTGCTGCGCTACGCCCGCCCCTCGGACTGGCTCTACGGCGCGGCAGTCGGCGCCATCAGCCCCGGTCTGATGCTGTACTGGGAGCGAGTCTCGCCCTCGTTCGTCGGCAAGGGTGGATTTGCGCCCGTCATGCGCCTGAGCGGTGCTGTCGGTGTCGCTGGAGCCGTCATCTTCGCCTACTCGAGGTCGACATGTACGTGTGGGGTGGCATTACATCCTCAATTGGCCTGTGTATGATTGGCCGGACGTGTGCTAACAAGGAGACAGCCCGTTTCTACGGCGCGCGCGAGAACCGCCGCGAGGTCGAGATGGACATGCGCGAGATGGTCGACAAGGTCAAGAAGGGAGAGCCGCTCTACGGCAAGACCGAGATGACCGAGTACATGCAGGGCGTTGCACACAGGAACTCGCGCTACGCAGCCACATTTGCCCACGTCATGCCGTGGCCCAACCTGGTCAACCACCCTTACCACGGCGTCGACACGGCAAAGTACTACCGCCAGGCCGAGTTGGAGCTGGAGCAGGAGAAGAACGTCCCTGCCAGGCGCTAGAATATATCCATGCATAGAAAAGAGAAAAAAAACATCAGGGCGCTTTCCTTGGGTCACAGCAGCTGTACATAAGTCTCAAAGAGCCAACACAGGATGTATCAACATGATTTCTTTGGTCCGCACTTCCACCTCAAAATCTCGCTCTGCATTCATGTTGGATTGACACACCTACGAACTCGCCAAACTTCCCATCACTCTCTCCTGCCCAAACCTGTGCATCTTAAGCCTACTCATCCAATCATCCCTATTGATATACCCGCCACAAATCCGCCTCTTACCCATAAACTCGCTCCTCCCGTGCAGCACCCTCCAGTTATCAAAGATCAACACCCGTCCCGGTGTCAACTGCGCCCAGTACTCATTCTCCTTCTTTTTGAGCAGCGCATCGAACTTGCGCGCCGCGTCGTACCAGACCCCGACCTCGTCAATCGGCAGCTCGATGCTCGCCCTGTCCGACGAGTTCCAGCGGACGCGCAGCAAGTCGCCCGTCGCCGGATCGTGCTCGAGCACAGGGAAGCCGCGGTACGGCTGTATGCTGATGCCCTCGTTTCCGGATGCGTGGGCGTGCACATTCACCGTGCTCAGAATGCGGTACGCTTCCTTGTCCTGCTGGGACAGTTCTTCTGCGACCTTGAAGCCGTCGACGAGCAGCGAGGCGCCGCCAGAGCCGTCCGTGTGCGATAGCAGGTGGAACGCCTGCAGGCCGGCTGGGTCCGAGAAGTACGTGTTGTCTGTGTGCGCTTCGAGTGCGATGTTGGTGTATGCTGTGTCCTTGGAGGCTAGGTCCGCGGTGAAGTCGTAGAAGCCGCCGTAGTGCGTCTCGCGGATGAAGGCGATGCGGCGCAGCAGTGCTTCGGTGGGCGCTGGGGTGTCAAAGGGGGTGCCATCAACGTAGCAGAAGCCGTACTTGCGCTAAGTGCTTGTTAATTCGCTGTTTGAAGATAATGCCATACTTCGTAGGACGTACTATGTTCTCGAGTACTGTGCCAGTGGCCTCCTCGTCATGGAAGGGTTGGAGAGGCGGATTAGATGCAATGGATGAGTCCCAGAGCCGTATGTCCATCAGACCTTGACGCATGATGGACCTTTTCTCATAGCTTCTAGTGGTTTGTGCTAGGAACGAGTGACTGTACTTGCTCGCATGACCGTCACTCCACACAATATCGATGTCTTTTTCACTCCCACCTTTAGCATCGACGACAGAGGCGGATTTGATAGCCAGGTCTTTTGGAATAGCAAAGGTATCCTGGAGTCTTTGCTTGGTCGCTTCGTGCATGCAGCTGCTACATTGGCAATTGTCTCTCAGCCAGATGTTGGGGATCTTTTTGCCGCCAACAACAACCTTTCCGTCTTCAACGGTAAACCTTGCCTCGTCCGGGGACAGCTGAGTGGTTGCTCCCTGGCGAACTCGTAGAGGGCCTCTGATTGTGTTGCTCAGGGTCCGCTGATGACCATACAGTACTCTGAGTTCGTTATGGAGTTTGCGTAAGGCTACACTGGTCTCTTTGGATTTGTTCAACCTCTCGTTGCCTACGAGTTTGCTGAGTTCTGGAGTGCGAAGGAAACGATACTGTTTCAATTGGCGCTTTAGGTCACCAGCTGGTTTGGACACATCGCCCGTCGATTCAGTTGATGTTGGTACTCCATTGTTTACTTCAGCCACTGTGGACTGGAGGCACATGTGACTGCTTGAGAACGGCTATTATGAAATATCAATATATGATGCCACGAGCGTGGCAATCATACTAACCTGAGCACGTCTCGTGACATCGCGAAGGCTTCGCGAACATCGGATGGTTTGCATCGCAGACATGACGCGTATAACAAAGAGGCGACACTCTAATTTGAAAAGACAGGCAGATAGCCGACGTACAAGAAATAGAACGGTATAGTGTGCTACTGCAGAAGAACGTGAGGTCAGGAAGGAGATGATATCGGCTCGGATAACAGGACATGGAACACGACCTCCGAGGTAGGCCTCTCCCGCATTGCACAAAAAGCCGGCTATAAGCCAACAACAACGTTGCAAGACTCTAGTGGCTTCTCTGGAACTCAGACAGCAGTGATAAATATACTAAGGGCCTCTAGCAATAGCGTTTGACGGTCTGTGGCTGAGAAAGTGTAGCTGGCTGTTTTTGCATTCTCGAAGAGCATGAAAGCAGAAAGGCAAAAAAGCAACAGATAGCAAAAAGAGCAAAAAAGGAACAAAAACGACACCAGAGGGACTCGAACCCTCAATCTTTGCCATAGTCTACGACCGGAAAGCAACGCCTTACCATTAGGCCATGGTGCCATGTGATTCGATGGAAATTCTGAGCTGTATCTAACCTATATCGACTATAAATTTTGACGGCTGTTCTCAGTTCTTAGAGCATCTGGTATCACCACCAAGGAAGTTGCGCGGTCAGCCGGAGATGCATAGAGAATTCTGGGTAGGTACCAGCGAAGCTTTGCCCCGCTTTAGCACTAGTACAATAGAGCAGGGCAACGGGGGCTGATCGTGGCCTGCTTCAGAGAGAGAAAATCGAAGGAACTGTATGCACATCGGCAATAGGTTCATTTCAAAGAGTGCAAGACTAAGTTCACAGAACAACACGAAAACTTGATACCGGACACTTTCAGCATTCAATGTAGCGGACGTTATGCGAACTCTCGTCAAATCAGGGAGAGCGTGGAGCGTAAATACTACAACAAGGAGTCTGGATCTCTACAGAGAGCCTGAGTATTTACATGACATCAAGCACGATTGTAGCTGCTCCATCGTTGCTTGAAGTTATTGAGTGAGCGTGGGTCTGGATCGGGAAGCTTCCAAACGCGCCAAGACCGGAGTAATCGCGGGAGCTTCACGTTCGTCACCCATAGCTGCCTCCCAAACAGCTTTACATCAACACCCCACCAACCCAACCGATCCACCAGCGGCACCTCCTCCAGTCGCTCTAGCATAACGTATTTCACCAGCACGCCGTTCGTTTACAACTCCATCCAACATCAACCCCGCCTCCTACCGCCACCATGTCCACACTTGAGGACCTTGACGACCTTGAGCGCCACGAGAAGGAAGAGAAGAAGGACGAAGACAAGAAGAAGGATGGCGATGCCGGCAAGGATGGAAAGAAGGCCGATGGCGACGCGGACATGGAGGACGCCGAACCAGAGGAGGAGCCACTTGACGAGGAGATCCTGAACTCCAGCACACGAGACATTGTCGCGCGGAGACGGTTACTGGAGAACGACATGCGCATCATGAAGAGCGAGTTCCAGAGGCTTACGCATGAGAAGGCGTCTATGAACGAGAAGATTAAGGACAACCTAGACAAGATCGAGAACAACAGGTATGTTTACTGTCCGCAGTTGCGGGCGCGGCAGGTGAAGGTGGCGGGACCAGGCTAACATTATAAGGCAACTGCCGTATCTCGTTGGTAACGTTGTTGAGATACTCGATTTGGACGTCACAGCAGAAGCCGCCGAGGAGGGGGCGAACATCGACCTGGACGCCACCCGTGTAGGCAAGTCAGCAGTCATCAAGACGTCTACGAGACAAACCATCTTCTTGCCCCTCATCGGACTAGTAGACCACGAAAAGCTCAAGCCCGGCGACCTGATTGGTGTGAATAAGGATTCGTACCTTGTGCTCGACACACTCCCTGCTGAGTACGACAGCCGAGTGAAGGCTATGGAGGTCGACGAGAAGCCGACGGAGAAGTACACAGATGTTGGTGGTCTAGACAAGCAGATCGAAGAGCTAGTCGAGGCCGTCGTCTGGCCCATGAAGGAGGCTGAGCGATTCAAGAAGATCGGTATCAAGGCACCAAAGGGTATGTTTACACTGCCATATTCACTGTAACCTTTGCTAACAGACACAGGCGCGCTTATGTACGGCCCTCCTGGTACCGGAAAGACTCTCCTCGCACGAGCATGTGCCGCCCAGACTGACGCCACCTTCCTCAAGCTCGCGGGCCCACAACTGGTGCAGATGTTCATAGGAGACGGAGCAAAGCTGGTCCGCGACTGCTTCGCTCTTGCCAAGGAGAAGGCGCCCTCAATCATCTTCATCGACGAACTCGATGCCGTCGGCACAAAACGTTTCGACTCGGAGAAGTCCGGTGACCGAGAAGTTCAGCGAACCATGTTGGAGCTTCTCAACCAGCTCGACGGTTTTGCATCTGACGACCGTGTCAAGGTGCTTGCTGCGACTAACCGCGTCGATGTCTTGGACCCCGCTCTGCTTCGTTCCGGTCGTCTGGACAGGAAAATCGAGTTTCCGCTGCCAAACGAGGAGGCCCGCGCCCAGATTCTGCGCATTCACTCGCGAAAGATGACTGTTGATGAGGGTGTCAACTGGCAGGAGTTGGCCCGCAGTACCGACGAGTTCGGTGGTGCGCAGCTGAAAGCTGTCTGTGTCGAGGCTGGTATGATTGCTTTGCGATCAGGTCAGCACAAGATCAGCCACGAGCACTACGTCGATGCCATCGCTGAAGTGCAGGCGAAGAAGAAGGACACCGTCAACTTCTACGCGTAAGAATGCATGGTTTGGTCTGCATTGATTGGAAGCTTGCACATGCTGTAGTGCTGCGCCTGTACTACAAGATAGAGTTCGTCACGACATCACAAATCTAATGACATGGTTTCGTCCAAGCAGCACCATCAACCATGTGAAGTCCTTAAGGAGAAGTATCGACAGTCGTTCATCGTGTACAGTTGGACTTCACTTCGCTTACAGTGAGGTTTCGACCGCCACGTTCCGTGATACAACTACAGTTTGATTTGAATGCCGATACAGATACGTGCACGACATCTAGCCTCCGTTGACATTCCAATTGCGCACGATTCTCAGAGATCTCGTGAACTGTCCAGCTCCATGACTTCATTCGTATACTTGCTGCCCCACGTAAGTATTTGCAAGACAAGCCGGCCAGTTCGTTGTACTTGTGTCCTGATGCGACCTCCCCTTGTTTCATATCGTCGTCTGCATCTTCGCACCCGCTCTCAGAACCTCGAATCAACAGCATTCAAGAATGCGGTCTCGCCCAACCCGTCAGACCTGTCTGCTGTTCCATGCAGCTCGCCGATGTGCTCACGCATATCAGCGGGCTTTGTATCTTCGTTCCTGTTCCAGCCTTTGCCCTTGAAAAGATTGGCAAAGCTAGCCTTGCGAGGCGTCAGCTTCCGTACGGCTCGTCCAATGGCTCCTCTGGGAGATGATTCCTCGGGCTTACGTAGTGATGGTGGAAGATCGTGCTTGGTGTCGAGCATCTTGTGATCTTTCCGATATTGATACTCGAACTCCTGATCGGTTGTCAGCAGAGTTCTCCAACTTTCGAAGTACTCGGCAGCCAAAGAAATTGAAACATACGTGGAGGCTATCTGCAGCCTGTGCAGAATCACACAAATCCCTGAGCTGCATGAAGATCAAGATGGCGGCCTTCTTCTCGTCATCTAGACTGCAATGCCTCAGTGGTCCCTCTTCTTCAAGCTTATTTTCGGAGTTTAGTAACACCATCATAGCTTCTGTGCGCCACTGATCATAGCGAGACTGAAATCGGCCCGCCCAGTACAATGGTGGCATGTAGTCTTTGACCTGTACACGCGTGATGTAGTTAGCATTGTTTGGGTAAAAACACTCAGAAATGGACCAGTGTCGTTGAACTGGCAGGTATGCTATCAGTCGTTTCGCGCATGTGACCAAGGCTGGCGGCTCAGTCGGCCGAGGGCGGAGTTTTGCTATAACTGGCGGCAACGTTACCGAGGTGTTCGAAGCCGTGGAAGATGCATTTGGTCCACCATGATCATTAAAGGCCTTGTCTATGGGAGTGACGCCCGTATCTTGGTCACAAGTTGATTCTTGAGCTTCGTTGGTATGGTCTTCACCCTTGGCATTCTTTGCAACTTCGGAAGTAGTCATCACTACAGAGGCAGACTCAGACTTTGACGACTCAACTTCTGACGACTTCTGGGTCGAAGCTATGTCGAGGAGTAAAGACCTGCCAGACATGCGGAACTGGTTCGAGGACATTGGGAAGCGGCGGTGCAGGTTCAATGCTGATAGTGATGTGTACTGATGCGAGACAGAATGGATGGATTTGGAAGATGGAGGGAGTTTATACTGATCTGGTACGGACGGTAATGGAGGAAGTACACATCGTTTTCCAGAATGGTGAAATGTGGAGGAACGTGGAACTCTTCTCACCTGATGAATTGCAGTCGCAAATAGCTTGGACGACCCCCAAACACCACCCAGCCCATTTGGCGTCCCGAGGGTTCTTCTTTGTGTATCATCATCAGGGTTCAATTGAAGTGGCGCAAGAAGTGGCTCCTCGGGAACAATAGTCGAAAGCGTAGCCTTCAGAGGGCTTTTTGGGCGAGGTCGGGCAACACGTGTTACATCCGATGGACGAGGTGAATCTGGCCTTATCGATTCACTTTGTCCGTTCGTATGTCTGCCAGCGACTGTAGCTTGCATCGAGTGCGAACTGAGCCGTTTGACATTGCTTGACGGTGCTGTGTAGCTCAAACGTTTGTTCTCAAGCGGAACGCCTGGCCCGAACGATCTTTTGTTGGACGTTGCAGAAGGTACAGATAAACTCATCCGCTTTGCTGTTTGGTCCTGAAACTGCGACTGCCTTTGAGCTACACGCTTATTTGTCGGTATATTCTCCGCTAGGGCCGGCTTCAGAATTGTAGAAGAAGCAAAATACCGCTTGAGTTCTGTTCTTCTGGGTGCCATATAGCCTGCAGTATGGCTTGTACCAACCGCCTTTGCAAGATTCGGAGTCGTACGTGAGCGTGTTGCAACTTTGGATGGGGGATCATGGACGTTTGTCAATGAATGACGATCCGCTGCGCTTCTCACATGCAGTGGTGAGATATTGGGCAGATACTGACGTGGACTGGAGCCTCGACGACTCGATTGCGGCGGACTCGGGGTAGGTATCCTGGAGGGCGCGTAGATATTTGGATCTGACATGGCGGTGTCCTGTGGCGGCGTGGCCAGCTCGTCAAGTTCCGCAACAGAACTGGCTTCGGCGTCAGTCTTAACTGGGCGTGGTATGTAACTGAAGGTGCGCGATCGAGGTAGTTGTCTAGGTGCATGAACGTCTTCGCTTGTCGTTGCTTCGTCCTGCGACGAGGTAGGTGGTTCACTGCAAGGTACCAGTAACGTAGACTCGGCCTGAAGTGAAAGCAGATCATTATGGTCCAAGATTGCGGTGGAGTAGTCGTTGGTGCCGGGTATGGTCAATGCCCATGAAGCGTTGCTAGAGGGCTGCCGTCCAGGCACACTCTTCCGTTGTGTGAGTGAGATGAAAGCAAGACCATGGCTGAGTGTCCTGCGAAACTTGCCGCCTGCATTGTGCTGAGCGGCATCATTGGCAGCTTGGTGAAGCGCTGGTTTCTCCCTTCTTCCCACCATGTTTTTGTCCTCGTCGGTCACCGCACGCTCCCAGTGAGCACGCAATTGCTCAAATTTTCGTTGCCGATCTGGACAGCTTAGCATGACGGTGACGTGGTGTGAGGCGTGTGCGAGGAGGGTGACTTACATTATGCAGATGTCCACGGAACGTTGTTAGAGGTTGAACATGGAAGGAGCGAGTCAGCCATACAAACAGAAGGCGCAACGTCATCAGACTGACGCCTTCACCGTGGAACACAATGACCGACAACGACAGAACTCGTGAAGAGAGCATTTCAAACATGATGGAACACACTGCGTGCATAAATACAGATAGACGCACGCACCGAGCGATTCCGCAGCAGGGCTGATGGATAAACATTGAGTTAGAATGGCTATGATGAGCCGGAGGGTATACAAAAGTAAAAACTGCAAATCCAAACGCCATGCTATGTAGCTCTCTGAACACGTCTTATGCAAGAAATCCATACGTGTCCTATTCCGAGTCGCTGTCGATGACAAAGCCTGCCCTCATATTCCGTGCCGCAGGCCTGCGAACAACGGGTGTGTCGTCGTCGTCATCATCGTCGCCGTCTACCATGACAATGTCCTGAACTTTAGATGTGGCTGCTGTAGTTAGTCTATGTTGGACGGAATCTTTGCTGCCCGCATGCTGTGAAGAGAGTGGCGTGTCCGTAGCATCGTCTTCACTTTCTATGTCGCTCAGAACAGTTTCGACCTCCTCCGACACTGCTCTACTGCTGACACTGGGAGTATCACTCATGTTCTCATCGTCGTCGCTGTCATCGAAAGGTCCTGCTTTATGTTTCGGTGGTGACTTCCGTCTTTTGCTCTTTTCCGCTGTCTCGTCGGCCTTCCTCTTCTTTGACAGTGCCTTCTTGGACACCACAGGCTCAACGGTGCCAAGCACGAGTGACTTCTTGAACTGATCCAAAGTGTCCTCGCGTAATGCTTGCTCGCGTGCAAAGAAGGCTGCATCTTTGTCCGCGTCCCACTCCTCATCATCCGAATCATGCACAATCTGCGCGCTCTTTATCTTTGCCAGCTTCTCGATCTCTTTCTTTCGGCGCGCTTCAGCTTTGGCGTCGCGTTCCTCATCGTTCAGTTCGACGGGCGTGTGGGCTCGTCTTCGTTGTTTGAGCTTCCTCCTTACGCCGTCAGGCTTTCGCGACGTTGCATCGTCCGGCGCGAACTCCCCTCGATCGTCTTCTGACTCGCGATCTATGCCATCAGAGTCATCGTCAAACTCGGCGCGACGCGTCGACCGACGTGCTGCGGCCGCCTTGCTGCGGAGAAGATCCTCCGGTGCTTTGCCATCTTCATAGATGGGTGGGTCGAATTCAAATTTGCGAATCAGCTCAACAGCTTCTTGTAACTCCGCTGCAATGAGCGACGACGGGATAATCCAGGAAGCATCTGGGTCGTCATTTGCACCCAACCTCATGAAGCCCACGAGAGTCATTAGTAGGCGGAGCTTATTATCCTTGAATAACGCAACCTTGCGCTCTGCCGTGTCAGGTTTGATAACTGCAAAGGTGTGTTAGTGAGCCGTACAACTTGTCCACAGCGAGTACTTACGGATGGATGGTGGTGATGCCGCGTCAGTGTCAGCGTCGTCGAGAGCTGCTTCACTTTCAAGCGATTCTGCTGCTGCCGCCAGTCCTTTGCGGGCCTGATCTGCATCTTCCCATGCCTTGCGCTCTTCAGCTGCCGACGTGAGGATATCGCGAACCCAATGTAAAGCATCTGATTTCTGCTGGTTGACCAGGACACCAACCGCGACACCTATTTGCTCGGGCTTTTCCATCCCTGGCTTGACCTCAAGCTCAGCTGGCGGCCGCGGAGCACGTGTGAAAATTTCTCGATCATGACCATGCTCAAGAAAGTACAGCGTCTGGGGGATTTTGCTGAACAGCATCTCGACTATCAGCTCTGGTCTGTCATGCACCCTCTTGGTGACCTGTCTGAAGAAGTGTTTGACGAAGTCGTCCCACTCTTTATAGGCGGGAGCATCTGGATCTAGGCCGCCCGGTCCTTTCATCATCTTGTTAAAGAGCTGGATGATATCCACTCGACATAGCAAGACGCCTAGCTCCATCTTGTATGCGACACGGTGAAAGAAGCGGTGCGCACGCTTCAGCTGCTCAGTGTCCAGATCGGCAAAATATCGTGCGAAAGCGACGAAGGTGTTGACGCTGCTCTGGTTGACAAATTTTGCAGCGAAGCGGTTGAAGTCAAACTTCCTCTCAGTAACGGTCTTTTGTGCTTGCTGGAGATCTTCGTTCTCCGAGACGTTGCCATCGTCCTCGCCCTCAGCTCCGTCCGTTTGCGCTTGCTTCTTCTTGATCTTGCGAGCACGCCGTTTCGACTTGATTTGCATGTCAACGTTTTGCTTTGCGTAACGCTCCAGCATGCGCAAGAAAACGTGCGCGAGCTCTGTTACTGCATCAAGGTAGCCAAACCCTTGGTCTTTGTAGGATCGTAAGATCATAACAATGCGATCGTGAGTAGACTCCTCGTAAAAAATGCGGTTCTGGATGTTCTCGGCGATCTCCTGGTCGTCTTCTAATCCAGATTCCGACATCTCATGTACGGTAAGAAGAATTTGAGTGAAGCACTTCATACCCGCATTCAGATCTTGCCATGCTTTCTCGTCTTGACTCTTCTGCATGAATCGATTCAACAGGATAAAAGTCTCCTGGTTCATGACTTCTGCAACAAGACCGTAGCTCTCATCTTCAGCCGTCAGGACCGCAGAGCTTTTGGGATCGGCGGCCTTCTCTTTCATAGTCCGACGTCTAGCGCATTCTGCTCGAAGAAACCACGAAACAAGATAAAAGAACTGGCGAGAGTGGCGCATCTCCACTCGCTCAGTCTCCCGCTCGATGGCCTTTCGTAAATGCAGGAACAGAGGATTGAAGGACGAGTCCAGGAATTCTTCGACAAAAGCCTTGATGTACGTGCGAGCAGAAACTGTCAATGCCACTGGCAAGTCAAATTCTTCCCTCTGTTGCTCCAGGTCAGTCTTGCGCCCAGGTCGTCGTGGCTTGTTCCACTTTTTTGTCTGATCCATCTTCTCCATACTAGCTTGGGCTTTCCCAAGCACGTCCTGCCCTGAGACAGTTGTGACTTTTTCATCCTCTCGCTTCAACCATATCATAGTGCCAAAGCGGTTGTGGCGTGTTGGCGCTGTGCGCGCGTAGCCTGCAAGCATAGCTTTTTCTTTCTGCATCAAGTCCTTGAGCTCATCAGCGTTTCTGCTGTTCAACTTCTTGTCTTCTAGGAAAAGTTTCTCTGCGTCTATACCCTTGAGCAGGAAGAATAATATCTCCAACAGAACCACATCCTGGGCAACAAAGTCTTCTCCAATGCTCGAGGACATACTGAGGAGCACCTGGAAGATGTCCTGCTCTTGGAAAGTGTCAATTGTCGTCGAACGAGACACTTCTGCTTCGTCGATGTCCATAGGCACACTGCTCGGCGGTGAGAGCATAGCGATATTTCGTATGAAGTACAAGGCAATACGGATGATGCCTTCGTCTCGCGGCGACCTTTCGCGTAGTGGTATTGCCATAGAAGGCAACGCAACCTTCACAGCAGTCTGGAGGGTTCTGTCTCGATCGAATTGTAGGATAGCACGCTTATAGCCAATCTGGGCGAGTTGTACGTAGGGTCCATGGCGATGGTGGTTTACGGTCGCTTCGACGGGATCGATCTCGAATGGCCAGGTCAAGGGCACAAGTAGCTCCACTGCCAGAGTCAGCTCAAGAATCGGATGTATGCAGAACTTCCCTACATGTAGCAACCGCCACTTTGTGCTTTAACGTCTGTTCGAGAACTCTCGGCGATACTTTGGCCAGTATCTCCAGCAGATCTCCCTTCACCAGATTTGCTTCGGCCATGCACCGTGCGACATCGCGTCGGTTCAGTTGCCCGTCAGCAAACTTCAACCATTTCCGCAGGTCTTTCAGACAGATAAGTGCGTCGTCTCCGAGCGCGTAGGTCCCATCATCGCCAATACCACCGAGCTGCACACGCGTTATTTCGTGTTGAACTTCATAAAGTTGTTATATGAGGACTTACAGCAGTGATGAGACTATAGACGTGAGCCCGGATTTCATGATCCACCGGATCTTTCGCCCAGTCGTCCAGCGTAGATTGGGCCATTGTGGTGGTTGTCGTCCAGCAGCGCACTCGTGCCGCAATCGTTCGACGCGTCGACGCGTAAAGTGCGGCCAAAGCGTGCAAACTCGCCAAGGTAAGGCGGGAGAGCGAGGCGCCTTCCCCAGACCTCCCGCTGAGGTCGTGCCTCGGTTAGTCTCGCGCGGGCTTAAGCCGAGACGCGGCGTGCAGCTGCAGTCCATCACATGTTGTTCAACTTTCGCTTTTTGATTGTACCTGGCTCATTTCGAAAATAACACAATGTTCTCTGCAACCTCAAGACAGGTAGCTCGATCGGCAGTGAGGCAGCAATGCCGTGCCTTCAGCTCATCGTCTTCAGTCGGTGCCGCCGCTGAGGTCAAGAAGCTGGGTGTCATTGGAGCTGGTCAGATGGTGGGTGCACCGAATTGTCCTGGAGAATCTCAATTGACAGTCACAGGGTCTCGGCATAGCTCTTGTAGCTGCACAAAAGGCTAGGGTATCTGTCAGTCTGATTGACAGTTCACAAGCCTCAATCGATAAAGGCCTGAAGTTTGCAGAGAAGCTGCTCGCAAAAGATGTCGGAAAAGGGAGGTTGTCTCAGGATGACGCGGACGCTGCACGCGGACGATTGACCACCAGCACTCGGCTTGAGGACCTTTCAGATGTCGACTTTGTTATTGAGGCTGTTCCTGTGGGTTGATCTGGCAAATAGAGGACAGGGCACAGACTGACAATCCGCAGGAGATACCAGACCTCAAGAGCAAGATCTTCTCGCAGTTGGCCCAAATCTGCCCATCCCATGCTATCCTGGCAACCAACACGTCTTCTATTTCCATCACCAAGATCGCTGCCAGCACAAGCAAGGACCCGACCGACCTGTCCGCCTCTTCGCGTGTAATCAGCACCCACTTTATGAACCCTGTTCCCATCCAAAAGGGTGTTGAGATCATCACTGGTCTCCAGACCTCGCAAGATACCGTTGACACAGCGATAGCTTTCTGCGAAAAGATGGGGAAGATTGCATCACAATCGGCCGATTCGCCAGGCTTCCTCGCAAACCGCATCCTAATGCCCTACATCAACGAAGCTATCATCTGCTTGGAGACGGGCGTAGGTAAGAAGGAGGACATCGACAGTATTATGAAGAACGGCACAAATGTACCAATGGGCCCACTGCAGCTTGCCGACTTCATCGGCATCGACACATGCCTGGCAATCATGCAGGTGCTGTACAACGACACTGGCGATTCGAAGTACAGGCCTGCGGTCCTGTTGAAGAAGATGGTGGATGCAGGTTGGCTTGGAAAGAAGAGCGGAAAGGGCTTTTATGATTATTAGATAGTGTATTGATGAGCAATCTGGCACTGCTTGTGGGCTTGGCTCCAGACACTTTGGAAACTATAGTATGAGATGCAACAACCACCAGCGTCAAGACGTCCACAGCTTATACTCATAATGAAACGAAATCACAACACATTTCTTTTGGCCCAATCCTATCTAAGAACGCAGAAACGATTTTGATTCGCGTAGTATAGAATATGGTAGCTTTCTCCTTTAGTCAATGATGGCAGTCCAAGGAATCGTCCAGGGGTATTTATTCGGCGATCAGCTTATGCATCCCCTTCAGCGATTCGGTGTGTGGGTATACGTTTTTGTATATGCTACAATAATCCAATACATCATCAACGCCGTGTCCGTGAGATGCTGTTCCTGGTATACACAGATTTTACAGACCAACTCCCATTCAGCTCTTACGATCTTACAACGCCATGCCAGCCTGTCTCCTCTATGATGAAGGTGCCTGAGCAGCCTCCTTTATCCCGTCAAACGCCCTCTTGACCTCAGGATGATCCGCAATACTCTGGCCCCCGCCATTCCCAACCTTCAAGAGGTTCTCTCCATATGGATGGCTTGGCCCCTCGAATGTCTTCAGCCTCGCCAGCCTCTCCTTCCTCAGCCTGTTCTTTGGCAGCATGCCACTGACTGCCTTCCTCAAGACCTCGCCGCCTCCCCACTTCGCCATCATGCGGTCCATGTTGATCTCCTTCAGCGAGCCGGGGCGTGTTGTGTGTGTGCGGTATAGTTTCTGGAAGCGCTTCTTTCCGGTTGTGTGGAGGTTCGCGCAGTCAACTGCAACCACGTAGTCACCGCAGTCGGTGGAGGGGTCGAAGATGGGCTTGTGCTTGCCCATGAGTGCAAGGGCGATGGAGGAGGCAACGCGCCCGAGGGCTCGTGGATCGGCGCCAATGTCGATAAAGTGCCATGAACGGGCATACGCAAGGCGCGTCTATACAAGTAATCAGTAAAAGCATTTCGAATATGTGCAGAACGATGACAGATGCCTGTTGGCTGGAGCTGTGCAGATGCGGAGGTCCGCTGGGAGTCGACGTACCTTGCCTACTACCTGGGACATGGTTGCGACGGTCTACGGTCTGACTGGAACGTTCTCGAGTATGTTCCTGCAGAATGAGCAATCCCTCGACTGGATGATTGGCGACTGAACGAGCAAATGCGGCCGCTGCCGTGCGCTGGGGTAATTCGTGAAGTTGATGCCGCGATGCTTGGCATCTACAATTTCCGGAACTGAATGGCCCGTGCACCAGAATGCTCCTCGCTGTTCGGTCGGGAGTCCGGCTTCGCTTGGATTTCAAAGCGAGACAAGATACATGTCAATCACGCAACTTGAGACTCTCTCTCCACACAACGTTGCAAAACATCTACAACCTTCACGATGACTGTTCCGGCGTTTGAGACTACATTTGCAGTGCCTATGACATGCGAGGCCTGCATCAAAGATATCGAAGGTTCTCTAAGCAACTTGAGTGGTACGAGCGCACGGTCGAGCCCAATGCACGTCATTCGCCTGACAGAACTCAGGTATCAACAAGATCACTGCCAATCTTAAAGAGCAACTGGTCTCTGTCGAAGGCACAGCGGCACCCTCGGCAATTGTTGATGCTCTACAAGCAAGTGGCCGAGATGCTATTCTCCGTGGCTCCGGAAAGTCGAACAGTAAGCTCAAGTTGTACGTTCCAGCTAGATGCACGTTGATAATCGTCTAGGCGCTGCGGTTTGCATCTTAGAGTCACACGCCTCTCATGTAGAGAACAAAGTACGCGGGTTAGTCCGCATGGTTGAAGTAGCACCAAGTATGACCATTGTTGATCTGAGCATTCGAGGATTATCGCCTGGAACGTATCACGCCACTGTTCGCGAAGCCGGAGATATCTCGCAAGGCCCAGAGTCGACCGGTGGCATTTGGGAAGCGTTGAAGGCTAAGAAAGAAGGCAAGCCATGTCGAGGGATTTTTGGTACTGTCGAGGTAGGGAAGGGTGGCGTCGGTTCTGTCTTCCTCGATCGCCCAATTCAGATCTGGGAGATGATTGGGAGAAGCATTGTTGTTGCAAAGCAGCAAGAGGGAAAGGTCAGTCGAATTCAGACCATCATCGCTGGCACTGACGGTCTCCAGTTTGACAAGAACGACCCGGACACTCTAGTCGGAGTTATCGCGCGAAGCGCTGGTGTTTGGGATAGTAAGTGCCCCGCAGTTGTTTAAAATGCAGGTTGAGGTCACATAGACTAACGTACTTTGTAGACGACAAGACGGTATGTTCGTGTTCAGGGAAGACGGTGTGGCAAGAGAGGGAGGAGCAGCGCGATCGCGGCATGTTGTAAATACTACAACGTTGAGGATCAAATGAGCAATGATATCCATGTCCGACTGTCAGACACCACATGGTGAATAACACGAAAATCTTCATGTTCTTAAATGCTAATCTTGTAAGCGCCATGTCATACAAGACTGACGTGCAGAGACTATGAGCACGCGACCAACGCCGTACTGTACTAAGATACAACAATGGTGGTCCAATTTCCATGCAGGTCTGGCATAGTGGCATACTCGCACACTACCATGCTGAAGTGAAGGTGTTTTACGACATACATGATACTCGAATCTCGACACTAGTTTACTCTACAGAGAATGAACGGTCACGAGCGAGAACTGGAGACCGAAGACATGGCTAGAAATTGTCACGAGCTTAATAAGGTTAACAAGATGAACATTAGTACAGTGTGGAGAGTGACCAGACTAAACGATAGGCACCTGCTCTGCTTGATGTCAGACTTCTTTCGAGGAATGCCTCAAAATAGCCATACGTGGAGGACTACGAGGCAAGACGAGAACGAGATATCAAAAGCAGCATACAAGAGACGCTACTAGACACAATAGCTAAACGGTGATTGTTTGAATAACAAAAGCAAGATTGTATATTTGCTGAATGTCATCGTTTGACGGGGTCTCTTAGAGTTTCAAGCGTACTGTAAGTTCAACAAAAGAAAACAAACAAGAAAAAGAACAGCACTCAAGCAAGTACGCCAGCTCTGAGCGATGTGTTCGCCAAATTTGACGCCAGCCCGTAAGTTCCGAGGTGTACTGTGGGGTTTAGACAAGCGGTGTGCCGGTGTCTGTCGTTGGGCCACGCAAGCCAGTTAGTCCAAGACCACGACTTCCACGTGGGTCCTCAGCGTGACATGTTGTTTGTAGTGAGGACTACGGAGTTGCCAAGATAGATGCAGCTCTGTCATATATTGGAGTGGTCTTGGAAATGCCTTGTCCGGGGAGGTGACACCTTGAAATACAGGCTCAAACTACCCACGGACTTCATGCGTTCATGTCCGGTAACCTGAGTATTGCTGTTAAGTGGACAGGAAGAGGTTTTGTCACGTGTCTGTCTCAGTGGCAGGGTTGCCATGTAACAGACTTCAAACGCTGAAGTCCACGTCCGCAAGGGGCAAAGTCCGAAGGGTTTGCCGCGCCGCCAGACTGCTGTCATATGGCGCTGCAGAGGCCTAAAAGTTGGAGGAAGCGCTTCCAGCTGCTGCTAAGCTATCGAGAAATCGCATGGCGGTGGTGCTATAGCTCGAACGGGCTGGTGTGAAGTGTCTTGGAGGCGTGTTACGCGCCGTGGATGTCGGCTTTCACGATGCAGGGGTCCAATCAGCGAGGCGTGCGAGGGAGCCGGCCAAGCTGGACTCCAGACGCGCTGCGACTCAGATTCGGTCTCCCCACCTGTGTGAGCCTGCAGCCGCCCGCCAGATTCCCACCGTGTCCCTGTGTGTCTTTGCCGTGTTGCCCTCCAAGCCTCCTTCTCTCTCCTCAAACTGCCCGGACTGTTTCTTAATACCTGTGCCTGCCTTGCTCGCGCAACACCACATTACCGCCGCCCACCTCGAACATAGCTCGAGTATAGTACTCGCAAACGCAACACGCCCCGCCCCCTAATACCGACCTTGCGCACTCTAAAGCCCCGGCGGCTACCAGCGAGCTGTGCAGAGATTCCATCCATCCGGTCGCACTCGAGCGGAACGGAACGCTACCCCACCTCAACCGTGGAGTGGTAGGAGCGACAGCGCGTTGAGGCTTGACGACACCATACTGCCGGGTAACTAGTGAAAAGAAACCTTCGTCATGTCTCTGAAGCAGGTACGCGCCTTCCCTTTGGGTTACTCCAACATTGCTTCCGCGCCAATTGCTGATGAGTGGGGCAGGAAATCGAGACCTGGGTGGCAGCCCTCGCCAGCTACGACAACAACGAATTCGATGAGGCACTGAAAGTCTTTGACCAGATTTCCGACACATCCAAGATCCTGTTCAACTGTGGTGTGATCCATGCCACACTCGGCGAGCATGAGAAGGCGGTAAGTGAAGGGCAAACGGCAGAGTAATGCACGCGGTTCGCTAATAGCTACAGGTTGATTGCTACCAGCGCGCTGTGCGTCTGGACCAGTATCTCGCCGTCGCATACTTCCAGCAGGGTGTCTCCAATTTCTTAATGGGCGACTTCGAGGAAGCACTAGCCAACTTCAACGACACGCTTCTGTACTTGCGCGGCAACAACAACATCGACTACGAACAACTAGGCCTAAAGTTTAAACTGTATTCGTGCGAGGTCCTCTTCAACCGTGGTCTTTGCTATATCTACCTGCAACAACGGGACGCCGGGCTACAGGACTTGTCGTTTGCGGCCAAAGAAAAAGTTGTACCAGATCATGACGTGATTGACGAGGCTATTCGGGAGGAGGCCGAGGTACTATTGTCTTCTCTTGTGACGAGACTACGACTGACAATGTCTAGGGTTACACAGTGTTCTCCATTCCAGTCGGCATTGTCTACCGTCCCAATGAAGCTAAGGTCAAGAACTTGAAAACAAAGGACTACCTTGGAAAGGCCCGCTTGGTCGCCGCATCAGACCGCAATAATGCATTCACTGGCTTCGCTGGCGCCGAGATCAAGAAGATGGGCAACACGGCGACGGACGACAGACCCGAGGAGAAGCTATCGTTTGCCGCGACCAATCTCGTCAAGCCAGAGCTCCAGAGCAGAGCGCGACAACAGTCCGAGCCGCCAATGAATCGTAACATGTTCCCACCAACACCGCCACCGGAGGGTGACGGCCGAGGATCAAAGGGCAGTAGCAACGAGCCAATGAGTCGAGCACAGTCCGTACGCGGAGCCGGACCTAAACCGCAACCATTGAACCTTGGACGGGCTGCGTTCGACCAAAGGGCTGAAGAGCCGCGCCGCCAACCGACTCAGCGCTCTGCATCTGAACGACCTCCACCGAACCGGTCCGAGTCTATGCGCAACAGACCACGCGATAAGCCCCGTCGCCGTGGTTCAGAAGAGGACATCATTGACGATTACAATGATGACATCTATGACTCGTACCAGTCTCGTTCCAGCCGGGGCCAATACGGCCGCGGCTCGCGACAAGGTGGAGGTTCCAGAAGACCTGCATACATCGAAGAGGAGGAAGAGGATGACTACGATGGAAGCGACTTGGACGATGCAGAATTTGAGATGATGTCTCGAAACAGCAAGTCGCGAAGACGGTCACCAGCGCGCTCCACAAGATCTGGTGGTAGCGGAGGCGCCCGTGGTGTCGCTGGCAAGATTCGAGTCAAGGTGCATGGGGTCGACACTCGTTATGTCTTTGTTACTGCAGACATGACCATGCGCGAGTTCTCGCAATCGATTAGAGAGAAGTTCGGTATGAGGCAGAACTTCAAGGTGGAGATCAAGGATGATGGTGACATGATCACGATGGCCGACCAGGATGACTTAGATATGGCCATCGACACGGCGAAGGATCAGGCCAGAAAGACTGGCGAGAGCCCTAAGATGGAGGTAAGTCAAGCGCACATGCTGACAGCAGCTCCGAGCATTCACTAACGTTGCACAGGTCTGGATTCGAGAAGTATAGACTAGAGATACCCCAGCATAACGCACTCTTCACGACATGATATTTGCGTCCTTATAGGGACGCTACGCATTTTGGACCTTCGATAACCCCTCTTGAACCCGGTGGCGGCTTGTAGTAGCGGTGCATAGCATATTGATCAGCCTTACAGGGTCGACGTCCGCTGTAATGTTAGCGAGCATGTTGTTCGTCTATTATCATTACCACTCTTTCACAGCAGGACTGTTGATCAATTTCGAAGCTCATAATATTTGACGAAACTTACACGTCCCATTCAATGTAGTCTGTTCTACTCGCCATGTGAACATCGCCGCGCTAGTTCTTCTATTATAGGTTCTCACGTGCGAGAAACTGCACCAATAGTGCTTTCACGCCGCGTAAGCTCGTAGAGCCGCCAGCATGCCAACGCCGCCACGGGCGCTTACGATTCCATGGCCAAATCACACTGGCTCTACTTACTATCAATCCTGCTGGCCACCCTGCCGCGCCGTAGACTTGCAGCTTTAGCAAGAGTGACACGCATCTACACGCCCACGCACACGTATGCACACAAAACAAGCCGGAGCAGACTGGGCAACGCCTCAGCTGCAGACACACTGGTGCGGCTGTGTCGGCGCGTCATTTCAGCATTTGAATTGAGAAGCCGTGTTAGGGGGCAAACAGGACGCGAATAAGCAGCGTGTCCCATGCGGTAGGTCGTGATCTGGCAGAGACAGAGCAGCGGCGCCTCGATGGGCTGTAACTGGTACCTGTTTCAGCGAAGGAAGGATATCCTGGCGCCACGCGTAGGATTTGCATGGGATTGTGAGTGCGGGACCGACGAACCAAGCATCTGTCACGTAGGAGACGGGGCTTGGGATTGTCTTGGGCGACGTCGTGGGTTGTGCTGTGACGGGGGGTGCTGGGGAGGGGGTCTCGGACTCGGACTTTTGAGGCTGGACGTGTTTCGGGGTGGAAATGACGTCAGGTTGGACTGCGGACTGCGACGGGACGGGGGTGCTAAATGTAAGATATAAGCAGTTGTGTGCGTGTCCGCTTGAGACGGTGATTGTGAGTGCGTAGATATGATGTTGTGGTGCGAATGTGGGTATGTTGTGGTTGTTTGTATACACTTGTTGTACAGCCGCATCAGATCCTCTGATCAATTTCGTCTCCTTGCCTGAACGCCTGTCCCGTGCTGTATTCCGTGTGCACTGTTCCATCGTACATTGCCAGCATACTACTGTTACGCCGAAGGGCTGGACCGTGTGGGTTCGACGTCGTCGCATCGCTCATCGTTCGTTTATCCGTCTACAACTCCATAGTACGTCGTTTACGCGGGGAGGAGGATCTCGGCCCAGCTGCTGTGCAGGAAGGTGACACCAATCTAATATACAGTGTCAGCATATACTTTGGTATCCACTGTTGTGCCTTGTGCAAGGCCGGCGCAACGGTGCTCCATCGGCTCCGCATCCCGCATATTCATCTCATCATCTTCAGGCTAGGTGGGCTTACCGCGAACAAGCCGATCGATGTGACTACACTCCTGTTCTCTGCGCTTGTGAGACCTTGAATCGTGTTGCGCACAAAGCTGGGTTCGGCGCTGGCGCGGCCGCCCTTTCCGTTGAGCTGCTTAGGAGGCATGGTGTTTATGGAAATCGGGTGTTTTCTGGTCTACATTAACACGAATCTAAAGCGTTGTATACGTGGCAACGACATACAGGGTGAGTTGGTGGTAAAGGCGATGCGCAGGTGATGTTCTGGAGCTTGACGTCGTCGAGAATCTTTACAAAGTCGGGCTGTTCGAGCTCTGCGCGCCGACACCTTACGTCAGCGAACTGCGTCACATGCACCCTTTCCTCTATCAACATATCACGAGCCGCTGGGCTAGCTCTGGTCACTCAGCCTATACGTAGACATCCTCAAGACCCGCATACAGAGCGCGTCAAGTTACTCCATCTTGAATCATCATGTAGGTTGCCGCAGTTCCGCAAGTGCACAAAACCGCGGGAAGATGTCGTAGACACTTGAATTGGATTAATGCAATTGTGGTGGACGCACAATTTATCTACAGATCTGGGCGTGCACATCGCGTAGCGCAAGAATTCGACCATGCATGATCAATCGACTAACATAATTGAACACCATCAATGCTATCCCATATTCATGCCACTTTGGAGACTTGACAGTCTCCTTGCAGATGCACCAGCCGGGCAAGCTCCCGGATCAAAAAGCATGAACATGGACACGGTATGCCAGGCAGGCTCCTGGGCCGGTCCTCCTGAAAGGGGGTAATCGTTGGAGAAGCGAAAACAAAACGCAAATGCTGCAACATGGCGGTAATTGTGAACAAATGCGAGATCCAGAGAGTCGTGTCACTTTTCATATCTGAGCCAAAGGCCGAATTCGGCGGGAAAGAGAGCCACGCTATTAGGAAGTAGTGTGTGGCGGTGGTCGTGCAGCTGTCATGACACTGAGACTGAAGCTGATAAGCACGACCGCAAGTCAAAGGATGTTGCAGGCGCTGCCCGAGGCCCTGTACATAAGTCAGCTTGCTGATACTTCGAAAAGTATTTATTGTATCGAAGTGTCCAAAATTTATTGCAGATGACCGTACCGCTGGAACTCGATGTTCACATCATCTCGCGGAAAGGGTTAATGAAGGAAAAGGGGAAGTGTCTTACCATCGTTGCCCACGTATCCTTCCGATCCATGAGTACACAATCTTCAGTCGCTCACGGACTCTGGTGGTTCGTAGAAGTACATACTTCTCCTCTTCCATCACGGGAACGACCGATGCAAACCAATATGGGAATAGAGCAGGATCTTCTGGCGGTTCTCCGTAGACTTGAATGATGCGGTCGCGAAGCCAGGGCGCACTCGCTTCTCTCATCTCTCGTACAAATGCTGTGCATGTATCGAGAAGTTGTTGCGTGGACAGCGACTCAATAGCAATGTCTGTGGGCAGCTGATTTTGCGGATCCTCGCGGAAGTGCGACTCTGCAAAGTCTCGTGCCATGGTCGTCTCTCGCTGTTCCAAGGCACCCTCCTCAGCAAAAGACACATCTTCGACGCGCTCGACGCTAGCGACGTTGTAACCATCAAGCATGCCGTGTGCCCTGACCTTGAAGCGGCCGATACCTCGAGTCTCCACGAAACTGCGGCCGTCACGAAGGAGCTCGTAATTGACAATCTCCAGCAAAGTTCCGTACTCAAGAAATGGGACTGATCCGAGTTCACCCTGTAAGGACGATGTGCGATTACACATGACCATGCCAAACTGTCTGTTACCCTCTAGTACACGCCTCATCATAAGGCGGTAACGAGGTTCGAAAACGTGGAGGAAAGTCGGCATGGCGGGCATTGCCAGCGTACATATGAACAACGGGGTGTTGAAAACCTCGTCACCAGCCTGCTCTTCGGCCTTTACGGCAGCAGTACGCGAGGCGACTAGATCGGGGCATAGTCCATTCAACAGGGAATTCAGGATGGTGTTGCCGCTTGTACTTGTTTGTACCGAGGCAGAAATGTGCAAATCCCTCCGGCAGAAAGGACAGATACTGCTGTGATCCATTACACGGGCTAAACAACGGCGACAGAAGGTATGACCGCAAGTGGTTGTGGTGGGTTCTAGCATCGTGTTATAGCAAACAAGACAGTCCAGCTCCTGGTAAGTTACTTCTCGCAGACGTTCGAGAATGATGACGTCTAGATGTTCGTATGTGTCGCCATCCGCTGATATGGTCGAGTACTCTACTTCGGAACTATACCGAAGCTGTCCCTTCTCTGCCATGGTGAACGTCGATACTAGACGCCCGCCATGCAGCACTTGGCGGTTACCCTTCTTGCTGATTCGTTCCTTCTCCTTCTCCTTCTCTTCCTCAGTTTCCATCATTTCATCGTCTTGCAACAGCTCCTCGAGCAGTGTGGGTGACTCTTCCGTGCTTTGTCTATGCTGCGCTATCTCATGCGTGACCAACTCCATCAGCTTGGTCAAGGTCACGTCCACTGAGCACTCGGCAGCTGCATGCTCTGCCCCACATCCTAGCAGTGGGCAGGTGATGCCCACGAGGCGATCCGGAGTGTTGGGATAAGATATGTTCTTCCGTGGCTGGGGTTCCGGTAGACATGTACGACAGACAGTGTGGGAACAAGGCAGTGCTACCGGAGCCTTGAGTGGGTGAGAGCACCGAGGGCATTGAACCAGGCGGACCAGTTGGCGAGCGTTGTGGTGGGCGGCTAGGGCGTCGGCCACCACTGCCTCTGCTGGGAGGCCATCGTCGACCATAAAGACCTGCGGCGGCACCCGCGGTTCAAAGGAATGCTCGACGTCGTGGACGAGAGAGCACCCTTTCTCCCTTGGCAAATTCATACGAGTCCCTTCTATTGTGCAGTGGCCGGAACAGCCATATACTGGTTCTTCAGGCCCAGACAGATGGGACTGATGATGGTGGAGGCGGACGGTCGCGTGATGGAAAGGGTCGGAGCAGGAAGGATTGGCGGGAGCAACGGTACGGTATCAACGGTTGGTGGTATCGGCAACGGCAAGGAGGGTCGGTGAGGTACGGTGGTAGGTATGTCGTGGGTTTTATGTGCAGTCAAGTGAAACACTGTAGTGTGGCGGGTCGCGGCTTCCAAAAGTTCTCAAGCTTGTGGCCGAGCTTATGGATGGCCGTGCTGACCGGGAACAAGAAATGGCGGGACAGACCGAGAAGTGGTCGAAAGCGCCGGATGGTGACGTTGTCCAATGTTTCTCGAGGTCCAGAACGACAAGGGCAAGGTTGAGTGTCGGGTCTGCCAACTTGCAGCGACGGAAGGCGTGGAAGGACGTGGCCGTTCAAGTAGCCACCCGAGTCAGAGCAGAAGTCATGACCTAACATAGTGGATGAGTGCATACATGGACCCTAGTCCTTGGGATCGGCGATGGTGTTTTGCCAGGCTCAGTCAAGAACGGGCGCTCCCCGATCAGAAGGGAATAATGCCCTTCAGCGGGATCGATGAATTCGCCCACCATCAACACCCCACCAGACCCCTGCCGTCGCCGCTGCCTGGCCTGTGCACGCGCGCAAACCAAGCAGCCACTATCAAAAAGGGCCGTGCGGCCTGTTGAGATACGAAGTACTGTGCCTCTTTCTCGTGTGCTCACCCAGTCTGTAGCTTCAACGCGATTTACGAGCAACGGGGGCGGGTCGACGGAGACATTACCCGACGCCCATACGGCCAGTAACTGCTCGAGCCCTCGTACAACAGCCACTACGTACATAGTGTTGCTTACCTGCACGTTCACGACCGGCGAACTGTACTGACGCCAAGCCAAGACCGATTTCCTTCCTGTGCACCTTCATGCGTGTTGTGCAATGGCTCCTCAGTCTAGAGGGCTGATTGCAGCATCTACGGCCAAACGCGCCGTCCTGTCGCCTCTTTGTCTTACTGTTGAAAGGCTGTCAAACACTGAGCATGCACGCTTTTAAGCATCGATGACGAGTCGACTTGACGATTACGCCAGCCAATCACACTCTGGTTCGACCTGTCATCCGCCATGTGCCACGCTTGCATCGGGCATGGTTCGCTTGTGCCGAGGACCCTTCGTTGACGACTGCATTTCCGATAGTGCTGCATTTGTTGATTACATGATGCTGCTGCTGTTGTTCCCTCATACACTTACACTTAGTCATTCGGTGCCCACATCCGATGAGGTTGAACCCTCTGTCGTCCCTATACCATCCAACTTTCTTAAGCGCCCGTCATCCGATTGAGAGTGAGACTGCTCACATCAACGCATGTCATAAGCCTCGCTTCTCGCCTAACGCTTCCGAATCAAGTAGCTTCAAATGCATTCCTTAGTCCCAAACAGATACCGTGGAACTCCACATGCAACTCTAATCGTTGAATCTAGTCTTGGTACGCTTAGTCCGGTCCCGGAAATGCGTACAATGAAATGCTTGTGTACTCCTTAACGCCAAGACACACACCTGCTGTTGAATCCCTTCGAGAATGTCATAACGCATTGGCAGCACTGGCCGCGCCAAACGGCTCATCGTCTGATTCTGAGTCCGAGTCGCTACTCTCTTCACTCTCTTCGTCTTCTTCTTCGAGCACGATTTGCTCTAACACCCGCTTGTCGAACAAATCTAGAACAAAGCGACATGCTGGGAGGCGAAAATGATGTGCTTCCAGTACTTGCATGACCTTCCGGAACACGGATGGCTTGGAGAATCCGGATGCTTTCTTAGCTTTGATACTGTCAAACGAATATCAGTCGATGCTCTACTTTGGCGAATAACGGTGATACTCACGCTTGAAGGTCGTTCGCCGCCCGCTTGGCGAGTACCGTGTTTCCAAGGTCAGTTGCAAGCTTCAAGATGCGTGCATTGATGGGATCGCTGTCAGTGATGGCCACCGTGACTTCAGTCTTGCGTTTCCAGCTGATGTCTTCCGCCCTGGCCGCCCACGGTTTTATCTGCGTTTCGTTAGAAGTGTCTCAAAGTTT
This sequence comes from Phoma sp. RAV-16-625, assembly GCA_004335185.1. NCBI lineage: Eukaryota > Fungi > Ascomycota > Dothideomycetes > Pleosporales > Didymellaceae > Phoma > Phoma sp. RAV-16-625. The sequence continues at coordinate 170,820 of SAUA01000010.1, forward strand.
GATGATTGATTACACACCTCGAAAAGCTTTCTGAAGTTCAGCGGTAAACAGAACCCTAGTGCTTCACCAGATTCACTGACAACACCGTCCCAGCCATACTCGAGCAAAATCTCCTGGCCATGGAGACTTCTCGATATCAGTCCGAGTACGTAGAACGCTGTACCCCGGAGTGACATGACCTCAGAGGTTTCCGCTATTTGTACGATCCATTTTACTACGTCTGAGTTTTCCAGAAACGGAGCTCCTAGTTCCATTGAACCAACATTCCCTACCGCCCATAGACATCCCTTAACCTTGAGGATTATCTCGGGGTCGTTGTTTTCTGTTGCGAAATCCCGAATGTTGGCGGCAAACTCTTCAAAGTGCCCTTTCTGCTTGAGCAGCTTGCAGCCTTCTTTTGTTCTGGTAAGTTCTCGATAGAAGTGTGCAGGCACCAGTCCGTATTCAGGCTGTTCCGAGGTTTCGTCGTACGACAGCAGAGAGGACGGTTTGTCAGGAATGTCGGCCAGCGCGCGTGCCATGGTTGCCTCGATTTGTACCACGTACGCATCGTTCCTACCCAGAAACCAGTCATCCATCTCTTTCGTGATGTAATCCAGCCCATCCAGATAATGATACCCTACTGACGTCGACAAAAACCGAAGCAACAAGGGCGCACCGATCTCGCCCAAATGATCCAAAGCAGGCCGACATTTCACCACAAACTCCAGAGACTCAGTCTCGTTACATGCCGTCTCCAGAATTTTGATTGCGACTTCACAAACTTCAACATCCGGATCATACAGTTGTGTTACAAGCAGCTTGATAGCCCATTCTGCAACGCCATGGGAACTAGACAGTTGCATCGGCTTCGTCGCATATTTGTGCAGCAAGCCAGTCGCAAAGATGCGAATCTCCTTGGAGCACGACGTCATCGCCTTCGATATGATGATGCGCAGATGGCCATCAAGAGTGTAGTCCAGATTGCTGAGTAAGGCCCGAATCAGGTCGTCGCGGCCATTGAGCTCGATGATGTGGTAGAACATATTAATGACCCGCCATCTTTCCAGGATCTGGATGCCTCGAGAATCCTTACTCAACGCACCCAAGAGCGCGAAATAGCTTCCTGTGAGTGTCTCGTTCATACGGTCGGCCTGAAAGAGAGGAGAGTCCGACGTTAGACCGCTCATCCTGTCAAAGTGTGATAAACTCTCTGCCAGTTGCCGGACAAGCTTGCTCTCGCTCAGATATTTGACCCCTTCTGGGTTTTGTAACAGACTGGTCACTAGACCGCAACCTGCGCGTACATATCGCTGATTTGGTTTCGTATTCTTCACATCGGCAAATCGAAACTTGAACGGACGGTAGAAGTTGAACAGACGATGCACAAACTTTGTAACCTTCAATGCCTCATCCAGCCGTTTGGGGTTCAGTAAAGGGCCATCGATGGCAGTCTGGATCAAGTTCCAGTTCCATTTTTGAAAGTTGCTCGTGTTCAGAACTTGACTCTCCAGTATCAGAGCACGGAATTGGCCTTCGTCCATCTGCATGGCTGCTTGGACCTTCGATTGGTCAGTCTGCCGATCGGATGCCGTGTTGTCGACCGTGGTGCCTTTACTAGGATGAAGGGATGTTGCACCTGACCTGTACAGCGTGCGGTTGACACTATCCACCTGGTAGATGGTACCAATCGCAACGAAACGATTCTCTGAATCAAACTCGGCGGCCGATTTCAACAATTGGGGAAGGACTTGGAGCTGTGCACTCCACGATGGTGGCAAAAGATCGTTTGCCAATTTCAAAACCTCTCCAAGAAGCAGGGTCGTTTTACGCTTTAGCTGCAGAGTCAATGGGTCTTCCTCGGCGCGAAGCAGAGCCGGCACCAGTCCGGCGTGCAGAAAGGCAGCCAGGACTACCGAAACGTAATGATCAATCAGGCTCCATTTGTTCGTAGCGGTGCCAGTCTTTGCATTCGAACCGTCTTTTACAGGCTCATTTCGCATGTTTGTAACACGGCCGTAGGTCGTAAGACGTCGACCAGCGAGGAAAGAGGAAGACCACGATGGTGACTTGATCCTGAAAAGGTCGAACAGGAGTTCGAGAATAATGTTGCGCACATGGATAGTCGGTATCTGCAGTGACAGGAGAAGAGAGCGAAGTGGGAGAAAGTCGTTCATACACAGAGACAGCAAGCCAGACCAGCTTCTGAGTAGAGATGCAATGACCTTGGCGTTGGCCTTGAGCTTCTCTTCGTGTAGGTGACCGTGCAACGTGCCTCCATCGGTGAACATTGCAAACGGTGTTTCCAGCTCACGGCCTGAGCGAAGAAATTGGCGTCGTCGTGGTGTATCTAGCAGGTAGAGCAGAGAGGAGCCAACGCTCTCAGCAGCATGGTAACTACCCTCACCCAAAGCGTCTGTCAGTACTCCCAATCCACCTGCACCGACTAGAAGCGATGGCTTCCTAACGAGGATTTCGGCCAGTGTCAGAGTCGCAATGTTGCGGAGTCGATCTTCGGTATGTTCGGCCACTGCTACTATAATGCGGACAACAGCACGCCCAATTTCTTCGACACCATCTTTTACGTCCAAGAAAGCTCGCACAAACTTCAATGCTTGCTCGCGCTCAACGCTGGCTTTGCTTTCCTTTACCAGAGAGAGGATCACCAGGTAGTCGGTCTGCAATCCCCTGATGATTCGGAGAGACTTTCGATCGGTGAAAGCGTACCGCATAACTCGGTAGGCAGCTGCAACGACCTCTCGACTATCGCTGAGGAGCATAGTCTGCATTCTCAGACCGAATATAGACCATGCCAGGTCGTATTTGAGAGTGGGGTGACGCTTGAGTAGAAGGACGAGGGAGTTGGCTCGCTCAACGTAGTATTCTGGCTGCATACCCTGCACTTCCAACGCTTGCAATATCTCGGCGAGCACGAACGTCGGCGACTCTGTTTCTTCGTCTTCCTCTTCGCTTTGCTTGGCAACGTGGCGTGAGGGCGAGCGTGAAAGGTTTCGACGGAACAAGAACGATAGGCGACTTTGTGGATCTGCTGGTGGTGACTTGACCTCCTTTGCCCGCTGGATCTCGACTGCAAGCCCTGCCTTTAGCTGCGCAAGCTTCTTGTTCGATATGTTCAACTGTTCCTCGACTTGTGCCCTCTGGTCCTTGACGTTCTTTGCACTCTTCGCATTGAGAGCTTCCAACAGATTTTCCGACCCAATCTTGATCTTGGTCTCTTTGTCAATCTGATCTTGTAGGTCGGCTTGTCGCTGCTCGCTGGTAGAGTTGTCGTTGTCGCCGACAGTAATGGCATGCATATCAATGTCCGGGCGCAACCTGCTGTCCTGCGTTGTCGTGGGTTTCAACTGCGTGCTGAAGCTGCCAGGCCCAGAGTTTGCGGTCGCATACGACGATTGACCACCGCGCGAGCTCGCCATGACGCTGACGGTGGCCGCAGACATGGAGCGGCCATCTCTGGTGCGCGTGGGCGCAAGCAGCGAGCCTTGGTCGGTCGAGGGCACGTCGGCCTGCGGGTTCACGGAGCGGACGGGTGGCGTCATTCAGACCTCAGGCTTGTCAACCGCATCGCATGTCGGGGTCACGGCGCCGCCCTCGTCTTGCCTCATGAGCCGTGGTGCGCGAAGATCGATCAGTATGCCCTGCGGTACCAGACCGACTGGTTGTGCGGATGCGGGGTTGTGGCTGTGGCCTGCGGAAAGAAGAAGAAGAAGAGAAAGAGAAGGAGTGGCGCAGCACCTGGGGAGGAGGAAGGGAGCGTCGAGGGCGATCGCACAGAGAACGAATGCAGTCAACCGGTGCTGAGTGTTCGCGTGTCCATCACCGACCCCAGCACTGAACGGTCCATGTTTCGCAGCAACGGCGCTTGCGTCCGTGCTTCTCTAGCTACAGCACAAGGGACTCCACACCTGCCGCGGACATGTTCCTGTCGGCATCTGCGGCGCGTTTCTCAACAGGGCACTCCTACAACACCATGTTGGCGTGATGCCGCGCGGAGATGGACCACCGCCTAGTCCTCCAGCTCCACGTAACTTTTTCCATTCGACGAGCCCCACCGGCGGAGCTGGGCGTGAACATGGTCACGTGCCGCCGTTATCCTGGTGGCTTCGACCGGAGACCGCCGACGAGTCTCCCAACCAATGCAAACAAACTTACGCCGCCTTCCATTGCTCATCCCAGCTTGTTGGTGATCCATAGTTGTGAACAACAGTGCTCTCGCAGCTCGGCCACCTCCGCCTCTGAAAGTGGTCCGATAAGCTTGCGTCTTTGAAGCTATATCTATTCTCCTACCCAGCACCGATAGCTCCCTTCATTCACCCCTCAGCTCGCGACTGATCTCCAGCAGCTTATACTGCCATTGTCCCCTGCACGTTTTCTTGTTCCCATAACCGTCCATAATGTCTCAACTTAGCTACGCCCGCTACGGCAAGGACAATGTCCGCCTGTACAAGGTCGATAAGGACCCCAAGACTGGTATTCACACCGTCGTAGAGCAGACTGTCCGCATTCTACTCGAGGGCGACATTGAGACCTCGTAAGTTTCGGTGGTAGCTCCAACAGCTGCAACCGCTCACCATGCACAGCTACACAAAGGCAGACAACTCCGTGGTAGTCGCAACAGATACCCAGAAGCAGACCACCTACATCCTCGCCAAGCAGAACCCCATCGACCCTCCTGAGCAGTTCGCTGCCATCATCGGCGACCACTTCGTCAACACGTACTCGCACATCCACGCAGCACATGTCAAGATCATCCAGCACAGATGGACTCGCATGGACATCGACGGCAAGCCCCATCCCCACTCTTTCTACCGCGACGGTGACGAGATCCGCGTTGTCGAGTCCGTGACAAGGGAGGGACAAGGCTCTTCCATCCGCTCGAAGATTGAGAAGCTGCTTGTGCTCAAGAGCACCGGCTCTGCTTTCCACGGCTTCCACCGCGACGAGTACACGCGTCTGCCTGAGACGTGGGACCGCATTCTCAGCACCGAGATCGAAGCTGGCTGGCAATGGAAGCTCTTCAAGACGCTCGAAGAGGCCAAGGCGGTGGACTTCAACGCTGCATGGAAGGCCGCGCGGGACATCACCATGAAGATCTTCGCCGAGGACAACAGCGCCAGTGTCCAGGCCACCATGTACAAGATGTGCGACAAGATCCTCGCCACTGTCCCTCAGATCGAGGCCGTCGATTACGCTCTGCCCAACAAGCACTACTTCGAGATTGGTAAGATGCATCAGCATGGGTCCTGCTTGAGCGCAAACTAACACACTCTCCAGACCTCTCGTGGCACAAAGACATCAAAAACACCGGCAAAGACGCAACGGTCCTCGCTCCGCAATCCGACCCGAACGGTCTGATCCAGTGCACCGTGACCCGCAAGGGCACCAAGTCGAAACTGTAAACGTGTTCGCACACTCTGTCAGGTTCGGTTACTATCTCACGGCCATATACATGTTGTTTGGCGGGCGTTCAGCGTGCTTCTTAAGGGGTCGAATTGTATAGCGAGAGTAGAATATTATACCATATGGGCTGCGGCCCAGGGGATGAGCGAGAGGAGAAATAGGTACTGTAGCGTTTAGTCTTGGAAATGTTATTGCGTATACTGCCGATTGTCTTGTGCTTGTGTGATAGCCATGGAGGTATCGACACGGGTATGCTCTTCTCTCACCGCCGTTGTTCCCTATCGTTACAGCGCGATGGATTCATACGGCTTTTCGTCAGATTGCTTTTGCTTGTGATACTGCAGTCCATGTCAAAGCGCCACCATACCTCCCACCAAACATTCACCAATTTCGTAACTTGTGAGCTTGCTTATAGCAATGATATACTCTTGCTACGCACCAAACACGACAGAATAGCAATAAACCCCCACACACAAGAGCCGATGCGCAAGCAAGACACGACACAGAACACCAAGCGGCCACCATGGAGTCAAAGTCCCACCTGCCACTGATACCAGCAGGCGCCAACAATGCAGCTCTACCACCCCAGACCTCATCGATCCAAATACATCTCACTCAACGACGTCTACCTACCACTATCGCCACAGCAGACTACGCATCGCGTGTACAACCCCCCGGAGAAAACTACCACGCCAGCCAGCCAGCGGATCAACAAGCCGAGCGAAATCCTCTGGGTTCGTCGACGAGAGCCCCATCGTGCCCGCAAAGCATCGCTGTCAATCGATACCAGCTCAGTTTGCTCCTGTGCCCGGTCCAGGTCAACGGACGGACGGACGTGGCAGCTGGCTCGTATGGCGATGCGAGCTATGAAGGGCGGGGCGTAGATATCCTCGGGTTGGGAATGTGCGTGGATAGAATGAATGAATGTTACACGCCGGGTTAGGAAGTGGGGGAAATAGTGCTGGATGCACTGCAGGCTGTTCACTGCTGGATGCATGGTGATATGAGGAAGCGCGCTGAGGTACTCTTGGGTTCGCCGCTATGATGCGAGAGGTTCCGCATGGTATAGACCCCGAGTTCTTGGTCTGCAAGTCAAGACTAATCATCAAATTTTCCTATCACGAACGAGGGAAGCATGGTTTTGTGTTTTGTGCAACGGCGACATGCATGATCTATCTATCCTAATCCTAATCCTAATCCTAATCCGTGTCCCCTCTTGTCAGAGTCCTCACAGCCAGTCTGACAACGGCAATTAGCACACATTAGCGGCCGTCCAACTACCACTATATACAAGTCACTTCATTGGTCGCAAACGCCGATAGCGGCAATAAAGGACCCCTCTGGGCAGCAAAAACAACAAGAAAGCGACATATATGTGACTTGAAAAAAAAGACAAACAAAGGTTGGAATCGACAGAGGAGAGTATGTCGTGAGACGATGGGGGAACGCCGTGAACTTTGCTCCTGCGCGCCCGTCATGTGATGCAACGATGAGAAAAGAAAACAGAAAGATGATGGAAATTCCGGAAACCCAATGTAGATGCATAACGCAAACGCTCAAACGCGAGGCAAGACAAGACAAGACAACCTTCAGTGATACACAGCCAGCTCTTCAGTTCATTTCACTTCACTTGAACATCCACTGGCAATGGCAGGAATCCGACGGGTCGCCACGGCGCCCGACCGACGCCGCTGCCTCGCGCTTGTTCTGCGCAGTAGCAGTAGTCGCCGCGAAGTAGTCGGCCCAACTGGGATCCCGCTCCTGCAGCCACAATGTCACGATGGGATCGTTGCCGTTCGGCGCGGGCGCAATCTTTCCGTTGTCGAGGAGCACCATGCGCTGGCAGTATGGCTGTGGCGAGTCTGACAGACGGCGTTCTTCGATTTTGACAATGCGTGGGTATGGGGGGATGCGTGACGAAGAGGCTGCTGCGTCTGCAGCGGCGTCTCGACGTACAACAGAAGATGGCGTCGCAATCACCTCGGCAGCGGCGGTTGGGAATGTCGATGTTGTCCCTGTTGGCGCTGGCGTCGAAGCTGCAAAGGTCACTGTATCTGGGACGGTAGAGCTGGGCGAGTTTGTTGGCCACACGGTGGGCAGTGCGGTGAAGGATGCTGCGGTTGAGTTGTCCTCGGCATAGATGTAACCTTCTATGTACGTTTGGTTCCAGTAGCAGTACCATGGGTAGTCTCCGGGCTGGACGGTGAATCGTTGACGAGATGGCAAGTCATCTGTTGTTTGACGCTTCTTCAAGGCTGAGCCAGCTGTGAGTTCTTCTGGTCTTAATACAACAATTTTGTCGTATCTGGTCCAGAAATGATACGCAGGACCATAGCTCTGGTAGTCCAGATCTAGTACGAGTTGCAAAGGTTCCAGGTCGAGCTGAGGGGTCTGCGCGCCATACTGGATAACGCCGTCTGGAGCTAGTGCACCTCCTCGAATGGATGCCCTTTGCTGCATGTTTCCGTCCGAGTCAAAGCCTGTGTTGTTGATGGTGATGCTGATTGGCGCAAAGGTCATCTTGCATGACCACGCCGAGTACTCATTCGCCTGAACCAGACAGTCGGGATTGGCCTCCTGTGGGAACCCAAGTGGGAGAGAGAAAGCACCGGTTGGAAGTGACAGGAACCCCACCGGGGTGGGGATGGGTGTGGCACCAAAGAGCGAGCCACTTGGCCCTGTGACCTGCGATTGTCTATTCAGGTTAGCACTGTCTAGTAAGTTGATCACATGAGCAAACTTACGGTTCCTCTTCAGGTCTGTTATGACCCTTGCCGTCATTGCTGTTGTGCTTCTTTGCAGCAAAGGTTCCAATGGCTGCACCAAGAGCAACGGCAAAGACCAGCAAAAGTACAAGAACTAAAACAACAACTCCCATCGGGATCTTCCCCCATAATCTCTTCTTACGCCAACTTGTCTTTGCAGATTCCGGATCCGCCTTTTCGTTGTACTTTTCACCGAGATCGCCAGACTCTGTTGTCAACAGCGATGCTGATGACGACTCAGATGGTGCGGCCGGAACGGTGCTTGCTGAAAAAGTGGTAGCTATGTTACCAGTCTGCGTCTCCGGTCTCTGGGGTGGGAGACGAGCAGGTGCGATGGAAGGCAGTAAGGGCTCGGTGGCGACGGCGGTGGCGACGGCGGCAGGTAGGGAAGGCGTCGAGAGGGATGCTTCGCTGAGGGGCGAGACTGGTGACACGGGCGCGTTGAAGGGATCCTCAGCGTCCAAGGCAGGGTTCAGGGGTGCTGGGAGGATGCGCGAAGCGCTCGCCTCGGCAGCCATGGAGGCTTTCGTGGGGCCCGCGTCTGGGTATCTGGAGTAGGGCGGAAGCTGCTCGGTGTGGCCGTCTGGACCAATGATGTCCTGCTCTTCGCCGTCTGGCCCAAGCACTCTGTGGTAGCCGTTGTTCAGGCCTGGGAAGCCCACGGGCATGGCTGTCTGGATCTGAGGCACTGTGGGCCGGGCTGGCTCCATTGGCTGTACTGGTGTCTCGTCATCCAAGCCGCTCTGCGAGTACATGGCATATGGGTGGGCTGGTCGCTGTATTGACATGGGCCGATCCTGTGGTTCGGTGGAGGCGGTTGCAATGCTGTTGGAGCGGTCCATTGTGTGCTGGGGATACATGCCGTATGGATGGCTGGGGCCTGTGTCGAAGGGGTTCTCAGACATGCTGGTGGTAGCGAACGAAGCGGTAGAGCTGACCGAGTCGCGGTGTTGCAGCGGGGAGTGGGTCAGAGGGGGTCGGTTGCTCAACGCTGGGGGGCGGCCGTCGTGTACCATGGAGTTGCGGACTTTTGCGGTGCTGTTCCTCGTCGCAGTGCGTCGCAGGTCGTTGACGGGGGCCTTTGATGTCGAGTGCTGGCGCTGTGGCGTCTCGCTGCGGTCGGTGTCTTGTGGGAGGGGATTTCGTGCGTCGTCGGCATTGGCGTGTGTCTGGCGGAAGCCCAGGCCGTCCGAGACCATGAAGTCGTCCTCGTCGAAGTCGACCTCGTACTCGTCGTCGAAGACATTGTGGACGCTCTCCCGGCGCGAGCGCGTGCTGTCGTGGCTGTTGCGGCGCTCCATTGCGCGGTGCGGTCCCTGAGGCCCCCAAAGGCCCTATCTCCCCCCTTCAAGCCTCGAGACGGCGTCGCGGGCGCGATGACCTCCACGTGATGTGCGATGAGCGAGGGGTGAGCAGCGTCGTCGACTCGGTGCGTGCTCGGAGGTGTGTGTGGGCGGGGTGGGCGAGGTGGGCAGCGATGTCGGGCGTGAGCCGATGCGGTGGTCGTCGAGGGCGTCGTGGTCGTGGTCGTGATGTTGGGGTGGAGCGAGCGCCTGCTTCTGCGACGGGCGGATGGGCACACGGCGAGTTCCACGCTAAACGACTAGGTTGAGTTCGCTTCCAGCATGCCCGTTTCAGCGCCGACACTGGCTTTCCGCGGCCCAGAAGTTCGGCGCATTTGCGCCTACCATCAGCCCTCCCATCCACAATTCCAGTGTGCCGTCTGCGCAGCGCTGCACGTTGCCTCACGCTCCAGCGCGCCTGCAACTGGTGGTCATGGACATGGTTGGTGCACGACGCCTTGGCAGTCGAGTTGCGCACAGACTGCAGAGGGAGGACGACCCGGTTGCACCCTCACGTTAATATCGGCGGCTTTTTCCTCCAACACGTTCGCTGCCTTGGCCTTGCTCTGCTCCGGCGACGGCCTGAGGCTATGACATCGTTCCCCATCTGCCGTGATTTTTTTTTCTTGGCCCACATCTGACGGAATCCAATCTGATTAGATCCGCCTCAAGCCTCGAGCCTCCGGTTTCTGGCCGACATGGCCTGCTCCCATCCAACCAACCACCTCCACCCCACCCATGTCCACGCACCACGGTCGAGCATCGTAGCCGTCTCCCTGCGCGAAGCATTGAGCGCATTGCTCACGTCGTCAGGTCCTACGAGTTGCTACGCACGTTTGGGAAGTGGATTCATGTATGACATGGACAGCTTTTTCTTACAGACACAAACTGCCAGGCACTCACACTGGTGGTAAAGTTGCAGCTGCTCAACAACGAGAAACGCTACGTGAATGCAACGTGTACAGAAGCAGCAGTTGCTCCGACACTTCAGGCCTCCGTGCATACGTCTTGTCTTGTCAAGCTCCATGCAAGCCTTGGTCATGCCGTTTTCCAGTTCTCGACTGACAGCTGTAGCTTGCGGACATGCAAGTTCCCATCTCGGCCTGAAAGATTCGCAATTGACATGAGAGCTACGATTGACGGCGTGCTGTTTTCCGTGATTCAGCGAAGACGTTGGTTCAATAACATGACGTGCCCTCCAAGTACGATGAACGTCCTCTTTGAGTTGGTAGTCCATGCTCTGAACGGGAAGTGGCTGTGCTATGGTAAAGGAGAACGCACGGGAACATGCACACGCATAGTAACGCAATGTGCACAAGCCCTACACCTGGAAGATTGAGCATTGGTATAAAATGCTCAAGGTTATGCAGACGCAGAGCATTCCATCCTTTCGTTGTACATCGAAGCGCTGCGGCTCGTCATTACGTGGTGCCACGCATGCCTGGAGGCTGTGTTAAGATGCATTTGGAGACGAACCCGTTCCCAAGGTGCAGTTGAACATGAGCCCATTCACACTCGTGTCCCTGGACGCTAAGAGCGGCGACCCTGCAGGCCAACAGGCCAGGATCGACGCGATAGGCTTGTTCCTGGCACACCCGAATAGGCTTCCCAGAACTACGGCGCCACGCAGCTCCGATTCGCAGATTCGCAGTGGCCAGCCTAAATGCCAACAAAAAGTGTGTCGTGCAGCAGGTGCAGCAGATGCAGCAAGAGGCCACGGACGCTCGCGGCTCCTAGCAGCCCCGCGAGGTCTGGGACCCAAGCCGCAGATTGCGAGCAAAGCAGAATGCAGTGGAGTAGACGAAAAAGTACACCATGACGCGTCAGGCGAGCGTATGAACGGGAAATTGGCGTTGTTGAGACCCAGGTATCTGCACAAAAACAGTTAAATCTCCTCATCCACCCTAGAGGCTCAAGTTGCCAGCATTGGCCCGCTACCTGACCGCACTTTGCCTTTGTTGCTCGCGCCTACTACTCCTTTCCTAGTACTTAAACCGGCGGTGAAGACCACCCCTCCCGTCCCCTAGCAACTTGCCCCTTCCCTCCACCACCCTTCACAACAACACCAAACATGGCTGCCCGTCCCCAGAACATCGGTATCAAGGCCATTGAGCTGTACTTCCCCAGCCAGGCAAGTCTACCACGCTGCGCGCGCATGAGCAGTCCTGCGCCTCGCTGTGCCCCTCATGTTCACGCCGCTGACTTTTTTCCCTGCAGTGCGTCGACCAGACCGAGCTCGAGAAGTTCGATGGCATCGCCGCGGGCAAGTACACCATTGGTCTCGGCCAGACCAAGATGTCTTTCTGCGACGACCGTGAGGGTGAGTTTCCCGAGCATCTTCTCCTGCGCGTTTCTTGGGGACTGCTTGAGCATTCCCGGAGCATTCAGCTTCACACGAGGGCAACAGCTAATCTTTGTACTGCGCAGACATCTACTCCTTCGCCCTGACCACCGTCTCCTCGCTGTTCAAGAAGTACAACATCGACCCCAAGTCCATCGGTCGCCTCGAAGTCGGCACCGAGACGCTCCTCGACAAGTCCAAGTCGGTCAAGTCGGTCCTCATGCAGTTGTTTGACGAGAGCGGCAACTACAACGTCGAGGGTGTCGACACAGTGAACGCGTGCTACGGTGGCACCAACGCGCTGTTCAACTCGGTCAACTGGATCGAGTCCTCGGCATGGGACGGCCGTGACGCTGTCGTTGTTGCTGGCGACATCGCACTGTACGCCAAGGGCAACGCCCGCCCCACTGGTGGTGCTGGCTGCGTTGCCATGCTCATCGGCCCCGACGCTCCTATTGTCATTGAGCCCGGCAAGCGTGGCTCGTATGTCAGGCACGTGTACGACTTCTACAAGCCCGACCTGACGAGCGAGTACCCCATCGTCGACGGTCACTTCTCGATCAAGTGCTACATCGAGGCTGTGGATGCCTGCTACAAGGCCTACAACGAGCGCGAGGCAACTCTGAAGTCGCAGCAGAACGGCAACGGTGTCAACGGCCACGCCGAGGACCAGGAGACTCCTCTCGACCGTTTCGACTACATGGCTTTCCACGCACCTACCTGCAAGCTTGTGTCCAAGTCGTACGCGCGCCTGCTGTACAACGACTACCTCAAAAACCCCTCCAACCCCATCTTTGCCGATGTTCCCGCTGAGATCAAAGACGTCTCCTACGAGGCCTCCATCTCCGACAAGACCGTCGAGAAGACCTTCATGGCTCTTGCCAAGAAGCGATTTGCTGCTCGTGTCCAGCCCAGCATCCAGGTCCCCACCATGTGCGGAAACATGTACTGCGGCAGCGTTTACGCCAGCTTGTGCAGCTTGCTCGCAAACATCGACAGCCAAACTGCCCAGGGCAAGCGCGTCGCTCTCTTCAGTTACGGAAGTGGTCTCGCCTCCTCTTTGTTCTCCTTCACCATCAAGGGCAGCTACGAGAACATTGCCAAGCAACTTGATATTCAGAGCCGCTTGGACGCAAGGCGTGTTGTCGCTCCTGAGGTGTACGATTCGGTAAGCCTTTTTCCCGGTCACTTGATATTGTTGAAACATGGCTAACGCTGTTTAGATGTGCGATCTTCGCAAGCAGGCCCACCTCCAGAAGGACTACACTCCCAAGGGGGAGACTGACGGCATCCTTCCCGGCACTTACTACCTTACCGGCGTAGACAGCTTGTTCCGCCGCACGTACGAGATCAAGCAGTAGATACCCCAACACCTCTCGCCTTTACTTCTTTCTTTGCTGCATTCTGGGCATTTGCAGGAGTCATTTGCATGAATCGGCATAGATTCTGGTCGGGCTAGCATCCTTTTTAATAGGCTTCCAGGATCTCTTGACTGGGTCGTAAACCGCTACGGCCTGACGGAGCCGCGCGAGGCTAGAAGTGCCTTACGATCGTTACGATGTATGGACGGAATGGACAGACAAGAAACGACATACTTGGTTGTCGAAACTTATATGACAGTTCAAAAGAGCTTAGCTATTTTAATATACACTTCTTGCGAAGTCTTGTTGTAGGTAGACGAATACGAAAGTATCAGTACAACTCGACATCATCAATCGTCGCGCACACGCTTGAATACTGTGATGTCCGCGCAGTGCGAATCAGACGTTCTGTATCAGGGTCGTTATCCCAGGATAGGAGAATTCTTCATTTCGCCGCCAGCTCATAAACTCCGTGAGGCTCAGAAGTACTGGCCATTATGCTTGTATATACCCCATAACGCCCCAATTATATGATACAATGCACACTCAAACAAGGGTACCGTCTGGCTCGCCCGGTAGTCGCTTGACCCGCCTCTGCTCCCAGTCCTCGAGGTCCTTGGCTTGTAATCTCTGTATTTTTGTCAGTAAACAAGCTCAAAAATACCATCTCCCACTTCCAGCTTCCATGGCCGTGCATCTCCAACATCCACCTTGGAACCACTCACGTAGTATTCATCCTTCATGTTGACTTTTCTCCGGTTCTGCCCCAGCCCCATTGCCTCCTCCTGGGTGATTTGCTGGTTCTTGCGATCGTATCGCTCATAGCGCAGCGCAGTGGCGGGCGTCAGCATGAACGAGCCGGCGACTATTGTGGCAAGGAAGGGGAGACCGAAGAGTGCGAATGGGTGCTTTTGGAGCGCTTTGCGGTATTTGGCGGCGAGGGAGTTGGGGAGCGTTGAGCGGAATGAGCGCGAGGAGAACTGCATCGTGGTGATGTACCCTGGGGGTTGTTGGTGAATCTTCAAGGCGAACTCGATCGAGCGCGCGCGTAGATCTCGCGAGATGCAATCGATGGTCTGATGCACAGGCCGAGGTGGAGTAGAGGGCAATTAGAGCTCTTGGCAACGTCACGGGAACGCGCGCTTGTCTACAATTTGGTAGACGCGTTCGTCGTCGATCACAGCAGTCATCAACACTCGACTTCCTTGCGTCTTCTGCTCCAGATACCCACTGATCAGCCCTAGGCTCGCGACTTTGCAGGAGACGGACTTCTTGGCCGAGGACTTGGAGGATTAGGTTCCTTCTACGCCTCAATCACGCCCCATCTCCTTCGGTAGCCCCACTTCTTACTTGGACGCTCACACAACTTTGTTCCCTCGACATGACCCAAAGATAAACGTTGAAATGGCCCGCAAAGGCATGGGTCTGGCTCCACCCAGGGCAGCGCCACCTACAACGAATGTCTCTATTAATGGCAACTCGAATGGACATCCACCACCATCGACCATTGCAGCCCAGATTGTACACAACGCAGCAAATGTCAACTCGAAGCAAGATGCAGCCGCAAAAGTCACGTTTGGAGAGCTTCTCAAGGAGTTTCTTCAGCATCCTAACACAGATGAACCGGATGCACAACTTGTTGCTTTCATCTGCGTTGTGGTGGAGGCAGGCCTAGAAGGCTTGTTCAAAGACGATCCTTTTGCGCAAGACCAGCAACGAGAACAAGGCATCCGCAGTATAGCAGCGATAATGTATCTACTAAATCAGAAGCCGCATTTGCTTCTCAACACAAAGGATAGCGAAGACGCTGGAAGTCCTCAACCGACTGTCATGATATGGCTATTTCCAAAGCTCCTTGGTCTCTTGACCCACGCCACCTTGGGACTAATTCATTGGCATGTTCAAGATTTGCTCAGCTTCTGTCTCAGCATACTTGCTCGTACATCAGCATATTCGCGTCAGGCTGTTGCAGCAATGCAGTTGTACAAGTCATGCGTTGTTTGTAAGTGCCCTGCCTGCGTCGGATAAGCACATCACTGATCTCCGTACAGGCATTCGAGGTGAACTGAAAGCGGCAAATCACCCTGTGACGTCGCGAAGCACGCCGTTCCTCATAGCAATACCATCCTCGAACAGTATCAACGAGTTCTGGCCAGAAAGTAAGCAGTTTGTTGCGGTTCCCCACAGTTTGCAAAGAAGTTTCACTTCGCCAACAGAAGCCATTTATGTCGGCTTAAATCTTCTCATGGCATTGTGCGCCTGGACACGGCCCAAAACACGAAAGCATACAGAATTGGCTCTCTTCGAGCAAATATACCCCTGGATCCTGGATACCTGCGAAGAACTATGGCAGTATTTTGGGAGATGGACCACTGGTACTGAAAAGTGCCCGCTACACAACGAGATAGTCGCACTATACATGCAGTTGATGGACGCACTGGCTATTCCTAGTTCCAAGCCGAAAAGTCGCTTCTCAAGTTCGATCAAGGCTGCATCAGCTTCGGTCAGTAGCGTGTCTCGTCTGGTAGACAACCTCGCTACTTCGTCATTGACAGATGACAATCAAGCCCAGCTTGCGCGTATGGTGACTCGCCTATGTCATGTTGCGTATGTGGAGACGGAACAGGGTAGGGTGCTCGATCGACGACGTCACCCCCCACGTGTCCATGATACAGAACTGTTGAAGCAGGCTGCGGGAAGACTCTGCGAGAATACAGAAGTATTCTCCGGCTTACAGAAAGACCTACAGGTAAATTTCATACAGAGCTGCACTCTCTATACCGCTAATGGACTTTAGTTAGCGCTGTGTCTTTGGACGTCAAAGGGCACATGGCCTGAGAAAGTCGAGACTGTACGCGAAGAGCTGTACTCTGAAGGCGCTGCAAGCTTCACGACCGTACAGCTAGCTAAAGATGCAACAAAATGTGTGCAGGCTTTTCAGACCATGCACTTAGACAACGAGAGACCAGCAAAGCGACGCAAAGTCTTGCACCAGTCGTCGGAAGATGTAAATACATCGGCTTATCATCAGCTCACAATGTTACTCAACGGCAGTTCACAAGATTCTCCAATACTGAACCTTTCGAATCTCCACAACATCGTCCAGTATGTTCCGCATGCATCTCTGTTGACACAGTGCTTACATAACTAGGGCAAAGTATTCAGCTCTGCCTGCCAATCCGAAGCAAAACGAGGCCGTACAAGAACAAATGCTCTCCGCTTTGGGGAAGATTGCTTGCGCAGGCTCGAGATGTCTGAAGACCGACAACACTGTCTCAGATCACTGGCAGCAGCTCAGATGTACTCTCTGTGATTTTGGACCGGTCAGCAAAGACCGCAGTCAAGAAGTGTACTGGGATATGAGTGGACGTGGCGAAGATTGGAAAGAAATCATTGCCGCGCTACTCGCAATAACCAAAGAAACCAAATTCCAGAACTCGATAAAGCCTCGAGTGCTGATGGCCATAACCATAGGGCGCCTCTTCAACCACATTTCTGACTCCGAATACTTGAATCTGGACGCGTGTGAACTAGGACAATGGCTCCTTGCGTCCTTGAGCAGGTCTTTAAGAGAGCTCAAAATCGCGGCTACGTAAGCACGACATATTCTGCACACTGGCAAACAACTAATGACGAGATAGGCATGCGCTTATGGTATTTCTGCGAAGCGACATCAATAGTCGCGTACGCCAGAAGAATCGAACCTCGGTCGTTGAGTTCTTCGATGCACTTGCGAAACGCGGAGTGCTAGCTGACCAAGAGACCTTGATCTTAGCATATGGTCAGGTGGCTCGGTACGTAGTACGACCTAGGTTGGATGAACAGGCTGACTTCTGGCAGTGTGTGTGGTGAGCTGGAGCTTCCTATAATCCTACATCGATTAGTCGAATATCTTGGCCATCCAAATGCCCTCATATGCGGCATGGCGTATAGAGAAGTGAGAGTCCATCAGTATGAGACCGCGTACTCGTGCTGACAGCCTTAGCTTGACGCTCTAGCCGAGCCTCACGAACCCCAGGCTTTGTTCAGACCGTACTGGAGGATACTGGCTTTCTCTGTTATCAAGGACATCGTCAACAAACCCCAAAAGGCACAGCAGCTCGCTGACCTCACAGAGCAAACTGTACGGCAGCTACTTGTGTTGACCCAGGCATATACCTTGCCGCATCTGGTATTGACAAAGAGGAGGGACGTTATCGAAAGGATCGCACAGGCTCGCAAGGTCTCGGTAGCAGAAGTGCTGACCCAACCACGCAATAACCTCGCCAAGATTCTGGCTTTGTTGCTCTCGCAGTCAGTACCAGATGTCGAATCCCATGCCATGGAGACTCTGGCCGCGATCGAGCCGGCTATACGGGAAGGCAGCAATAACAAGCTTGAAGCACTGATTGCGCTAGATATCACAGGCGTTGCCATCGAGATCCTCATGCTGTCTGCAGAACGAGATGAGTCAAAGAAAGCCCCTGTACGTCAAAAACAGTTTCTTGACCGAAGGTATTACTGACATGTACAGTATCATCGCGCATTCAGCACACTCGCACGGCTTGCAGATACGAAGAATGCGCAGCGTAGATCTTCCTCCAAAACGAAGAACTTGGACGAGTTCTGCGAGACTCACATTCTTGGTATCATTGCGTACTTTTCGGACATTGTGGAAAGCCCACTCACGCAGGGTAAGACTACGCCACATCCATTGCCTGAGCGCAAAAGATGTATAGCGGCCATCGGGGACTTCATCAGCCTTGCCCGTTACAGTGTGAATGGGGCATTGCCACAGGTGCGTCACATTCAAATTCGTTACGTGAGTTATTGTTGATTCGTGTAGATCCGTGCATGCTTGCAGTCTGCAATGGCAGACCCAGATCTTTGCGACGATGCCTTCCTAGTATGGTCCGCCTTCCTTAATGCCCTTGATGCGGACGATACGATGCTTGTAGTCGACCAGACCTTTGCTCTTATCGTACAGCACTGGGCGATCTTCTCAGAAGAGACGCAACTCTTAGCAAACAAGACTGTTGTAGATCTGACCCAAGAGTACGACACGCAACTACAATTACGGATTGAGTACCTTCCATCGTTGGCAACCATCCCTATGATGTCGAAGACTGAAGCAGAGTTGGTACGTTTCAAGTCACACGTGGACACCGTCAGGATCTTTCAAGCCTTTGGCAACCGATGCAAGGACCAGAACTCTGTAGTTGTGCGTCAAGCACTTCGAGAGCTTGGACCCTATCTCGATGCGAACCAAAAGCATCTGCATCAGGCTATCGTGGGCCAGAAACCACTGCCGGTACTGGCAGCGCTCACTAGATCACTGCTAGACGCCAGCGTACGGTTTTCGGAAGATCACCCGGACATTACCACGTTATGCGCACAATGTCTGGGCGTAATTGGAGGTCTTGATCCGTACCGAGTGGAGACAGTGCGCGAGAAGAAGCGTGTTTTGATGTTGTCAAACTTCTCACGAAGAGACGAAGATATTGACTTCGTAGCTCTTCTGTTGGAGCAAGTCCTTGTGAAGGTCTTCCTCTCCACTACTAATGCCACTTCACAAGGGTGGATCGCCTATGTCATGCAGGAGATGCTCAAGCATTGTGGCTTCAGCGCGCTAGCGGTGGCAAAGCCCCGCTCTTCACAGGCTGGAACGGAAGCTCAGCGATGGAATGATATTCCCGAGCCTGTGAGGAACGTCCTGACACCCTTCCTGAACTCGAGATACTCAGTCAACCGAAATCCGGCCCTGCATTATAAGTCTCCAGCTTACCCCATCTTCAACGGCAAGATCAGTCACGGAACATGGCTGCAGACATTCGTGTACGATCTGCTACAGAAGGGGCAGGGCGTCAACGTCGAGATGGTCTTTCCTGTCCTGGCTAGAGTTATTAGAGGGTTCGATCTGTCGATAGCGACGTTCATTCTTCCCTTCGCCGCCCTAAACGTCATCGTTTCAGACAACGAGCCAAATATGGTGAACGTAGGGAAGGAGCTACTCACAGTGCTGCAAAACGAAATTCATACTGCGGATCAGACTGATGTTGTGCTGATCAAGCAATGTAGTGAGGTAGGATCACTAAACTTATGACTGTTGCCTTGCTAATCACAATTTGTAGAACGTCTTTCAAACACTGGACTATCTTTCATTGTGGTTACAGGAGAAGAAGAAGTCTGTGGCCGAGGCCAGGATCATGGCGGGCAAGACTGGTCGAGGCGTCTCAGAGGAAGAGGAGATGAACGCAATCAAGCAAATCAGTCGTGTAGAGGGGATTCTTCAGCTCATCCCGGCTGAGGTTATTTCCAGACGTGCCGTCGAGTGTGGCTCGTATGCTCGCGCTCTCTTCCACTGGGAGCAGTATTACCGTCAGCAGCAGCAACTCAAGACCGTCACCAACCAGCCATTCGAGAGAGACGATCTGTTGCAGCACCTGCAATCAATATACGCACAAATTGATGAGCCGGACAGCATCGAAGGTATTACGGCTCATCTAAGAGTACTGAATCCCGAGCAACAGATCATGGAGGACCGCAAAGCTGGTCGATGGACTGCAGCTCAGAGCTGGTATGAGATTGCATTGGCTGAGAAGCCAGATGACCTAGAAACTCAAGTCAATCTTTTAACCTGCTTGAAGGAGTCTGGTCAATATGGTAAGTGGACTTGCACCATATCTATCCTGCCGAGACTAAGCCTTTCTAGATGCTATCCTCAACTATGTCGACGGTTTCCATGCATCGAACTCCTTATCAATCAGTACGCTTCCGTTTGCTGCTGAGGCAGCCTGGTCGGCCGGCAAATGGACCCAACTCGAAAGAATTCTTGGTGCCTCAGCTGACCGCCTCAATGGCGCAGCGACAGACTTCAATGTTGGTGTCGGGAGAGCATTACTTGCTCTGTATCGAAGAGACGAAGCAGAGTTCAAGACCATCACTGCTGCTCTTCGTGGAACCCTGGCCAAAGGTCTTTCTCCGTCAAACACCAACTCGCTGCAAGCATGTCACGACACGTTGGTCAAACTGCATGCTCTGTATGAAATCGAAGCAATCAGTGGTGTTGCGACGTCTGCCACGTCGGAGCGTGAGATCATTCTTGAGAACTTGGATCGTCGACTGGATGTCATTGGAGCCTATACTTCAGACAAGCAGTATCTTCTCGGCGTCCGTCGTGCAACCATGCTGGTTTCCAAGTAAGTAACCCGGCGACTCGATTCCTTAAACTATGCTAAACGGAATAGAATCGATTTCAGCGATCTGGATATTGCTTCCGCCTGGCTTACGACAGGACGACTCGCTCGCAAGGGCGGGTTCATGACCACCGCGTTCAATTCGGTCCTTCACGCGGACCAGCTGGGAGACGGCGCATCCAAGATCGAATACTCGAAGCTACTATGGAAAGAAGGTCACCATCGAAAGGCCATCCAGAACCTGCGAGGCGCTATTGACAGCAACGCCTTCCAAAACAGCGACAGCCTGCCGATAAACATCTCCATAACCACTGATGGACGTGGAAGCGACCACATGAGTAAGGTGAAATGCCATGCTCAGCTACTACTTGCGAAATGGCTCGATCGTGCTGGACAAACCAAGTCTGGGTCTCTGAAAGATGCCTATGCGACGGGTGTCATGTCATACCCTAAATGGGACAAGGGCCATTATTACTTGGGACGATACTACCTCAAACTGTTGGAATCCGAGAAAAAGCTGCCGATCACGAAGCAAAGCCAAGAGTACCTGGCTGGAAGTCTGATCAAGCTCGTCATTGAAAACTTTGTACGCTCCACGGTCTACGGGACAAAGTACTATTACCAAACACTGCCAAAGATCCTCACACTTTGGCTGGACCTGGGAACAGAGGTCATGAACGTGACGCCACGGTCAGCACGAGACAAGGAGTTCCATGACCACCGACTGACCTACTTGGATCACATCAATAAATACCTCAAGCGGTATGCTGGCGAACGAATGCCCGCCTATACATGGTACACTGCATTCCCGCAGATCATCACGCGCATCAGTCATCCGAACAAGAATGTGTGGGATGCCCTGCAGTCAATCATCATTCGAGTCGCAGCGGCGTACCCGCAGCAAACGCTATGGAGTCTGCTTGCGGTACTCCACTCGACTCAAGATGACCGTCGAGCTCGCGGCACCGCCGTGCTACAAAAACTGCGCGATACATTGAAGCGCAAGAACGGATCTCTAGACCTCAAGAATGTCATTGTGCAAGGGCAGCGCTTGACTGACGCTTTGCTGGTAGCCTGCGATGCTCCGGTAGAGCAGCGAGTCACCCATGTCAGCCTTTCGAAGGACCTGGCATTTAGCCACAAGCTTGCACCCAGCCAGTTGGTCGTGCCCATCGAAGCCAACATGCTGCCCAATCTGCCGTCTGGAAACGACAGCAAGACGATACGTCTACACAATCCGTTCCCGCAGGACGCTGTTACTATCAACGCCTTTATGGACGATGTCCTGGTGCTGTCTTCGCTCCAGCGGCCTCGGAAGATCAACGTACGAGGCTCAGATGGACGATCCTACGGTCTTCTCTGCAAGCCCAAGGATGACCTGCGGAAAGACCAGCGTCTCATGGAATTCAACGCTATGATCAATCGCGCCCTCCAGAAGGACATTGAGTCTAGCAAGCGTCGACTGTACATTAAGACGTACGCCGTGACACCGCTGAACGAAGAGTGTGGAGCGATCGAATGGGTCGAGGGTCTCAAGCCGATGCGCGACATCATCATCAGATTCTACCGTCAGCACAACGTGCACATTGACTACTCAGAGATACGCGTGCTGCTGAATGAGGCGTCGTCGTCACCCTCCAAGGTGCCCATCTTCACGGAGAAGATCTTGGGCAAGTTTCAGCCCGTGCTCCACGAGTGGTTCGTCGAGACATTTCCAGAACCAGAAGCTTGGCTGTCTGCGCGACTGCGATACACACGGTCCTGCGCGGTGATGAGCATTGTCGGCCACGTGCTCGGGCTGGGGGACCGACACGGGGAGAACGTCTTGTTGGAGCAAGGAGACGGAGGAACGTTCCACGTCGATTTCAACTGCCTGTTCGACAAGGGTCTCACGTTCGAGAAGCCGGAGCTCGTGCCGTTCCGACTTACGCACAACATGGTGGACGCAATGGGGCCACAGGGCGTCGAGGGGCCCTTCCGCAAAGCAGCCGAGCTTGTCTACAGTCTACTGCGGCAGCATGAGGATACGCTCATCACGATTCTGGAAACGTTTGTGCACGATCCTACCGCTGACTTCCTAGGTGGGAAGCGGAGGAAGAAGATTGGCGGTGTGCCGGACACGCCTCAGGAAGTGCTGGACAGCGTGCGAACCAAAGTGAATGGGTACCTCAAGGGCGAGTCGGTGCCGCTGAGCGTGGAGGGGTACGTGGATGCACTGATTGCCATGGCCAAGGATCCAGTTAATCTGGCGGCCATGTATATTGGATGGTGTGCCTTTTTCTAAGTTTGTATAGCTGCAAGTGTATGGAGCTGCAACTTGTGATTCAAGCTGAAGTCGTGTTGCGGTGAGGTGTGATGTGATGTGATGTGATGTGATGTGGTGTGGAGAAGAAGGTCCGGCCGCGTGGACCAGGGCCAGGCAAGCAAGGCTGGCTGGCGGCGGGTGGAACCGAAGATCAGGAACCAATGGCGCGCGCAACACGTCCAGCAGAATGCACGTCGCGGCTTGTTCGTCTAGCAACGAGCATCGTCCTACTCGACCTCGTCAATTCGCCAGTCCACGCTCGACACCAGCACACGCCGACACCAGCAGACGCCAATACCTGCAGACGCCAACACCAGCCAAGTGAGGCTCCATCTGCGACAGCAAGGCGCATCATCGATAGCTGGACTGCATTGAACGGAGCTACCACATACCCCTTGACGACTGCACAGACAAGATGGTGGGCAAGAAGTCGGGCAGAGCGCAGCTGCGGCAGGAAGGTAGGACCGCGTTACGCCGTGCTGCCATGGAGGTGCTAGCCGTTGGCCATGGAGGTGCTGACAGCATGGCGCAGGCCTCGAGCGGACCGACAACAACATGGACCTCTCGTCGTGGCCCCAGGTGGGCATGATCAACCAGAAGAACTACTACACCGAGTTCCTCAAGCGCGACGAGCAGTTCCTCGCCGTCCGCTACCCCAAGGACGAAGAGCGCGCCCGCATCGTCCAAGAAGCCCGCGACAAGGACCGCGCCCGCGCCCTGGGCGTGCCCCAGGCTGCAGAGGGCGCCACGCCCCTCGCCGACGACGCCGCCGCCGATGAGGTCGACGCCTCGCTGGACGCTGCCCGCACCGACATCTCCAAGCTCATCGTCATCCACCCCGGCAGCCAGAACCTGCGCATAGGCCTCGGCTCCGACGCCCTGCCCAAGACGATACCCATGGTCATTGCCCGCAGGTGGCACGAGTGCGAGTGCGACGAAGACGGCGGCGAGCCCAGCCCCAAGCGCATGAAGATCGAGGGCGCCGTGCCCGCCGACGCCCTGCCTGAGAAGTGGTTCGGCGAAGACTTTGCCGACCAGTACATGGCCATGTCGTCGGAGCTGCGCACCAGGATGCGCTCCAACAAGCGCAGAGTGCTGCCCAACTCAAAGGACCTCGTCACAAACTACAACCGCCGCACGCCCCCCGACATCATCTCCGAGCACAACGACATCAACCGCATCGACTTCACCGAGATCCCCAGAAACCCGGACAAGGCACCGCACTTCTACACAGGCCACGAGGCCCTGCGCATCCCCGAGCGCTCCAACCCGCGCTACAAGCTATTCTGGCCGCTGCGCCAGGGCACCTTCAACGAGAAAGAGTATGTCGACCGCAACCAGATCTACCACGACATCTCCAAGATCTACGAAGAGGCCTTCAGGAAACAACTGGGCATTACCAGGATGAAGGATCTCATCAACTACAAGTGCGTTCTCATCATACCGGATCTGTATGAGCGTACCTACGTGACCATGATGCTCGACATTCTGATACGAGACCTCGGCATTGGCAAGGTCTGTCTACAACAAGAGAGCTTGTCCAACTCGTTTGGTGCCGGACACGGGACAATGTGTGTAGTCGATATTGGCGCGCAGAAGACGTCCATCTGCTGCGTCGACGAGGGTCTCTGTGTCGAGGAGTCTCGCGTCAACCTGAAAATTGGTGGGGCGGACATCACAGAGACATTCATCAAGATGATGCTGTACGGCCACTTCCCATACTCGGACATCAACTTGAAGAGGCGCTACGACTTTCTGCTTGCCGAAGAGCTGAAGCAGAAGTTTTGTTCCATGGACGAGGCCTCCGTCACGGTGCAGACTTGGGACTTCCACCTACGAGCTTCGGGTCAGGACACACGGAAGTACATGTTCAAGACATACGACGAGACCATGCTCTCCGTCATGGTAAGAAACCTGAATTAAAATAACTACCATAGCATGCTAACCTGATCAGGGTCTCTTGAAGCCTTCCATATTCGACAACTCGCGGAAGCTAGAGGGTCGCAGGACAGTCATTCCTCGCTCCGTCGATCTCTACGACAGCTCTCCCAATGACCCCATCTCAGCAGCGCAACTTGTCATCCTCGAGCTTGCAGCTGGTAGATCGGCCCCAGCAGCCATCAACGGCACCCAAGAACCCGCCATTGCTGCGACTCCCCAAAAACCCCCACCCTTCAGCCTCCTCGGCCGCCTCAATGACAACGAAGGCACCCCCCGCTCCTCTGTCGCAGGCTCTCCGGCCCCGGAGGGCACAGGCACACCCAACCCAGACCGCGACACACCCATGGGCGACACGGACGCACCCGCAGCCGGCCTCATCTTCCGCGACCCCGTCCTCGAGAAAGTGAAAATCGCCGAAGAGCGCGACAAGATCCTCCCCATCATCCCCCTCGACCACGCAATCCTCGAGTCCCTCGCCCAAGGCGCCCGCGGCGACGACCGCAAACTGCGCGACTTCTTCGGCGGCATCGTGCTCGTGGGCGGCGCATCCAAAACACCCGGTCTGCGCGAGTTCATCGAGCAGCGCCTGCGCGAGCTGCGTCCAGGCTACAACAAGGAAATTCTGCTCGCGCCTCCCCCGCGCGATCTCGATCCTCAGGTCATTGCGTGGAAGGGCGGGAGCGTTTTTGGGCGGCTGTCCAGCCATGGGAATGATAGCTGGATTAGTCGGTACGAGTACGATATCTTGGGGAGTCGGTTGTTGAATAACAAGTGCATGTTTGCTTGGTAGAGTGCACTTTTTTTTTTTGTCTCTTTGCGATCGCCAATGAAGGACGCTATACAGCTACTAGGGATTTGTCGTCTTGGGGTTCGGGATGGGAGGTAGTCGTCTTTGAACGCCATGAACACGAAAACCATGCTTTTTCTCCTTTGAAGTGTCGAGTCGTGTGATGCGGTCTCTATCCTGTCGTTCTTGTGGTGTGTTGTGCGCTGCTTACTGTTTGCAGGTGCTCGATGCTCGATACTATACGCGTGCTGCACTGGAGAACATAATTCCCTCGTCGTCCGGACCATTCATGTACGCATGCGTACGTGCGTGCGAGCGTGCGTGCGAGCGTGCATGGACAAGTCGGACACGGTGTAAGACGTACTTGCACTTGCACCTCTTGATTTCCTCGTCCAGCGGCTGTTAGTCTGTATAAGAACTACGGGGAATGCGTCGGTGGGATGACTGTCGTGGGTCACTGTGCCACTGGGGGCCTTGATTGCGTGGGCTGGGGACAGTAGGGGGATGGTGGATGGGTAGGTGAGGTTTGTGGGGTTGTGGATCGGGGGGTTTGTAACATTGTTCTGTGGTGAGTGGTGGTGAGGACCGGTAAGTGTGTGCACGAGATACCATATAGGTAGTATTGGATCCATTATCACTCCGCAATGAAACGTCTCCACAAACACACACCCTCTCTCAAGAAGAGATATGTCATGTAATGACACCATCACGCCTTCTCCCCAATCTCAGCCGCAACCCTATCGCAAAACTCAGCCATATCCACATCCTTAACACTCAGCCCCTCGGGCCGGTGCGTCGTCCACTCGACCGTAACGCGGTTATACAAATTCGACCACTCCGGGTGATGCCGCTGGACCTTGCATTCCTGCGCCACGGCGTCCATAAACCGCCACGCGAGGTTGAACGTCTTGAAGTGGAAGTCGCGGCGCAGGCCTTTGCGCGAGGCCGTCAGCTCCCAGGTGGGGAGTAGCTTGGAGACGCGCGCGGGCAGATCTGCGGGCTGGTTTGCGGAGAAGTGAATCGTGCTGGGGGGTGCTGGGGGTTGGGAGGGCGGGCTGTCTGACATGGCTAGGGGAAGGGATGTCCTGAAGGACCGTGAGGGCTGGAGCGATGGTCCAAGACTGTACCCGCTAGGCGTCCGTCTGCAATGGATTGGAGGGACGGCTGGCGTCAGCTGCGGCTTGTAGGATCTGGTCACGTTAGACAACGATAGGTATGACTAAGCAGTGGTGGTGTGCTTTTAGTGAACGCTTACGGCAGTGCTCTGACAAGGCACCTAGGGGTTGTCCTCATTGCAAGACAGACACTGCTCAATGGGACAGGTTTGAGAAAATATCAGTGCGGTGAGAGCTACTTGATCACCCTCGCAAATTACTGTTGCACGTATGTCTTCAATGGATTGAATATGTGTTGTGCTCAAGAATCAAGATGCGTCTCCGGTGGCTGGTGGTCGAACGGAGACGGTCCGAGCGGCAGATCAGCATGGGCCACTTTGGGAGCTTCGTCATGCAATACCATGCCCTCGTCTGGTTATTGTAGTTTGCAGCTCGCAGATGGGCTCTCAGAGTCAATGTGTGAGAGCCAGAATGCATGTGTAACCAGATGTTGCGAGAGATGCGAGATCGCACGGGAGATCAGCAAACACAGCAGTCCTTATAACAGCGAGGAACAGAACGTGAAAGGTAATTGCACAACCGTAAGCTAGACAGGCGTGAGCCCTGTAACGGGGAGCAGTAGCCGGCTTCTTCGGAACACGAGCTGGTGTATCTCGTAATCTTGAATGCTCTTGGCGGGAATGATGAGAGCATTGGTAAGCTTAGCAGGCGAATCACCGGGCGGCGTCCCGAATGTCGATGTGACTTGCCCAAGTCAGCAGGTGCACAAGGACAACTGCATGAGCATCAATCAGACAATAGCGCTTTGCATCAGTATCGTAAGGGGTTGCGCCGTTCAATCAGTGCCCGCGTGGTGGTGAGTCGTTTCCCGAGGCCGAGTCAAAGAGTGGAGTGGCTGCTTCGGTACCTATAAGATAACGCCCGCCCCCATGACTAAACCTTCAGTCAGCACCCATCTTCAGTCAGCACCTCCACCACAGGTAAGTAGCCTGCATCCGTCTACCGAGCCTCGCAATGCGCGCAACACCAGTAATGCTGTCGCAAGCTTTGGCGCATCGTGCTCGGCGCGCAAAGTCGCCATGCTGACCGTGAGTCGCGTGCAGAGCAGCCGCGACGTCTTTCCGCGCATTCGCGACTTCCAACAACCGCGCCGCACGTCACTGTGAACGCGCTGCATAGTAACCTCAACTCTCAACCACAACGCCAGCTCGTACCGGGCCGCGCCGAGATCAGCTGTAGCTTTGCTGTCTTCACCAGCGCCACTGTATCCATCAGTGCCTGGTTCCGTCTTAAAGTGAATTGAATGAGCCGAACCATATACCCCTCGATCCGCAGCGACACTGGCTACACCATGCAGCAACCAACCGCCCAGGTAAGTTGTGGTGATGATGTACCGTCTGCGCGCCTTGCTGACAAGCGGGGTTAGGATCACGGCAAGCCGACTATTGAGATGAGTTAGTGCCCATGCTTACTTCTTCCTGTCGATTACTAAAGCGTATTGCAATGAAGGCTTAAGAGAACATCTCCTCGCTGCCGGTGCTGGACAGCCCAGTGCGCCTGCGCCTATCCAGCAACCGCAACCGCACACTCGCGGGCCTCAGCAGCACATCGACCCAGCCATTGCCGGCTCGCAGCACTACATGAGCCAAGCTGACCCTAGCGATGATGGCGAGGGGCGCAAGGGCCGGAGAGAGCTGTCGACTAGCAAGCGCGCTGCCCAGAATCGAGCGGCCCAAGTACGTCCGCCGCCGTACCTTCAGTGACCCTGCTGACCCTTGCCAGCGCGCCTTCCGCCAGCGCAAAGAGGAGTACATCAAACAACTCAAAGACCAAGTCAAGGAGTTTGAGCAGCTGTGTGAGCTGTACAAGAACCTGCAGACGGAGAACTACCAGCTGCGAGACTACATCATCAACCTCCAGTCGCGCCTGCTCGAGACCCAAGGCGAAGTGCCGCCTGCACCGGCGGGCGTTGACCTGTCCAACCGACCGCACAGCGAGATACCCAGTCTGAACCCGAACCTTCAACAGCAGCACCAACAGCAGCCTGAGCAGCAGCAAGCACAACAGCAGAGTCCAAGTTCCAGTAACAACGGGGGGCTGTCAGAGCGACAGATTGGTGAACTGCAGATGGCTGCGCAAGCAGCGGCTGCTGCTCAGAATGGAACCAATGCCGGTAAGCACTCGGGCCAGTTTGACGCAAATGAGTACTCTTTAGAGAAGCGTCAGAAGACCGAGGATGCATCACAAGGTCAGCAGCCTGAGCAGTCTCCCCTGTACCCCGACCCAAATGCTTATGGAAGGGCAGACGAGGAGTAGCCACTGACCGGTCGTTTGCTTGCCTTGCCATGTGCACAGACTACGACGCATTTGTTAGCGGGCACAGGTCGGCAGAACGATCTATATACCCGGGCGTTGTTTGCTTCTTACCTAGACCCTCGATGTCGACTATCGAGGGTCTGTTGTGTTTTATTCTTTAGCATATCCGACTCAAGGCCAGTCCACGGCTCGAGCCTGCTTCTGTCCAGCTGGCGTTCTAGGGGTTGACGTGGCTGTTATATGTATATCGAGTCATGGTGGTACCTCATAGCCGACTACCATGCTGCAACGGAGCTCCCCAGTACCAGGGTCTCGGCTTCCAATTCACGAACTTTTAATTCACCGCCATCTCCATGCATGCCGAGGTGTTGGTCGTGTTGTACGTCTGTAAGAGTCTGCATGTCGGTATCATCTGTAGAGGAGAAATTGTCGTAATTTAACAGGAGGCAAAGTCTACGAATCGACAAGTAGAGACTTGGAATGAATATGGAACTACATTAAGAACAGAAGATAGAAATACGTCAAGGACAGAGTAAAAGTCCGAAAACAAGAGACCGACACGACGCAACAACCATTGTACATGCCAATCATACAGGACCCCGCCAAAAACGCCGCGCAATGCCTTTCTTGTACACCATCAATTATATCCTGATCACATGGTCTGTCTCTCCTTGACCTGTCTTACACAGCTCCGTCTGTACACAATCAGTGGAGAAGCTAATTATACTGCCTCCTGGAAGCAGCAAGCTCCTCCTCCCTCTTCTTCTTGGCCTCCTCGAGCTTCCTCAGCATGCGAACACTGCCGCCCGAAGCCTGCCACCACAGCTCCGTGCCCGAGCGGATCAGGCGCTCTGCGGCGCTCGTGGGGCCGTCGACGGCCGGGCGGATGTCGAGGTGGAAGACCGGCTCGTCGTCGGATGCGGCTTCGCCTTCGTAGTAGTCGATTACGTAGCGCACTTCTTTGCAGCCTTGCTCGTTGCAGCGTTCTATGAACCAGTCGTGGCGGTCGAAGGGGGGCGCTGTGCCGTACTTTTCGGGGTTGAGCCAGCCGAGCCACTGCGCGATGGTCGCTTTGGGTGTGCGTTCTGTCGGGCGGCCGGTGAAGCGCAGCAGTTTCGGGGGCTGGACGTCTCGCACGTCCCAGGTTGTCGTGTCGAAGGCGTCTTCGTGGATGCCCAGCTTCAGGTTGGCGAGCTGCTCGCCGTTCTTGCAGATCTCGTAGCCCTCTTTCAGCCCGCGCGAGAACCGCCGCTCCCATCCCATGATCTCGGCCCACGCGCCTTCGTTTAGGAAGTTGTGCACGGAGACCATGGATTCGACGGCCGTCACGTCCGTGTCGGTGTAGCCTTTGCGCAGCATGGCGTTGTACATTTGCTGGGGCGAGGGGTACTCCCAGAGCGAGCCGTCGCCCTTGGGGATCGTGGAAGCCTCACGGGAGAGGGGGAGGTCGCGCGATTGAATCTCGGCCTTCTTGTTGTCGAGCTCGGAGAACATGTTGTTGAGAGGGTTCAGCTTCGCAAGGAGGCCGGTCTTGGGCTCGGGGGTCGAGTCGGCGTTCGCAGGAGGCACGTAGGGGCAGGCGCCCTTGGGCACTTCTGCTTTGGCGGGAGGTGTCGTCTTCTTGTGCATGGGACATTGTGGCTGCCATCTGTTAGAGACGTCTGGCGCAAAAAGCGATACACGTACAGGAGGCTCCGCATTGCCTACGGGCATAGGGTGTGGCGCAACAGGCGCAGCAGGCGCGGAAGGCGTAGTGTCTGCCCAAAACCAACCCATAATTATGAACTGTACGAAGGAAGGTTCGAGGTTAGAAGAAGAGGCAACGAAGGGTATATAGTGATGGCCTGCGCGTGGCGGAGATCTCGGGGGAGAAAGAATTTGGCCGCAGCCTCGGAAAGAGCAGGGTCCTCGTCCTCGTCGTCATTCCATGATGCACTCACTAATCAACTGCCGCACGCTGATTGGCTGTGCTGAATGCAATGCGTGAATGCCAAAACTGTTGTGTAAATTCTTATAGTCTATGCCATGGTATCGTACGCCAATGTCTGCATGCTGATTATGTGCCAAATATGCTCTTTGAACCCTCGCAATCCTTCATGCTGCCCCAGCGACTTGACCCAGCTTGCCAGTACCTCGAGAGCTGAAGATAGCCATGATACCAAAGCTGCCGTAGAACAGTACCATAGGATATGCGACAAGACCCCTCATCGAAGTCATGCGACCTACGAGGGTAAGCGTGCTGTGCAAAGACGCAATGTTGGAAAGACTTACCAGCGATGGTGAACATCGAGCTCGAAGAGTATGAGCACCACATGATAGACAGACTTGTGACAAGGTAGCCAAAGAGGCCGTCCAGTGGCACAACAATGCCCAGAGTCGAGACCAGAACAAGTGGAAGCAGACAGTAGCCTACGATCGAAGCTGACCGAGGATATGTGAGCGAAGAACCGAGGTGCGAGCCATGTTGGCGGCCGTGATCCTGTCCCGCAGCGGCGTCATCCGCGCTTATAGGTGGCGACATGAGTGAGATGATCTGATGCAGCAGTATTGTGCCCACAAGTCCCAATCCTATCGCATGTTAGGAATGCTCAATGGTTTTGCGCTAACAAACATACCATAGATGTAACCAAAGTGGAGCTTCCCAGAGAGCTGTAACACGTTAGGGCCTCTGCATTTGCAAAAAGTACCATCCTACTCACTAGAAGAGATGTGCCGAAGATGAAGAAGAAAAGGATGGGCCCCGCAACATCGCTGTCATCCATGACGTGCGGTTCGATACGCCGGAATGGGTTCAGCACCGCCAGCGTCTTCATCTGAATGTGTCCAAAGTTTACGCCAAGTTCTTCAAGCAGCGGCGGCTCTCCTTCGTAGCCTTCTGCTCCAAAAGCAGCCAGCCATCCTGTCCGCAGCCCTGAATCTCCCATGCCCATCTGTCCACTAACGCCGGGCGCGGAGAACCCCTGGCCATATTGTGTAGGGAAAGCCTGGGCCTGGGGTGCACCATAGTTGGCTTGGAAAGGTGTCGAGTGGCCAGACACTGGCTGGTTCGAAAACGAGGAGGAGTAGAACTGGAGGTTCTGCGCACCCCCACCGCCGTACTGAGGATTCTGTCCGTAACCGTAGGAAGCCATTGCGCGTATTGTGTATATTCAAGTTCAAAGTCCGAGAGGTGTGGTGGAGTGTATCCTGATGTGCAGACGTGTCTGAAGGGTGCTGATGTGGAAGCCTGGCCTTGTCGCGTGGATTGAACTTGTTACGTGGAGGGACCGGAGCGACGTCACCGAGGTCGGGTAAGGGAGCGATGGGAAATGCAAAACGAGCGAGTCAAAAGTCGAGTTGGAATGCGAATGCGTGAACGCAAGAGAATAAGCAATTGCCTTGTGCGGTTGTTTGCTGAAGCTCAATAATGGCAGCCACATGTCATCGCTGGCCGGAAGCTCTCATCTGATTCGTCCGCCATACATCACGTGCCTTTGTTGGTTCCATTGTCACTACAATGCGTGTGAGCCATTATATACCAGAAACAAGAAATGCAGAAAACGATTGGTGCTTTCTGATACAAGACTGCTTCTGGTGGCTCTTATGACAGTCTTTCGTTCTAGGCAGCTGCTGACTATGCTGTGATTTATTCGTGTTATGCAACTCTACTTCAGGTTACCAAAACAGGCAGTCAAAGGTTGTAGTAAGCGGTTCAGAAAGTTCGTTTCATTTAGAAGCAGTCATAGTTTACTAAGAATGAGGGGGGTATCAATATCAACGCCAGTCGTCAGATCATCATCGTCTCCAGTCTACACCATCTTCACTTGCAGGTCACCAAATCTCAACATAGACGCGGCGTAGCCCATCTCTAGTACATTTCCACAGTTCTCCGGGAAGTGAAGTTGCACCAGTCACACTATTCGGATGTTAGCATACACACTTTGACGAAGACTTCAGGATCTTGCCAACTCACCATGGTGTCAGATGATGCGTCGTTGTCCTCGAGACAGTATTCGTTCTGGCACTTCTTACACTTTCGAATGAATAGCTCCTTACAGCTTATGCACTGCAACGTGTCAATGGACGTTCAGACTTACCGATCAGCAGTACTCACTGTATGGCCACAGCCGAAGCAGTCACGTCGAACGCCGATAATCTGTAAAGCATCATGTCAGCCTGTTTCTTGATAATAAGTCGAGCACATACCTTGGCGCGACAAAGCCAGGTCCAAGGTGACATTATCCAGAAGCAGGTTCCAAGTTCAGTCATGGGCACTGAGTCCGGATCCAGCTACATGGTAATCGCCTTAGCAAGGGCCACTGCCTTGCGCGCCAAGGTACGTCCTTCATCCCCACATTCCGTTGCTTCCTGCGCCGGCCATCATCTCGCCGACTAGACATTGATCTACGCAAAGGCCCATATGTACCTTGATGGTTTGCTTCGGAATCATGGAGGTGGTCCCGTTGACTTGCAGGCTCTCGGTAAGCTCGGTCTGTTGGAGTTCGGTTCGCTGGGCAACAGTTGATCCAGCATAGCAGTCCTCGTCCCACCACTTGTGACACCTCTCGCACCAGCGGCCCTTGAGGCAGTCTTCGCAGCGCATGTACAAAGGAGGCGGGCTTGCTCCGTCCATGGTGTGTGGGACCTTTGCCGCACGCAGGGTGCTTCCGTGTAGCGGTATGGGGCTCAGAAGAGGGAAAGCCGACGCAGGTGAGGTGCCGAATGTCGCGGGTCCTTCGGAGGCAGAGTGGCAGGTCTCGCAACCATCTGGGCCCAGCGCAACAGTTGCAATGGTAGGCCTAAGGAAAGAAGCTGGGTGTGGCATGCTGCTAGCAGCGCCTTCTTTGACATGAGCTTTGCAAGGGTCGTGGCGTGGTCCCCGGCAGAGAACAGCGTCGAAGGAGATGAGGCCTTCGCACGCCTGAACGACCTCAGCCCACTCTGGAGAAGGGCGCTTCACAATCATCTTGCCGGACGACTGATACCATCTGTCTTCTGTCCGTGCCAGCGCAGTGTTGAGCGCATGCGATGACTTTTGGTTCCACTCAGCGCCGATCTGAGCTCCTTGTGAAGACATGACGCCTCGAGAGGCCGATGGAGAAGGCGCTCGCGGTACGTCTGTTTCGAAGTGTCGGTCGCGAGGTCCAAAGAGGTAGATGCCTTTGACTCGAGGCGTGCCTTCAGGCCTCGAGGGGCGCACGGCGTATCTGAGGTACTGCTGGAGCTTACGCTCGTTCAGGTGCTTGACCTCTCGAATCGACAGCAGTCTGACATTGTATCGCTCTTCGGTGATGAGCTCCTTGACGAACTCGGCCGTAACGCTCAGGCCGTCGAGGACCAGTGTGTGTATGCTGCGTAGGAGGCGCTGCTTCTCGAGCCTGTAGACGATGCCGCGGAGTGGACCCGAGTAGAAGTCATCTTCAGACAGTGACTCGTCCATGCGCTCAGCGCGCCAACTGATGCCGCCGCCATCTAGGGGACCATCAAAGGGAATGAGAGCGGACTTGATGGGCGACAGATCGAGATAACGAAAAGCTTCTGGCGATTGGCAGATGACGTTGTGTAGAGCCTTGGAAGTCGAAGCAAGAGCGAAGAGGGAGGATACTGGCAGATAGGGCGCGGTTTGGTGCAAGATCAACGAGTTGCAGAGAAGGTCGACCAGGGAGGTAGGTAGATGATGGGAAAGCGTGGACGGACCCATGGTGGTAAGGTGTCGCGACTTGGGATGACGCGTCCGTGATGGGACTTGGGACAGGAATCCAAGCAACGAGTATGCTGGAGGTTAGGAGGGTACTCACCAAGGTTTTATTCACGGGAGGCAGAGGCACAGGCACAGGGTGGGACAGCAGGGCAGACGACACGTGCCACAAGAGCGGCCCTGCAGGACGTGGTGTTGAGGGCGGCGTTTGATACACCGTGTGTAGTAAGGACGCAGACCGGCGCGGTGGGACTGGAGTGGGATTTGTTCATTTGTCCCCGTCCCTGATGACGATCACCCAGGAGCATAGCGGAGTAGCGCCAAAGCCACAGCCAAGCCATGCGTATCTGCGAGTAGAAAGCCGTGTGCAAGGCCAGGGTCCATGGTGAAGCACAGGTGGGAACGCAATATGGCGGCCAAGCATTATGAAAGTCTTGGGCGTGGAGGTGCAGAGGCCGGTCCAAACATCGGCCGTCAAGGCATCTGGAAGACGGGCCGCACGACGGCGCAAGGTGGGAACAGTGGGAACGTTCAGTGGGACGGATCTGGGGGAGGAGCTCAGAGCTGTTGGGGCAAGCCACCCAGGACGGAGGGACGGAGTGACGGAGTTATCGGCGGCGACGGCACGTTTACCAGACGCCATTATCAGATGGAATCAGCCAGCGCCATGCCCACGGCGACATTGCGTGACGTGCGTGACGGAGGCGGTCAGCGCGGGCTGTAGAGTGTGTGAGTGGATGAGGGAGTGCTCGTGCCGTTCATTTGCCAGACCAGGCATTTCCTACTTTGATTGTTCATGCTCATGTTCATGTTCATGTCGCCGACGCGTCGCGTGTTGCCCGGCTAGCGTATGACGACGGCCCCCAGGTGAGGCTGCTCGCTCTGCTTCGAATCTTCCAGACGGAGAGCCGCATCGTGTGTCAGCGACATTTGCCTTCACGTCCAACATGACGCCCTAGATATGAGCTACACCTCTCCTGCACACACTCCGTGCATGCCCCTACACCACCACATCCCATAATGGCCACAGACGCTGAGCCCGCAGAGCTCAAGTGGTCCGCGCAGTACTCCCTCGCCCACCACACTCGCACCACTCAGCTGCCCGGCGACAAGATCCTCCTGCCTCCGTCCGCCCTCGAACAGCTTCTCGCCGCAGCTCCTGTCGTCACTTTCGATTCAGACCGCCCCCACATCACTTCCTTCGACCCTTTCAACCCATACACCCATGCCGCCGAGCGCCAGGCCCGCGCCCAGTTTCAGGACCGCCACCAGCAGCTGCCGCACCCGCTCACCTTCCGACTCGTCAACCCAGACAATGGCCGCGTTGTGCACGCAGGCATACGCGAGTTCTCCGCAGACGAGGGGGAAATTGTCCTCAGCAGCTTCATAAGAGATGCCTTGGGTATCGAGCCAGGTTCCGTCGAGTCTTCGAGAGGTGCAAGTCCAAACAGGAAAAACGGCGTCGACGAGGTCATGGGCAACGGCGAGACTGTGAATGGCGCCACATCCGTCAAGATCACAGTCCACGCCAAGCAACTCCCAAAAGGCACCTTCGTCAAGCTACGGCCGCTCGAGGCTGGCTACGACCCCGAAGACTGGAAGTCGCTCCTCGAAGAGCACCTGCGCTCCAACTTCACTACTTTGACCAATGGCGAGGTCCTTGTTGTATACGGCGGTCGAGGCTTAGGTGGCAAGCGTGAAGAATTCCGCTTTCTCGTGGATGGCTTCAAACCAGAAGGAGATGGCATATGCGTCGTCGACACAGATCTCGAGGTCGACATTGAGGCCTTGAACGAAGAGCAAGCACGAGAAACGCTGAAGAGCATTGTCGCCAAGAGGCAGAAAGCCCCAGGGACAACAGAAGGCAGCTCTACGGGAGGCCCAATCGATATCTTCAAAGGCAAAGACGGGCAGGTGCTCAATGCCGAATACGTTGATTTCGAGCTGGGGTCGTGGGACAGAACTCAAGGGCTCGATATAACCCTCAGTGGTGTAGACGACGACGAAGAGCTTGACCTGTACCTAAGTCCATACTCGGCACAACAGCGTGTCCGACCCCGAGAAGACGAGCATGTCTTCGCCGACACATCGAGTCACTACCCAAAAAGCATACGAATACAGCCCACTAACGCAGAGCTCGACGGCGCAGAAGCTATTTGGATCTCCGTACGCGCTTATCCCTCAGAGTCTCCGTCGGACACTCCAAAACCATTCCACTTGAGAGCTTCAATCTTTGACCCTACATCGAAAGTCGCTGCAGATGTGGATGCAAACGATCCAACAGCACACGGCCCAGATGAAGTGCAGTGCAAGAACTGCACTCAATGGGTGCCGAAGGCCTCGCTCTTCCTGCACGAAAACTTCTGCCTGCGCAACAACATCCTCTGCCCACAAGGATGCGGGCAAGTCTTCCAAAAGCGCTCTCCCGCATTCCAGGACCACTGGCATTGTCCCCACGATACCTTCACCGGCAACACGCCCCTCAGCCGTCAGAAGCACGACGCCATCTACCACACATCCCAAAACTGCACCTCCTGCGGTCTCGACTTCCCGTCTCTTCCCACTCTTGCACACCACAAAACCACCACCTGTCCCGGCAAGCTCATCCTTTGCCGCTTTTGCCATCTCCAGGTCCCGCAGGAAGGCGATCCGACCGAGCCTCCGAATCCCGAACTGCTCCTCTCAGGCCTCACACCGCACGAGCTTGCCGACGGCGGCCGCACGACAGAATGCCACCTATGCAACAAGATCGTCCGCTTCAGAGACATGGAAACGCATCTCCGCCACCACGACCTCGAGCGGCTCTCCCGCCCCACCCCGCGCCTATGCCGCAACGAAAACTGCGGGCGCACGCAAGACGGCGCGAGCAAGACCGGTGACACGCGCGCAGGTACGCGCAAGGGTCAAGGCCCAGGCAACGAGATCGGACTATGCAGCGTGTGCTTCGGCCCGCTGTACGTGTCCCTGCACGATCCAGAAGGCAAAGCCCTACGTCGCCGCATCGAGCGCCGCTACCTCAGCCAGCTGCTCACCGGCTGCGGCAAGCCGTGGTGTCGTAACGCCTTCTGCCGCGCCGGCAGGAAGAACCTCGGCCAACCCGACCAGTCGGTGCCCACGCGCGAGGCTATTCCCATGGTCAAGCCGTTCCTCGAGGGCATGGACGGGAGGGGGTACAGCACGCCGCTGCATTTCTGCGTCGACGAGGCGAGCCAGAAGCGCCGCACGCTGGCGGATATGCTGACGGCTGAAACGGGCGTGGAAGGGAAGGGAGGTTACGCCATGGAATGGTGCGTCGCTGCGCTTGAAGCAGAGGGGGGAGACTTGGACAAGGCAAGGGCGTGGTTGAAGGGCTGGGCACCGCAGCGCACCGAAGCCCAGTGAGTTGGCATGTCAGCGGTTGCGATAGAGGGCCTTGCGTTGCGTTGCATTGCATATTCAGAGTTTCAATAGAGCATAGAGACACGAAGAGATACCCCGAATAAAGACATGGCTCGAGAGCATGGATCATGACATTCATACTATATACGACCCACTTAAGCATCCTAGCAAGCACACTCAACCGTCAATGCAACATATATACGAAAAAACACCAGGGCAGCAGTGGCGCCTCCGCCTCAGATGTTATACTTGATATACCCAATCGTGTTGGGGTATACGCTCAAATTATCAGACCAAGTCGCATAATCGCGCCCATTGATCGTAAGCATCTGCTCGACGCCGACCTCACTGAGGGCAAAAGCCTGGAAGCTCGACGTGCCCTCGATGCTCAGGATGCGGTTCTGGCAGATGCGCCGGCCGTTGGGCGCGTCGGGCGAGCTGCACGAGACGTCGTAGTTTGTGAAGAACGAGTACAGGCCGCCGCCGTAGATGAGCACGTTGCTTGAGTCGACGACGCGAAGGCCGTACGCGCTTTGGCCTGCGGCGTACACGGGATCGTTGTAGGCGGCCTGGCGGGCGTAAGGTTGGCTGAGGGCGTCAGGGCGCGGCATGTAGTAGGGGGTTTCGGTCTGGATGAAGCCGGCGAAGATGTCGGAGGCTTTGTTGAATTGGTATTGGTATAGAGCGTGGTGCTCGACGCCGTTGGCCCAGAGCCAGGTGCCTCGTCCTTCTACGAGGAGACCACGGCCGGTGAAGATGGAGACGCGGGTAGAGTTCCAGTCGTCAAGGTCGTGATCTGCCGTCCAGAACCAGTTGTTCTATCCAGAATGTTAGTAATGATACTGAATCAATTTAAGATTTCTCCTTACCTCAAAGTAGGCTCCTGAAGCATAGCTGGTTACATGGACATTGGTGTGCGCAGCATAGCACTGGGGGTTGACGGAGCCGGTAGGGCATTGTGCGACCTGATGTCCTGTTCCCTTGGCTCCTCCAACACGCGTGTGGACATCCCAGATACCTGAGCCACGGGCGGTCCTGAGGTTGTATTCAATAAGCTTGGCTCCGGCGGTTCCTCCTTGGGTCTGCACAAGCATGTCTGACCACTCAATACTTCCACTCTGTCCCGCTTTACCAATTCGAACCACGGGTCTGGGGTTGTTCTGGTCTGCGAACGCGCTACCAGAGCCCATGATGGCTGAGAACGTCTCTCCAACCGCACGAAGTCCAGGTGGGAATTCGAGTGTATTGGTGACTTTGTACACACCATGTTCGAAAAAAAGGACCTTGTTGTCCCGTATGGCTCTGTCGATGGCGTTCTGTACTGCAACAGTGTCGTCAGTGTTGCCGTCTCCAGTTGCACCGGCGCCACGAGCGCTGATGAAACTGCCAACGCCCAAGCTCTCGTACTGAGGCTTCGATTTGGAGTAGTATTTGCCGTTGTCTGTGAGACCCGCAGGCCGGGCTGCTGTCGTCAGAGAACCTTGGAACTTCTCTGGTCCAGTAGGTGTGTATCTGTTGCCTTGACCCCAGGTACCGATGGTGATGGATCCACCAGCAAGTACGGTGGTAGCACCAGGCCCTTTGACTGCAATTGGCACATTGTTGAGCTTGATGTTCTCCAAGATGAGCTGCCCAGCGCCGATGGGTTTTGTGCTCTTTGTCCAGGCTTGGTCAACGAAAGTGGGGCAGTTGGTGATCTCGCTGTCGATGATAACAACTGATCCAACCTCGAGCTTGTTGCTCTGTGCGCCATTCGTCATAGCGAAGGCAGTACCGCAGTCGCTGATCGTCAGACCTGAGTACAACCATCCCCAGTTCCAGATTTGGGAGATACCAGTGACAGCTTTGGAGATTTTGACGTTTCGCATGGTGAATTGCTGGTTACCGATGTTCATTCCGTACAAACCTCCCGAGATATCAAGGTCAGCCATGTGGCCTCCGGAGCCTGCTCGAGTCAGTGCAGTTCACATGCATCTTAAGACAGACTTACCATTCTCCACGAAGATACCGGCATGAACAGAGTTGGATGCCTGGGTCATGCGAATCTTGACGTTCTGGATTGTGGTTGCCTGCGAAGCTGGCCAATGGATAGCTTGGAAGCCAGCGGTTGGGGGTCGCGCAGTACCATCGATAATCAAGTTTCGGATTTGGCGCATGAACAGGTTCGTAGAGATCCATCCCGGTTCACCGTTCTGATTGCTGTAAGGGCTAGCATCGATCAAGGCTAGAGCTTCGAGGTTGGGTGATGCCTTAAGTGTAGGCAGGTTTCGGGGATTGCCAATAAGCTGGGTCATGTAGTAAAAGATAATCGGCTTTGCGATGAGATAAGTTCCCGAAGGGATGTAAACCACAGCAGGGGTGTCGGTCGATGAGTCGCATACCCATGGGCCACAGCGGTTTCCATCGCTGATGGCACGGTTGATCGCGTCCGAGTCATCAGTGACACCGTCACCTTGTAAAGTCAGTCAGACTTCAGTCTGCACAGCAAGTAGCTTACCCTTAGCCCCATAGTCTAATACGTTTCGAAAAACCTTGTAGCCAGATGGGTTAGGATTGAATGGAGCAATGCCTTTGCCAGACAGGTCGTTCAACCAATAGCCATCAGCTGCTGCTCGCAGTTGCAGTTTCCTATCAAGAACGACAGATTCGAAAAGCGTGGATGCAGAGTCGGCCGCTCGAGGAACTTGCGCTGTCAGGAGAGGCGATTAGCTACGCAATGCAAGGACTGCTACCTCTGGTGACCTACATATGGCTGCACTGTGAGCGCCAGCTGCCCAAAGGCAGAGTAAGATTGAGAAGATATACATGAGATTGTGAACACCGTATTGCGGAGGTGTTGCGCGAACTGTTGATTGATGAAGAGCCACGCTCAGATACTCGGAGCGAGTGAGGAAGGAGCCTGTTGGGAGCCATTCCTACAGCAAGAGCAAGGAGTCTATTTATCTCGAGCGACTTTTCTTTTGCCCCACCAGCAGAGAGAAGTTGTGGGAGGTGATGAAGTGAACCCCTGCTCCTCCAAGAGACAAAGTGGTCATTCAGTAGGGATGCCTTCTGCGGCCCAGCATTCCAGGGAGTGCAGAAAGCGCTTTTGACTGGTCGACACAGCAGGCCCACTCCACTGGCTGGTCCTTGAATGAATGGTCATACGCCAGGCCAAACTTCGGTTGGTGTCCTGGCAGTGGAGGCTCCGTTTCGCATTGTGGCATTCCATAGTGATTGTCGGCAATCCCTCTCTTGGTTGAGCTGACGCGGTCTAGCACAAGGCGCGTATGTGCATTGAGTAAAATGAAGGCACTATAGAAGCAAGGACGAAGTATCGAAGGAGAGTACAAGATCGGTGGAGAGGTCGAGGCACTAACCTAGATAGGTACATGTCACCGGGTCGGCTCGAGACTGTTTAATCCCCGTCAAGGACTGTCCAACCACCGAGCAACACAGAACGGAGGCATGTGATGACATCCTTCCCAAGTGTTTCTTTCGCCGAATGTCCATGACGTTTTTGGTAAGCATGCCCGTTGCTCTTAGCGTCTAGTGTAAGCACTTACCGTCTGCTTTCCCGCCTCGTGGCCATGGTGTTTTGTGGGGTAGGTTACGGTGCTTGTGTTACACTGCACCTGTCTTCCACGCCTATTGAAGTTGCAATCTGACCCGTTCGCAATGCGCGCGTGCTTGCCCTCGAGCACTCGGCATCCCACCATCAACATTCTCTTCACACAAAAGGTTGCCCAATCTGACTAGTCGCGTCTGGTCTCAAGACACAACGCCATGGATGTGGAGGCCATGACCTCAGGGCTGACTCTGTAGAACTCTAAATTGACTGCTGAAGCCGCCGCGAGGCTGTGATGACCGCACATGTCTTGAAAGCGGAAGGACTGATGCGTATACGCAGGGGCAGCCAGGGATCTGAAACGTGCGCATAGACATCTGGTGTCTTCTGCGCTGATTGACGGTAGTCGAAATAAAGAGTGTAAGAGAAAGATGTATCCTTGCAAGGAGCAATAATCGGAGCTGATGCCTGTTGCGCATCGCACATTGCACAGCCGTACCCCAGACTCTTACAGCTCGAAAAGGAAATCATGGGCCGAGGAGTTGCACGAGGTAGATCATATGGCCCTAACGGATATATTGGGGAACCTGAGTCTCGACCAGTCATGTGCTTGAAGGTTTACATTTGACCTTGAACTCAGCCAATCATGGTGAGGATCCTCATGTCGAGCAAAGAGTATCAAGACTCGGGGTGGGCCTTCTCTTCAAATTGGAC
Organism: Phoma sp. RAV-16-625; assembly: GCA_004335185.1. NCBI lineage: Eukaryota > Fungi > Ascomycota > Dothideomycetes > Pleosporales > Didymellaceae > Phoma > Phoma sp. RAV-16-625. The sequence goes on from SAUA01000010.1 coordinate 212,985, forward strand.
TTGAGTAGCACGCGGAAAAGGCTCCTGCGAATATAAAGGGGGTTTTTCTTTCGAGAAGGTGTCACGATGAATCACAGCTAGGAAGCTTCGCTGCAACTAGTCGTGTCGCGTTCACCGAGCTGCACCTGATGAGCTCTGGGGCGGCGAGGATTCCCTCGTGGTTCAACTTGCCAAAGGATCTTTCTTGTATGGAGCATATGCCCTTGGACTTGTGCTTTTGCGCGCATGTGACATGTCGTCCCACCGGACATCGGGCGCCTTTACGTCTTGAGACAGTTTCCAAGGCAGTACAGCCAGGTATTACGGTGGCTACAGCGTTGACGAGTGTCGCAAGAGGTTTGGCTGAGAGCAGACTTCTACAGCTTTAACTTCATCTCGACAAACATGCAGTCTCCAGTGGTATATACCGTACCTGTACCGTCCTCGACTGTCGCACTTATGTACAACTTCCTGCCGACCTGTCGCTCTATCTTCGCAGTACAAAGTAATGGCCCGGGGACGATTACTGGCTTCTTGTAAGTTGTGTTCAGATCTGTAGCACCCTCGTCAGCTTCGAGGCCGACAGCTCTGCCCGACGGAACCACCTACAGGCAGTAAGGTAACTCGTGGCATGCTGAGAGCCTAATCTCTTCACTTTCTCGAACACGTTCAACTGGATCAGACCTCCACAAGTTTCGTCGAGTAGTGTGGCGGCAAAACCGCCATGTAGAACTTGTGGATAGCCACTCAGACCGTCGCCGATGTCAAGAATCACTCGAAGCTCCTTGTACGCCAGGTCGCCTTCCTCTTCTTTCGCCGGCTTCAGTGTCAACATAGTGCGTATTGTACGATTGGTGTCAAGCGTCTCTGCAAAGAAGGCATCCTCGCCCGTTGGCTTGGGACGTCGATTGGAGCTCGGCGTAGGTGTCCAGCGCTTGTCGTTGATGAGCTCGGCGGCCCATGGGATCGACGAGAGTTTGGCAATGTCGGCGTCTATCATGGTGGTGGTGTGTGACATGCAAACGGTCGCCGTGACAGGCGAGACCACATTGTCTCGCGGGATGCCGAGGTACCGGTAGTGATGAGCTATGAGCTTCTTCGCGAGGCACGCATCACACAAGCTAGCGCATCCCGAGTGGATTGTACTCTACAACCACTACAACAACTGATATAGTTTTATGGCAGGTTTTGCTGAATGCTTTCTGGATTGCTTGCCTCGCTTTGTAAGATCGTCCGTCTTTCTTTACAGTCAGCGCTAAACTCGGAGCATTTGCGATCGTTACAAGCAGGCTCAACCTCAAAGATTCCTTCCTTCATCAGGACACAAACAACACCTCGCTACAAGCAGAAGCGCACTGCTAAAGAGTGTTGCATATACCTTCCTAACATCGGGCGATATTACTAGTATGGGTGTTTCTCACATGGATGTTCCACATGTAAAAAATGCAGACGTCATCTATAACGCTAATCAACTGTCAAAGACGCGAACCGTCAACTCGCACTACCCCAGGCTGGGGGTCAATGATGCGTTACCGAGGCTGTCGATTGCAGACATGGTCATAAGACATCGATGACCATCTGTCCTCGTGAATTCTCCATTGACACCAGCCAAACTCAACCGTTACACAACCACATCATCATGTCCAAGCCACACTCCAAAACCGTCCGCGGAACCTTCGACAACCCCAAGACACAGGCAGCCATAGATTCAGACAAACCCATACCGCAGCTAGGCGATCACGTCTCCCTGAAGCCCGAGACGGACGACCCACCTACGCCAGAGAACCAGAAAGCCACTTCGTCACTGGTTTCGAACTCGTCGTCAGACACGTCGGACGAGGACCTCCCTCACTCTAAGAAGGTCAGGGGCACGTTGGCCAATACGGATGGAAAGCAAGTCAACAAGACTCAATTGGGTGATCCGGCGAGCTTGAAGGCAGAGACGAGTAAGACTGATATGGGAAGGCAGACGGAGAGGGAGGGCAAGGAGAAGAGCAAGCTGTAGATGTAGGCAATGACGAACAACAACGGGAATACTTGATTCTCAAATAATACCTTTCCTCGTTATGTTACCGACTCTACGAAGTAGTTCTGTGAAAGTTGGATGTTCAGGTCGACGTGGGGAAAGTGCGGGGCCCCAGATCTTGACCTTTGTGACTATGAAAGGAGAATTACGTGCAACAAACGACGAAGTATATCAATGTTAAATGTATGCGCATATCAACTCAAGTGTTCAGCAGAGTACCAATCACCAAATTGCTGCCACACGTGGTGGGACCCTGCAGATCCACAGGGAAGCTGTGAGCCCCACCGAGGGGCATGGAACCATAGCTCCCCCAGCAGCCAGCTCTCATCAGCTTCTCTGCTCACTCCCACTCCCACGATCCACACAAGCAATTGCTCCACCGTCAACATGGCCGACCTCAACCTCAACGAGATCCACGACTTCATGATCTCAGTCGCCAAGAGCGCCGCAGACCGCATCACCTCAGCAACACCAACGACATCGTCCTCGGGCTCGAAAAAGAACTCGGTCGACCTCGTCACAGAAACAGACCAGGCGGTCGAAAAGCTCATCTCCACCTCACTCCGCGAAAAGTACCCCGCCTTCGCCTTCATGGGCGAGGAGACGTACGCGCCGGGCGACACGCTCACCGCGGCGCCAACCTTCGTCTGCGACCCCATCGACGGCACCACAAACTTTGTGCACCGGTACCCGTACGTGTCGATATCGCTGGGGCTGGCCGTGGACCGCAAGCCCGTCGTTGGCATCGTGTACAACCCGTTTACGCAGACGCTGTACTCGGCCATCAAGGGCCAGGGCGCCTATCTCAACCAGAGCGCGAAACTGCCGCTCACAGAGCCCACGCCGCTGGAGACGCTGAATACGTGCTTGGTGGCTGTCGAGTGGGGGAGCGATAGGAGCGGGAACGACTTCACGGTCAAGAGCGAGACGTTCAAGAACCTCGCGGCTACAAGGGAGAACGGAGGGGGCATGGTGCACGGGCTGAGGTCGTTTGGGTCTGCGGCGCTGAATCTGTGCGGAGTCGCGAGCGGAGGCTTGGATATCTACTGGGAAGCTGGCTGCTGGGCGTGGGACGTGTGTGCTGGGTGGATCATCCTGGAAGAGGCTGGCGGCATCATCGTTGATGCGAATCCAGGGAACTGGGAGCCGAGGGTGGACGAGCGCAGATACATGGCTGTGCGCGGCGGTGAGGGTCAGAAGGAGATTGTCGAGGAGTTCTGGGGCTTGGTGCATGGCAAGTTCGAGGTCGGCGTTTGATCAGATGGTGTCAAAGTGCTTGACACCACCTGCTCTAAGACTAGAAAGTACACAGCAAGCAACACATATGCAGAGGCACATCAGAGTAGCAGCGGCCTAAATCTCTCATTGCGCGCCACTAAGATGCTTCGCAGCCAGTCAGACCAAGCAAGCGGTCTCAATCAATCTGTCCGCTTCGGGCCCCTCCAAGCAAGCGAAGGAAGAGCCCTCCAGCGCGGCCGTCATGACCAGCGCAGAGCCAAGTATCTGGAAATGAATGTCCGTACATACACACCCCTTACTAATAGTAGCAACAACAGTCTCCCGATCCATCCACCAACGCGCACAAGTAAACAAAGGGAAACGCGAGTCTCGCAGTAGACATGTACTCTCTCCGCAAGCAGAGAGGAAGGCGGTTGGAAATGGAGAATCGTTGCATGGTCGTTTGAAAGGAGATGATGATAGTAGAGACGTGACGGGGGTGAGCAAACACAGGTTAAGAGGGGGGAAAGGTGAAGAAGATTGCGGGAGTGGGGAGAGGCAAGAGTAAGGATAATTGCAACCAGCCGGGCCGTCGAGTACGCCGAGGAAATCAGGGGAGGAATCGTGTCCTATCCGTCTTTTTCTGGGGTTTTCTGTTTTGAGTTGGGTGACGATGAGCGAGTTGCATGAGCGTTGTCGCTTGTTGGCAATTTGTGTTTGTCGGGGAGTTGAGAGTGGGTCAAATTAATGGTACTCCAAGTGGTGAGTGTGGTGTGTGGTGTGTGGTGTGTGTTTGCAGTTGTGCTTGACGTGATGTGGTCGGTGCAGCCTTAGATGGTCCTGGGAGTGCCGCGAGCGGAGGGGCTAGAGGTATGTTAGTGATGGTCAAAGTACAGACGTCTACAGGTGAGCATTGTAAACAGTATCCGAAGAGGAAAAGCGCAAGGCTCACCTCGCGTCCACGAGATCATCGACATGGTTGCACATTGCCACGAACAAGTCAAAGAACAGTTTTCCCCCCATCTCCATCTCCATCTGCATGGTTCCGCTACGCTTAAATGTTTTCCGGCTGCGAATAATCAAAGCGAGGTAATGAGCGCGCAGCCGCGAGTCATTGTCCGGTGTGTTCTCGTAGGCATATCGTGCACTGCGCAAGATGGTGCCGACCTCGATCCCGCTCTGCAGGCCCTGCTTGCGCAGGGAGAGCTTCTTGAGCTCTTCGAGGCCGTAGCGATCAGCGGCACAGTACACGGCTGTGTCACGGAGTATCACGTCACCCACACCGGTGTGGAAAAAGGTTGGCTCGACAGCGGCGGCGCGGTCGCCGGTTCTGTTGGGGTCGGGCGAGGTCGTTGCGCCCTCGAGCATCCAGGTCTGGCGGCGCTTGTCATGGACCAAGCGTGGGTAGTAGTCGCCCTTGTAGAGATACTCGAGAATGCAGGAGAAGACCTCTGGTTCCTCCATAGGCAGGTCGATACGTCGATTAGCGGACTCGAAGAACTGGCCTTGCAACGCTTGCGCGAAGAATGGGGCATGTGACAGGACGTCTTCGTGCGCAGCAAACAGTCGCTGGTCAGGACCCACGACGACTGTCACGATGGCAGAGGTGAGACTCGGTGAGGCACTCTCCATCATGGGGCTATCCTTGCGCGCATCCAGCTTCTCGACCATTTTCTTCTGCTTCTGCTTCAGGTCGGAAGTATCGCGAAACGATCTCTTCGGCTGTTTTTGAATCTTGCCCGAACGGTCCTTTGAACTAGCAAACGAACGTTTCCCGAACATGGTGACCGAAGAGAGGGATCGTAGCGAGCGACAGAGGGACTTGTAAAGAATGGACAGGTTAGTTGACGCGGGTGGTGAGAATGAGGGACCTCCGGAAGCTCTTAGATTTCGCGCTTTTCGTGAGAAAGACACTACGTCAAAAGAACTTGGTGCGTATCTAGCACGGGGCGTGAAGATACCACACGCGGATTGTCAGGTTATGGCTTGTCGAAAGGGCGTAAGGAGCTGAAAGTGTGGGGGAGGCTGGTATTTATACACAGCCTAGCCAAGTTACATCCCCTGCCGCCTACCAGCCAACCGGCTCTTGCAGCACGCTTCATTCGTCAAGCTGGATGCGCCCAGCAGTCGTGCATAAACGTCAGGCAACAAGGCAGCGCTACCAATGAACACCTGCTGCGGTCTGCGCAGCAACTTTGGAAGTGCACAGAAGACATGGAAAGCCTTGCTTATTTTGTTGATCTCTTTCTGGCGGGGCTGGCGCTAGAGGGTATCGACAACAGACGGTGCAGCAACAATCGTACCTCGAGAGTCGGCCTTGCATCTAACTCCCATCAGACATTGGAAGAAACCGCAGTCAGTTCGATGAGGTAACGATCAGAGGTGTTTGGCAGCCGTCCCACAACGGCAGGGTACGCCAACGCGACTCACACGATGTAACGCGATATTATCGCGGTGTCACGTTACTGCAGGCGGCTCTAATCTCGCTCTTTTTGGTTGTTGTGACTCATTCCGGCATGAGAGCCATCGCATAAGGTTTGGTGCATGACGGCGTCAGAGAGTGATGCTGTCTGTGCGTGCAGGTCGTCATAATGGAGCTGAAGATTCCATCTGTATCCATAGCCTGCAAATATTCAAGTGTTGGGATTCCAATCTCGTCGCCGAGATGCCGAGGTCATGTTGGAGGGAAATACCTTGTCTGTGGCACACACTCCACTATCGATGCGCAGTAGACTCTGATCGTTGCAAAACAACGGTTAAATTCAAAAACTTTCACGAAAGTTGGAGGTGCTTACACATTCCATGCCTTCTGTGCAGCAATGACGCTAATTGAGTGCCTACCCTCCACCATGCGTGGGTGTACTACGCACCGTGGAGAACATGGATGTTCGTGGACGTGAATTTAAACGATGCAATGTGCCTCTACGGCGCGTGGCGGCTGGCCAGTGACCGATTGAGATCAGATCTGCAGTCGGGCAGGCGAATGCGGGAGGTTTCACCTTCGAGTCCTGGTGTTTCTGACTAGTTTTGCCTCTGGTCGGCGGAAGGAGGGCGCACACAACTTGTTATAATCGAGGTGGATAATAAAGGCAGACATGCTTACAGTAAATTAAAATGTCGCGTTCAATGTCGAACAGCGCGTCGAGCAGACGTGAAAAGAAGAGATGCGATAAAGATGAAGACTCGAGAAAACACTGGCAGCGCGGATCAATCATGCCTCGACTTGATGCGGACACCAGCACTGGTTGTGGAAACGCACTCTGGATGTCTTCTTCACAGCCAGTTACTACACTAGAAACTGTAGATGATAGGCGCAATGCACGAGGCGAACAGTCAAGCCACAGCGTCTGATTCGTCGAGCAGGCTGTCAACAACTTTCAAGCACCAATGAGCAGCAGGCCTGTACGAAAACATTTGGAACACTGAAGCGTGCCGCACATTTGTAAAGAGACGAGCTGGACCCTCGACGCGTCATGCAACACCGCCTTCGCTAGGTTGCCTCTTCTGGAGGTGGTGCCATGTTCACAGCAGCGGCAGCAGCAACGCCGGCATCGACGGGCTGGGGTGAGCCCACGGTGACATGATGCTCACGGCTGTCTGTTTGCTGATCGTGGTGCGCAGGAATCGGCAAGAGAGATGCCGCTGCCGCAGAAATCTCCCCATGACAGCAGGGCGGTGAAACAAGATGAAGCCAGTCGATGCGCCACCGATTGGGCCTGGCCCCAGTCTCGATCGGGCAAGGCGGATGGATCCCTTGGCAGGGACCGCCGGAAGCCGTGCTCTCCTGGCAGACAAAAGTGGTGCCAGTGTCTGCCAGTGCAGATCCGGGCTCCAGCAATCTCCAATTTAATTCGCCCCCTCTGCGCCTTCTTCTGCCTTCCTCCTCACTGCAGCTATCACCTCACCACCGCTACCTATCGCCCTTCTGCAGTCGTCCCTTCATTCGATTTTCCTTTGCACAGCTTGGCTTTGTTGCTGCAAGCAAGCAGAATGTACGTCTCCGACACCGCCCGATGGCGAATCACGGCCTCCTGACACTCGTGATAGGAATTCCACCGCCGTTCTGACGCCAATGGCGCAGGACACGTACTGGGGCTCCTTTGAGGAGATCTCCAAGTACAATGTCTCACTCGGCTACTTCGAGAAGATGTGGCTTGCCTGGTACACATGGATGGGCAACGATGTCTTGGCTACCGGCATCATGTCCTTTGTGATCCACGAAGCCCTCTATTTTGGGCGAGCGCTGCCATGGATGATTATCGACTGCCTGCCCATGTTCAGAAAATTCAAGATCCAGCAGGTACGTCGAATACTGCAGTCACGCATAGATCTTAGTACTAATGAACCAATAGGACAAGACCCCTACCGCCTGGGAGCAAACACAGTGCGCGCTTCTCGTCCTCCTTTCTCACTTCACCGTCGAGCTTCCTCAGATCTGGCTGTTCCATCCTATGTGCCAGTACTTCGGCCTCCAGACCAGCGTTCCGTTCCCTCCCCTGTACAAGATGGCCTACCAGATTGCCATCTTCTTCGTCATGGAGGATGCGTGGCACTACTGGGCCCACCGTCTGATGCATGCAAGCTCTTTCCTCTACAAGAATATCCACAAGATCCACCACCAATACTCGGCTCCCTTTGGTCTGGCTGCTGAATACGCCTCCCCTATCGAAGTCATGGTCCTCGGTTTCGGTACCGTTGGATGCCCCATCGTCTGGTGCGCCATCACAAAGGATCTCCACATTCTCACCATGTACTCTTGGATCGTCCTCCGCGTGTTCCAGGCCGTTGATGCGCACAGCGGCTACGAGTTCCCCTGGAGCCTGCACCACTTCCTCCCATTCTGGGCTGGCGCCGAGCATCACGACGTTCACCACGAGAAGTTCATTGGCAACTACGCCAGCAGCTTCAGGTGGTGGGACTTCTGCCTTGACACCGAGGCCGGTGCCGAGGCCGCCAAGGCGAGGAGAGAAAAGAAGTTGGCCAAGGCCAAGGCGCAAGCCAGGAAGGCTCAGTAAATTAGGAGCTTCTGGTGCGAAGACGGAGCGTGTTGTATTTGATGAAGACGATTTATACGATGGTTTTAGCCATCTTTCCGGCAGGAGTTGCGACCTCCTTTGGCGAAGATTTGCAGGTGACATAAAACATGGCGTTTGGGTCATGAGGCAGCGATGCGTGTGCCAATGGGGGATACTACTAGACAAGTACGGACTCTTGGTAATGGCAGCTGCAAATACGTGGTAGGACAGGGACTCTTTAGAAGCATTTATACCTAATAATCTCACGATCGTTACAACTTCAATTAGTGTTTGTCATGTTCTCCATCTCTGCAATATTTGTGTTCAATAAAGTCAGACTACCAACAGAGCACTGAAAGAAGTACGCATAAATGACACTTGATAACAGGAAGTCGAGAGAGAGGAACATGGCCTTGGCAAAGTCACGTGTGGATCGTATGCAGCGCGTCGGCGCAGTGAGCTGCACCCCGACTTTCTTTGAACCACGTCCGCAGCGCGTCCCCCTCAGTCCCAGATTCCTCACGCCCAGAACGACACGATGAGCTCGCAGCGATCCAATGTCGTCACGCAGGATTTCCTCGCGCGAATCAGATACTCCAATGCGCTACCTCCTCCACCATGTCCCCCAAAGCTGCTCGACATCCCCAACACGGGCCTCTCGAGCGGACAGTACACGTCGGCTAGTTTCGCATCGAGGCTTGCACGAGAGCAGCCACTGAATATCGAAGCGGATGCGGAGCTGGGCATGCCTATCGACCTGGTGGGCATTCCAAAGGTCTTCGACGGCGATGAATCAGGTAGGAGGAGGACCTTGTGCAAGCTTGACATGGCCGCTGACGCGTTGCACAGCTATCCAGGCCATGGCCCACCCGCCGCCACTATGCGCCGCTGATCGAGCGCTGATGCGACCGCCCAATGCGCTTGGCAAATCGCATAATCAAGCCACAGGCACATCCTTCTTGCGACGCACAGAATATATCACCTCGAGCACAACGGGCGGTTCAAAGTTCGAGTCGAGTAATTCGTCCAACACGATGCGCGTACGACGAAAGCGAAAGCTCCAAGACACGTCCGTCGATGACCCTGTCAACATTTCCAGGCACATCCTGAAGGGCTTCAACCTCGCCTATCCGGCCGACGCATACAACGGGCAAGACAGCTCAGAGAATATACGGGCGGCAGAGGTCTCGGCCGAGGAGAGGCAGGCCTGGAACAAGCCTAAGAACCCCAAGAACCCCAACCTGAAGCTGCTCGAGTCGTACCCATTGCTGCCAGATTGGGATGCCACCACCGACACAGGCGCATACATGATGTTCAAGTACATGGCGGCTCCAATCAACAACCCACTTGACCCCTCATATGACCCTCGCCTCGACGTTGCACTCTTCCGTCCCGCAGGCCAGTCGATCAAGGATCAAGACATGTTCATACAGGAGAAGGAGGCACAGAAGGAAGACCCAACCGCGCCAACACCAACCTCGCGATTCCACTTCGAGTTCTTCCTGCCAAGCGCCAAAGAACGAGTCCGCGACATCCAGCGCAACTTGACAACCAACGACCCCACAGCTGAAGAAATCATCTTCGACGGCGAGGGAGAAGATGACGAGGGCCGCCCACGCAAGTTCTTCAAGTTCGACAACATCCGTACATACGAGACATCGCAGCAAGTCGGGTGCGAAGACATGTACGGCGACGTCGTCGCCATGGCCATGCACGACCCAGACAAGCACAAGCAGGAGAGCCTGCGCAGCACCAAGCTGCAGAAGGCCGCCTACTTTTACCCCATCATCCAGAAGACGAGCATTAGGCCCCGCAGGCCCGGACACGTGGAGATGGTCGAGGAGCAGCAGCGCGTCGACGTCATCGAGGCGACGGGCAGGGAGCCCATGAATGAGAGTGAGAAGCGCGAGTCGTTTAGGAGGAAGGCTGAGCCTGTTGAGGCCTGAGTGTCGTCGTGGGTAGAGAAGTAGCGAAGCTTTTTGGCAGCATAGCGTGGCGTTGGAGTGGAAAAATTGTAATTGTATGCATCTATATATTATCTTGCACACGACACATGACTGAATTCGAGATTCAGACTCTCTCTATATCACCATGTGTCCAGCTCTAACCTCACTTCTTACTTCTCACTTTTCCTGCTGTGAACACAAGGTCCACGTACTCGCCATCTACCTTCAACTGGGACGGTGGCCCTCACAACTCATCTCGAGCAATACTCTTTCCCTTGAACTGATCCCCCTCCTGTGCAATCCTCCTCAACCGGAACACCTTAGCAGCGTGGCTCCCAACGCGAGCCTTCAAGCTACCACCAGCCTTGACAACGCCAACCTTCTCTCCAAACAGCCGCGCATCCCCCTCGCGCAGACCCTGTTCGTACGGCGTCGCAGTGGCATTGTACCAGTTAGCCTTGCTTAAGATAACAGCGCGATCGGCTTCAGATTTGGCGGCGAGTAGCTCCTCCGCTGTCTCGGTTGACATGCGGTGCGCCCACAGGTCGTGCACGGCCCAATCGTACTTGACGTGGGGAGCGGAGCCGCCAGGGCCAAAGGGTGTGAAGATCTCGGCGAGCGAGGTTTCCATGTCGATTGCTTCGGCGGCGGCGTTGAGTAGGATGACGACCTCGTCGCCGTTTTGCAGGTAGCCGGCCCAGACGTGCGTCTCGCCTTCGCCGTACTGGTCTTTCGCGACGTTGGTGTCTCGTCGGACACGCGTTACTGAGCGACCGTGCGGGTCCTGACTGAGGGCGATGATGGCGGGGTTGTTGATGATGGTCAGGGCTGAGGCGGGCATATCGCGCAGGTCGTTACCTAGGAACAGTGGCGATTTCAACGCCGCCCAGAGAGCAAAGTGCGCTTTGTACTCTTCGTCTGTCATGCCTCCTTGGCCTACTTCAAGCATGTCCAGGTCGCTCCATCCGCCTGGGATGGAGCGGTCGGCGTAAGGCGCCACCTTGTTCAGAATGAAGAGAACGGAGCAGTGGGTGCCAGGGGCAATACAGGATGGGTCCCCTGGTGCCATGGTGTTGCACCCGCACAGATCATCTGGTCGCTGTAGCCAGTCAGCTTTTTCGCATGTTCAATCTGTGTCAACCCTGAAACTTACCGTGAAGCTGTCGTAGATATCGCCCGTGACGCGCCAGGAGTTGGCTATTGACATTCCCCACGTATGCACCTGGTCCTCCCCCCAGTTGCACAAATTGAGAAGAATGTTTCGTCCGGTAGCCCGGAGAGCATCTGACATGACTTTGAATCGGTTGAAAGAAATCTGAGGTGTTCCTATTCTACCCATGTGATAGCAGCTGTCATATTTCAGCATGTCAACGCCCCATTCAGTGAAGCTATTTGCGTCGTCGACTTCGTGATCGAGAGATCCAGCTGTCGAGGAGGGTTAGTTGGCTCCTTCGCTGGTAGAAGAGCTGGAATATTGCGTACCAAAACGAGCACATGTCATCTCGCCAGCACTGCTGTACATGCCATACTTAAGGCCCTGGCTATGTAGGTGGTCTGATACCGACTTCAAGCCGTTGGGAAATTTGCTGAGCTCCGGTTGAAGTTTGCCGTTTTCATCCCGACCTTTCACATCTTGCCAGCAGTCGTCCAGTACAACATGATCATATCCTAGATCGCGAAGACCTAAACTCAGAATCTGTTCTGAAGTGGTGTAGAGTAGACCTTCAGAAACGTCACAACCAAATGCGTTCCAGTTGTTCTAGCAACGGTCAACGACACGATCATGACCCTGGTATAACGATCTTACCCAACCCATCGGCGGTGTCACTGCCAACCCGTTGTTAATTGCAACGGCTCCGGTGAAGAGCGTTGCGGCGGCGAGGATACTGTCTCGATACGGAGCCATCTTGTGTGTTGATGGTCGGAGGTGTGCAAGTCTCTTTGCAGCTGTCTGTGTAGGGAAAGTTGTTATTGAAGACCGATCACGCTCTGTGTCCCACCTCCGGCTTGTGAACACCGATGCCAAGTGCTCCGCCTGCGGCTCTTGGACATGCTCCACAAATGTAAGGGAAACATTATTGTTTTCCGCCGCTAGGCGATGGTGGGGCTCTGGTGTACCCGCGGGGAAGCCAGCCAGCCCCATGTGGGGAGTTACACTTCTATCCTAGCCTAGGTTACCGATGTTGAAGAACACGACAATGGCGACTGCTTTGAGAGAGCAAGGAGAGCCTCGTAGTGAGGATCGTTGTCTCGCGGCTCGAGCTCCATGTGTGGCGCAAACTGTACCAAGAACCTCAGCAGCCAGCGGTCCAGAACGAAACTGGTATCCTTGCATCGCAAGCACGTCTGATGGAAGGCTCTCAAGCGACTCATGGCGCTGTCGACACTAGACCAGAATGGTCGAAGTCGTAGGAGTATCTCGAAATTACGTTCAAGACGTGATTTTGCCTGCCGTATCTGTCCGTTGTCTCCAGAAAAGAGTAGAGTGTGTATCTGGACAGTGGATGATATGACGAGAATGTGCGCGACCGCTGGATACATAACCTCGCTACCCGGGGTGGCAAAGGATCGATAGACCACTTCGCATAACTTTGAGGCATGGTGTTTACAGTCCGCAGCATATAGCGTCGAACTGGATATGGCGTCTGCGCCTAGGAACTGATAGTAGAGGAGCTGACCATAGTGGTAATATCCGAGGTACATGGCTGCGAACATGCGTCCAAGGCCGCGGGAAGCGAACCACTTGAAGTTGTCAGGAGTATCTCTCATGTGATGCGGCAAGCTCTCCAACCACATCCCAAGTTCACGGGAGAGCGCTCGGACTCCTGACTCCAGAATTTCACCTTCGAGATGCTCCGATACGCACCTATGATTGAAGTCGATGACTTGCAACAGTATCCGATTCAATTTGATCATTTCGGTGAGAATTGGGGATTCGTATGTCGCGGGGTTGTTGATGAAGTTTGAGGTGAAGTCGGCGCTCATGGAAGAGAAGGGGATCTCGTCGATAGGGTATGAGACCGTACTATCCAAAGGCATGATTCTGGGAACTTTCACTGCAGCCGACGACCACACGTCGACCATACAAACAGTCCACCATACTGTAGGAATGCTCATAATCAGTGAACAGCTCAGGTTAAAATACACGGTCATGATTGGTTGAACTGACCTCTGATGTTGACTTCTCTTTCCAGAAGGCTAGCGACTGGGCGGCTGGGCAAGTCAAGCACCAGACACATGCGGCCTGCCGTACTGTAGTACACGTTCTCAATGTCTGTGTCACCATGTGCTGCTGCATAAGCACCCAGTAGTACGCATGCCTGTATCGTGACGGGTGATATGTCACGCAGATCAAGTAGTGCTTCACTTGCCGTTCGAAACCCTTCGCCCCTTTCTCGTGGGTCTATTTCCGTGTAGACCGAGTTGCTTGAGAACCTGTCCAGTAACAGTTGGAAACACTCGCTTAATCATATACTGGCAGTCTTACCTGGAGGAGAGGGCAAAGACGGCAAGGAGGATGATTCTAGGCACCCTCTCTCGTGCCACATCCTCGGTGAATGACGGGCGATGGTACATGGAGTGGAATTGATCATGAATGTAATCAAAGTACAAGTTTACCAGCTCCAGCCTCAAGGGCACTGGTGGCAGATCGGACGGAGACTGACTTGACGCAGGCGTCGGTGGACCCCGCGGAGACGCTGAAGTCTGCTGGCCCGCCTCAAACTCCTCAATCCTTGCTTGACGCTGAGCATAGTAACCGCCTTCAGGCGGCCTTTGAACACAGTGCAGTGCTCGCGAGCGACAGTACTCGCATGCAATCACTCGATCATGTCGGGTCCCGGTGGGGTAGATGCATTTGCGCCGTCGTGCTCTGGAGTCAGTCAGCAATCCTCCTCGTGCCAGGTTACCGGGAGGCGTAGGATTCGCTTACCGGCAGGTGCTGCATGCTGATGGTTTGCGCATCACGCTGTTTACAGTGGATCAACGCCGGAAAAGCTGCGGTTTTGTGCTGGTGAAGAGCGGAAAACTTTCTCGGCCATGTGGTCTGGCATCCCCAGATATGCTGATGAAAGTTCGAGTCGTTCCGAACTAATCCCCGCTTCAGCTCTCGATGCGGAACGACTTATGCCCAATCGGGGCGGTTGCTCCTTCAAGGCCCTTGCCAAGCCTGCGAACAGCGGCGGGTCTGCACTTGCCTCGACCTTAGAGGCGGATTATTGACGGAGAAGTCCTTACTTGGACCACGTGAAAACGATCCTGCAACCTGCAGATTCCTCTTTCGCCAACTCTTGGACAGCCGATGTGTATTCAGTTGGACGAACACTACTAGACCTGACTCGAGTCTCGAACCTGATTGGACACACTACCAAGCACACTCCTCGCCAGTTCTCCACACGGGGGCTTGTCCCACGGGGCGGAGACGAGCCTGCCTGCATCTCCCCGCAAAGTCTACAGGACTTGCCTGATCTCGGTCGTTACCGGTATTATGCTGACGAGACTGCTGAGCCGCTGTGATAATGACTAGTGTGCCGAGGCTGGACCATTCAATCTGAACGACGACACTACGTACATACATATAAGCCGGGTCGCTTTCCGTATTCCGAGTTGGTTCACCGACGATCAGTGTGTGCATCAGAGCTTACCATCTCGAACCTCATTACCAGAGGAGCCCTGTCTCCCTACCCTTCCTTCACCCTTGCCATGCCTGTACTCGACGACAAGGCAGTTGGCCATGTGGCTGAGAGAGTCGAGTCGACAACGATGGGCCACGGCGCGACTGATGGCACCAATGCTGCTATCCACAATGAGCACAAGATGACGGTCCGCCAGAGTCTGCGGTTCTGGTGGAAAGCCATTGTGTTCTCCTTCGTCATCTCGCTCGCTGTGGTCATGGAAGGCTACGACACTTCCTTGATGAACAAGTTCTTCGCCTTCGAACCGTTCAAGAACCGATTTGGTGACCAGATCAATCCCGAGGGTGGGAGAGTCGTCTCGTCTCGATGGCAGACTATCATCCTGAATGGAACACAGGTCAGTAGATCCTCGGGAGTAGCCAAGGGCGCGTCTGCCTTGTACAACGTATGCTAACGAGCAGCAGGTCGGTTGTATTCTCGGTTTGATCATCAATGGCTACATCACCGAATGGATCGGCTACAAGAAGACAATGGTGGTCAGCATGATTGTTATGACTGGTGCCATCTTCATACCCTTCTTCTCGACCAGCCTTGAGATGTTCCTCATCGGCGGCATCATCCAAGGACTACCCTGGGGAGTCTTCCAGACACTTGCGATCAGTTATGCAGCTGACCTCTGCCCTACCCACCTTCGAGGTTACATGACTTCATGGATCAACATGTGCTGGGTCATTGGAGGTCTCTTCTCGACCGGTGTACTCACTGGCCTGATGAAGAACACCAGTCAGTGGGGTTACAGAATTCCCTTTGCACTACAATGGATTTGGCCTGTCCCTATTATACTCGCTACGCTGCTAGCTCCCGAGTCGCCCTGGTGGTTGGTCCGTCAGGGACGTGTCGAGGAAGCCCGTGCTGCCATCAGCAAGCTCACCGCACCACAGGAGGGCATAGAGTTCGATTTGGACGCTCATGTGGAGATGATGGTCATCACTAACCAGTTCGAGAAGGAGGTGTCAGCTGGAAGCAACTACTGGCACCTTTTCCGTGGTAGTGACTTGCACCGCACCGAAGTCTCTGCCATGGCCTTCATTACTCAGGCCCTTTGCGGTGTCCCTTTTATGGGTTTCGGAACTCAGTTCCTGCAAGGCGTTGGGCTTAGCCAGGACGACTCTTTCCACCTCACTATCGGCCAAGATTGTCTGGGCCTGGTCGGCTGCTTCATTGCATGGTGGATCATGACCAAGTTTGGCCGCCGCAAGATGTACTTGACTGGTCTGTCGGCCATCTCCCTCATCCTCCTCATTGTTGGTTTCATCGGCCTCGCACCCAAGTCCAACAAGAGTGCCAGCCTAGCAGGAGGTATTCTGATCATCTTGATGATATTCTGCTTCCAGGTATGTCTTTCGCTTGCTATGTAGTGACATTTTGTTGATTGGAGCAGTTGTCCATTGGGCCCATTTGCTACACGCTGGCCGCCGAAATCCCCAGCTCACGCCTTCGTGTCAAGACGGTCGCTCTCTCTCGCGCCAGCTACAACAGTATCGTGTTCGTCACAAACACAATCATGCCAAAGATGGTTGGTGTGAATGATTGGAACTGGGGTGCCAAGGGCGGGTTCTTCTGGGCTGGCATCGCCGTGTTGTTCATCGTCTGGGGCTACTTTCGCCTTCCCGAGTCCAAGGGGTTGACATACTCTGAGCTGGACCTGCTGTTTGAGCACAAGGTATCATCGCGCAAGTTCAATCGAGAGAACGCCGAGGCTCTGAAGCCGGTGTTGGTGGACATTGCTATGCAGCACGAGAAGCAAGCTGACGTTGAGCGTGTCGAGTCGCATGCTTGATAGGTAGCCTTGGCGGGTGATGGTCAAGGCACGTAATAGGAAGCAAACGTCCAGAGCAGATGCGAAAAGTTTCAGCTAGTCGAATGGATTCTTGCCACTCTCAATATCTGGTTGTTCAGCGTGCTTTCAGCTGCGACGTGTAAGTGTAGAACGAGCAAGTCGCAATAAGCTCGATGCGTCAGCCTGCACTGCTGCAGCGCACAGCCAAGACGAGAAGAAATCACGACAGTGTCTCAAGACAAGGCCCATGTCCATGGTGGGTGGCAGCAAGTGGGCCGGCCCTGTCAAACCGCCAAACATCGTATTCGGAGGCAATGACCGCCGAGAGACACTCGAAAGGGCAGAAGAAAGCCACGATTCACACAGCCTTGGCTCCAGCACCAGCAACGACGATGAGCTCTGCGTGGAGGGGGAGAGAAGAAACACGCACGGCCAGCCGACGATGAGCCTCAGATTGACAGGAGGAAATAACATGATAGGGTGCGCATGACGATGGGTCTCAACGGTGTGGATGTGCAGCTATGAATAGCAAATGAGCGACGGAGCGGCGAATTGGACTGCGCGGTTTGGGACTAGTGCCCGCATCGTCAATTCATGTAGTCGCTCTCGGACGCCCCCTGTAGATATGCACCAGCCCTTTCTTCAGCCAGCATTGAATCTTCATCTTCGCCGTCACACACGACAGACCTTCGCTCTCCCCCTCTCCACCAGCCTTCCTTCACCAGTCACTCGTTTTTGGCAGGAAAAAGTGGCCCTCGACCAGTTCGCGTAATCATCGACTCGGTTTGTTGACACGCCAACACGTTCTCGTTGCACTACCGGCTCCACAACATCTCCGCACCGCATCCTCCAGCCGTCTCGCAGCCCCTCGACTCGACTCGACTCCTGCCGCTGGATTGAGCATCTGAGCAGCACACAATGAGGCCCTCGCAGTTGCTCGCCGCCGTCCTGGCCATGTCGTCGCTGACAGCCGCCATGCCTGACGCCTTCGCCAACATCCACGGCCTGGGCGACGTCAGGAACATTTTCGCACGACAGGACGACAGTACGTCTGCACAAGCTTTGATGAAATGCGTAACACTAACACGTCCTGCTAGACTCGGCTTCGGCTTCAGCTTCAGCTTCAGAGCAGCAGCAGTCGAGCAACCAGCCCACACGGACGTCCGCAGCAGAATCCTCTGGGAAAGCGAGCGCCACCAATAGCGATGACAAGGACGACTCCAAGACCACGGACAAAGCAAGCGCAAGCGGCTCGCAGAAGGCCTCCGGAAGCAAGACCACAGGCAAATCAAAGGTGACCAGCTACGACAACCGCCTGCCTGCTGGAGGTATCTCCATGGTGACGCCCGGCGCCCTCGCCGGTTCCCAGTTCTACAAGGTCGGCGACAACGTCACCTTTGCGTGGAACTACACCTCGCTGTCTCAGACCCCGTCTGCCATCGATATCCTCGCCAGCTGCACAGCAAACCAGGCTACATACACAATCGCCGTAAACCACTCGGCCGCAGAGACGTCAATAGTCTGGAACACCAACCTCACCCGCACTGGACAGCCACCCTTCTTGACAGAGAAGTACACCCTCCTGATCTACGATGCCCAGTCCAGCGTCTCTGCCGCTCCCCGTGCTGGGTACCTGGCCGTCTTCAACTCGTTCACCTTTGGCATGTACACACCACAGCCATACGTCCCGCTGAATGGTAAGAACACACGCTTGACTGCCCACCGCCAATGAAACTTACTAACAGCGTCTAGACTACAATTGCGCCATCTGCAACGGCGCTCTTTCGCACACCGAGAAGATGACGCTCAGAGCCGTTCTGCTCACCACAGGCACAACCCTCGGCTCGCTTCTGTACTTCACCTACACCTTCGGTCTCTGGTAGCCTGTCATGACCTGCACGCATCCGGACATCTGACGTCTCGTATACGATAACGGCATTCCTTACGCTTCACACCTGTCTATATTTCACTCATTTCGTCGAATCATAAAAAGGCCGGGGCTGGCGCTGTAGGTTTCACAGCGTTCAGCAGGGGAGCAATCCACAATCATTTGGGACATCTATCGCCTGGAGTCTGGAGCAACAACTGTCTATCATTAGGACACGGTGTACACATCATTTAGGGACCAATACGCATCTTAATACTACAGAGGAGCTTGATAGGGAGGCACACGATGTAATTTTCTGTGTTGGACTAGGAACGTTCCGTACGAGCTGGTGCTAGTACGAATGTGAGCGACTGAGATTGTGTGTTTAATCAAATAAGCAGGGTGAAATGACTGGTTGTGTTTGTTTGTTTCATGTGTTGCTCATGTTTATCAACATACACGTGGAATGCATGCCAGCACTTGGCAAGAACGCAGTGGTATCTCCCGCTAACTCCCTGAAATATGTCCACGATGCTACCCCGCATAATCTCGTCTCGTCTTACCCGCACCTACTATCTACTCATCAAATCAACGACCATTCGGTCCCCTAGTCCTCCACTCATCCTTCAGCACCCACCGCCCCCTCTGCGCGGACCCGCTCTTCTCAAGCGTGGCAACCGTCTTCAGCATCTCCTTGAACTCCTCGTTCCTGCCCGGCTGCGCACGTACGTAGTGGTCGAAGTGATCGACCAGCATCTGGCTCGGCACAACACCACTGTGCGTCATCATGAAGTCGCGGATCATCTCTAGCATGCGGCGGCCGCGGAACGAGCTCGGCGTCGTAGCTGAGGGCGTGGATGCGCGTGACGACGATGCAGATGTGGATGCGGCTGTGGTTGTTCCAGGACGGCCTTGTCGGGCTGCAAGGTTAGAGAGGATCGATGTCGAGGAGGGCCCGCCGCGTCCTAAGCTGCTGCTGCCTCCACGACCTCCCCGCCCGCCGCGGCTAGAGGCTAGTGGCCGAGAGGGCGAGGGCTCGCTTGGACGGCCGGCTTCGCCATATGTGCCTGTCCAGGTAGGCACGCCGGCAGGTACGGCGCGGGCCTCTTCCATACTCTTCCTGAGCTGCTCAGCGGCAAGGGTAGCCTGGCGCTTAGCTTCGCGCTGAACAAACGCTGGGTCAGCTTGGACTCTACGTTTGCGCCCGCCGGCTGTCGAGTTGACGATTGCGTCGTGCTCGAGGACAGAGTGAACGCCTGTTTTGGCGAATATAGTAGACATAAGACGGCCGTTCGAGGCGGGTTTGTCTGCTTCATTACTCTCGCTCGCGCTGTGGTTGGCAGCGTCTTCAGTGTCAGGCATTGGTGCCTGGAAAGCTTCCGCGCGGTCGATGCCTTTTACTGCTGCGAGGTCGCTGGTTGCTGTGGCGTCTGGTGCTGGGACACTACCGCCGTCCTCGTCGAATTGGACTTCTGATCCTCGGAAAAGGTTGCCTGTTTCAGTTTCGCCATCGGCGGATTCGCCTCCTAACGTGAAAAGGTCATGAAGGTCGCTCATCTGGAATGTCTGACGTTGTTTTGGATCTTTGAGCACCTTGTTTGTCAGGAACTGCTTGAAGATCTGACGGTGATAGATCTTTTCTTCGATAGTTCCTGCGGACATAAGACGATAGATCTCAACCTCTCGCTTCTGCCCCAGGCGCCACGAACGCTCTCGTGCTTGGATGTCGGTTGAAGGATTCCAGTCAGGATCGTAGATGATGACACGGTTCGCACCTGTGAGATTGACACCAAGCCCGCCAACCTTTGTGGTGAGCAAAAATACGTGCAGATCGGGACTCTTGTTGAACTCGTCTACAAGGTCCTGTCGGTTCTTGATGGGTGTCTCGCCGTCCATGCGACGGTAGTTGATGTCAGGCAGGTGATTGAGGAACTTCTGTAGAATGTCGAGCATTATGCGGTGTTGAGCGAAAAGCAGTGTCTTGTGACCGCCTTTTCTCCAAAGCGATAGCAGCTCCTTGACAACTTGCATTTTCCCAGACTTATTCGGAGCCCCGTAGTCGTAGCCTGGTTGCTTAGATAATGTCTTGTGCTCAGTTAGGTCAGGATGATTGCAGACTTTGCGAAGATAGTCGACACCGTACAACATCTGGCGTTTCCCCGATGCGATGGATTTCATGTCTTCGGATTGCAAGAAGCCCTCGTACGCTTGTCGCTGCTGGCGAGTCAATTTGCAAAATAGCACCTGTTCTTTCTTCTGGGGCAAATCGGTTGCCACATCGACCTTGAAACGCTGGAGCAGATACGGGCTGATGGCATCCTTGAGTGTTTCTGCGCATTGGATGGCAGTTTCGAACTCGAGGTTTGAAGCATTTGCATATCCACCGCGCTTGATTGGGAACTCGAATTGATTCCTGAAGTTGATCAGAGTGCCCAATCGCATGGGAAATACAAAGTCAAATAGAGACCAGAGTTCGCTAAGGTTGTTTTGCATCGGCGTGCCTGACAAGATGATGCGGTTTGGTGTTCGCAGCTCTTTGCAATGAATTGTGATAGCAGTGTTGGGATTGCGAATCTTGTGCCCTTCATCAAGAATGGCGCACTCCCACTCTGTTGCGGTGAGAAACTCGGAGTATGTCTGCAGTCCAGAGTAAGTGGTGACGAGTACGTGCCCGTCGCGCTTAACTTTTTCAAGAATCTTTTTTGCTGCCTTGCCGGCCCCGGTCAAGGTGGTGTCGTAGTCACCATAGCTGCGCAGCTCCATCTCCCGCTCATAGCGATCTTCTCGTTGAGTGTTCAACATGCCGCTGCCTGATGTATGTAAGATAGAAACGCGCAGAGCTGGCCACCAACGATGGAACTCGCTGACCCACTGCTTCATGACTGTCGCTGGACACACCACAATTACAGGCTTGGTGAGGCGCTTGGAATAGTGGAGACCTGCAACAAATGAAATGGCTTGAATGGTTTTACCCAGCCCCATTTCATCACCAATGATGCCGCCGACATTTTGTTGGAACAGCTCCCAAAGCCACTGCACGCCTGTCTTTTGGTAGTCGAACAGTGCTGGATAGATGTCTCCAGGTATACAGAAACCGCCGTCTAGGACGGTATCGGCTTCCGTGGGGTGTGGTTTGAACCACTCTTCATCTGCATCGTCCTCGCTGGTAGTGTCGCCAGCTCGTTCCTTCGCCCGCTTCCTGGCCGCTGCGCGATTCTTAGACCACTTGTCTACGCGTTGACGATACACCTTTTCGTTCCCGTCGTCCACTCCTGTAAGGTCTTCTTCTTCTGCCTCGGCTTCAGGCGTGTCTTTTGCTCTCTTCGACTTCTTTCTTCCAGCTTTTCGCTTACGGCCAACGCTCGCACCGAAGTCTTCGTCATCATCATCATCATCATCTTCGTCTGAAAGACCTTCAGAGTCGTCCAGTACAGCAAGCTGCCGTGCGGACATCCCAGGATCAAAGGCATCATCGCTATCTCCATCAGTTGTACCTGGGTCAGCGCTTGACGCCCGTGAGCCCACCATATTACTCGAGGGTGTCGTTTTCCGTCGCTTTCGTGAACGAGTTTTAGACTGAGGGCTGGGAGCCTCCGAGCTTGTATCAACGTCCTGGAATCCAGGTTTCATCAGATTTCGATGCGATGTTGGACCTGCAGCTGTGTCTTCAACCATGTCCTCCATCTCAGCATCGAGCATAATCTCTCCTAGTGTCCCTGACCCAGCCTGATTTTGCGCCAATCGTGAAAAGGGTGTGATCTTGCCAGTGCGAATCAGGAAATCGCGCCGGCTCTCGTTTGGTAGAGGACCGTTGACACCGTCCTGAGTTGGCTCTTCCTCGCCAGGCGCATTGTGCCGTTCATTGATACGTTGCTGTATTGCATCCATCTCTTTGTCGAGATCTTCGATTTTCAGCTGGTATGCAGCAATCTCTCCACGTAGCTTAGCCTTGTGTGTATCCACCGCAGGTAACGATAACCGGTTGCGCAGCTTCTGTATTGCAGCTTCGGCACGCTTCGCCTCTGCTTCTGCCTTCTCTATACGCTTCTTGTCCCGCGCATCAGCTTGCTCAGTGAGCAGTTGATCCGCCTGGCGGCCAATGTCACGCTCGAGATCATCTTGCGCCCGAGTTCCGGTTGTGAGGAACTTCAGCCGTGTCTCCTCATCCGCATCTGACGGTAGTTCTTCCTCCTCTTTCCCACTCTGCGCATCCAGTATGACTGCTGTCTCTTCTGCCTTCACATCCCTCAGATCTGGCGCATCAGTGACGGTGATTATGGGTGCCGAGGTTGCTGCAGCGTCGTTGCTCGGTGGTGAGGCCATTCTTCAGAGTAAGAACAGCGCACACAACGGCGGACGCTTAAGGCTCTCGCAAGTTCGAGTGTTGATCTCGCAATGAGAAAGCGATGATGCGATGCGGGAGCGTGCTTCGAGAGGCGTTGTGCGCGCAGAACGCTACATGCGCCAGGATTTTCGTCACGGCTGCGTGTTCATCGTAAGAGTGAAAGGTGGTCAAGAACGACAGGCTGCAAAAACTGCGATTCGAAACGCAACAAAGCGATGATGACTGCCACTCACTAGGCGGCAACAGCGGCCAACCGAGATGATATCATCGACGCGCTAGTGGTGAGACCTAAGCACGGTCGTCTCTCGCGTTCACGTGCTTTGAACTTCTTTCTCCGTTTCCTCGTTGGAAAGAAGACTAGGCGAGAGAACGAGATGCATGCCAACAATGGCCCACGTAGTTGGGCAGCGGAGTGGCTATGAGCGATATAGTGTTGTTGTTCGAACAAGTCATCTACAGGTCTTCTGTGCAACATTATGTACACGTCGATTTGTGTGCGTACAACATATTCGTAATGTCTGTAGTTTTGTCTTCGCATACAAGCAGTGCCAGATAATATCAGTGCTCAATTTCGGGCGCGTTATCGAAAACCTTTGTACCAAACTTCCAGACTTGATCTATCACGATCTTCTTCTCACCCCCCACCGCACCGTCTTGTAGGTCTAAGATGACCAAGTCTGCATCGGCACCTTCCTTCAAGACGCCTTTCACATTTTCCATGCCCAACATCCTTGCTGGTGTCTGCGTGACAGCCTTTAGCGCCTCTGGTACGCTCGCATCCGTCCAGTTTAAGAAGTTGGTCACACAGTCTACAAGCTGGATACTACTTCCAGCAATTTTGCCATTCTCCTCCAATGTCAGCAGTGGGCCCTGCTTGACGATGCGCGATCCATTGGTCCAGTCGTAAGTCCCATCTGGCATTCCAGCAAGACGCATAGCATCCGTGACCAGGATCAAGCCATCTGGGTGCGAATTCCACGCAATTTTGACAGACGTGGGATGAAGGTGTATCCCATCCGCGATGATGCCGAAATACGGTTTACGGATGGAGGACGACGGCGTGCCGAGAAGACCAAAGATACCTGGGTTTCGGTGGTGCAAAGGTCTCATCGCGTTGAACAAGTGCGTTATCATGCTTGCGCCAGCCTTAACACCTGACTTGGCTTCCTCATATGTGGCTTCAGAATGCCCGATCGACACTCTGATACCGCTTTCTGTGAGTGCTTGTATCGAGGATAGAGCTCCCTGTAATTCTGGAGCGAGCGTTACAAGCTTGATAGGCGAGGCATGACCGATGTGCGCGGCGCCATAGCAGTCGGCAATGTCTGAAATCCCGTGAACAGGTTCGCGGAGGACAGCGGCGTTGTGTATGCCGTTCTTGGTCGGATTCATGAAAGGACCTTCGCAGTGCGCACCAAGTGACTCCGAGCCGTACGACGGATCACGAGCAGCACCTGATGGGCCCAAATAAGGCAGAGCCTGACACATGTCAACCACATGTCGATCGTGTATGCTTGGTTCGACCAACCTCATGATAGACCTCGGGTCGCTGTGAAGTCATCGTCGGCAGGTAAGATGTTACGCCAGTCGCGATTAGGCTTCGGTTGACTCGAAGCACACCCTTGCCGTACGCTGTAGCACCCTCGTCTGGGATGACGGAAAAGTCGAATCCATAAGCCCCGTTGAGCTGAGTATCAATGAACCCTGGACAGAGTATGCGACCACCAAGGTCGACAATTCGATCTGGCGCAGTTCTGTGCTCAAACAGAAGTTCTTGTCCGTTCAAGATCTTACCACTGATGGAGCTGACCCATAGATCCTCTTTGACAAGATCGTTTTCCTTAACCTGGAGACAGTTGGTGAACTTTGTCACACCAGAGCTGTTCTTGGGAGATCCCAGTTCATCATTCGTGGTGACCAAAGATGGCATTATGTACAGTCTGAGACTTGCAGAAGCCCGAACGGTGAGGAGTCGAATCGTAAGGGCTGAAAGCAAGGGCGATAGGAGAAGGCGGTGACCGGAAACGGACGGTTGATGCAAGTTCAACGTCCAAAAAGACAGGCGCGCATACTGTGGTATTAACAACTTCTGGAGACTTAGAGACCTTGACTACTATGACGCCAACAACTATCACGAGCGGACAAAAGCTCTCATCACGGGTGCCGCCAAAAGCGCACGCCTCCGGTACACGCAGGTTGACTGGCTGCCGAAAACGATGTGACACAGCAATGGGCTCTTGAAGCTTATCGCAGCTTAACGCGCGTTTGGATGCGTTGTGGTGGTACTTGAGGTAGTATCAGAGCAAACGTCGATAACGCGCAAAGGGCATGGGTATCACCTGCGTTGGACTTAGGCGAGGAAAGAGTGGAGCTAGGTCAGCGCCCCCCAGGAGCCATGAATGCGACCGTTGCATCCACCTCCATCTTTCATCCATTAACAAGCCGCTGCGAGTCACGTTCAAGCCTCAACGCCCATCACAGATTCAGTTCGCTTCCGGGCTTTATGCGACAGGCGCGGTCATCATGGCGGCCAAAACCGAGAAGCTGGACCCGGTTTGGGACGATCTCGACAGGTGAGCTTCGCGCGCGCTCTTCTTCACAATGCGAAATGCGACCGAGAATCGGGCTGACACTATCGTAATGCAGGACTATGGTGGGTAACTCTTATCAAATTTGTTTGTCCTAATTGATCGGCCAATAACATGACATGCAGGGCCAATTGTTCATGATGGGGTTCGACGGGACCACTGTTACCCCACACATTCGGACAATTATCGAGGACTTCCAAGTTGGCTCAATCCTGCTTACTGCCAAAAATTGCAAATGTGAGGAATCGGCCCTCCGGCACAATGCAATCTGATGTCGCAAACATTACTGACCTTGCAACCAAAGCTGCTGAACAGACCACAAAACTGTGCTACGACTTGCAAAAGATTGCCCACGAGGCTGGCCACCCAGTACCTCTGGCCATTGGTCTTGATCAAGAAAATGGCGGTGTCAATAGTCTCTTCGATGAGATCTACATTCGCCAGTACCCTAGCAACATGGGCATGTCAGCTACAGGATCGACTCAATTGGCTTTTGAGGTAGCAAAAGCAACTGCACAGGAGATTGCTGCCTGTGGCATCAACTGGATCTTCGGACCATGTCTGGACGTCCTCACTAATGCGAGGAATCAACCTCTCGGAGTCAGGACAGCTGGTGACGACCCCCAAGAAGTTGCAGCGTACGGCTGCGCGTTTATGCAAGGCTACAAAGAGGCGGGGCTCGTCACGCTGGGGAAGCACTTCCCATCGTATGGAAACCTCGAATTTCTTGGCTCAACCCTCGACGTTCCCATCATCACTGAGTCTCTTGAACAGCTGAGCTTGAGCGCTCTAATTCCTTACAAGAAAGCCATCGAGAAAGGCCTTGACTCTATGTTTGTAGGAGGATGCGCAATGTCCTCAGCAGGCCTAAATGCCATGCATGCTTGTCTCTCGGAGCAGGTTATTGACGGACTCCTACGCACTGACCTAAAGTTCGATGGTGTTGTTGTCTCGGAGTGCTTGGAAATGGAAGCGCTCAGCCACAACATTGGTGTTGGCGGCGGCACAGTCATGGCTGTTAATGCTGGTTGTGATGTTATTCTCCTTTGCCGTTCATTCGAGTTCCAACAAGAAGGTATGAAAGGCTTAAAGACTGGAATCGAAAACGAAATGGTTTCGAGAGCCAGGATTTTCAACTCGTTAAGACGTGTATTGAATTTGAAGGAGAAGTGTACATCCTGGGACAAGGCACTGAATCCTCCAGGCATCAGCTACCTCGAAACACTACAGCCTTCACACACAGCGTTGTCCACAAAAGCGTATAACAGCTCGATATCGGTCGTACGCGACAAGAACAGGCTCTTACCTTTGACCAACATTTTGGAAAGCGAGGAAGAATTGCTTTTACTGACTCCATTGGTGAAGCCTCTGGCTGCATCTGCCGCATCCCGAGAGCTGTCTGATGCTG
This sequence comes from Phoma sp. RAV-16-625, assembly GCA_004335185.1. NCBI lineage: Eukaryota > Fungi > Ascomycota > Dothideomycetes > Pleosporales > Didymellaceae > Phoma > Phoma sp. RAV-16-625. The sequence continues at coordinate 239,851 of SAUA01000010.1, forward strand.
CAGCTACTCATTCGCCCGAGCCTCACGCCTGGGAGCATAGTTCCTCGGTGATGAGCGGAGAACGCGTTTTTAGGGAGCTAGGAAGGTCTCTAGCCAGACAACGGAACGGAAGAGTGCTACACACATCCTACACCGCAAATGGCGTCCGGCCCGTACACGAGAATCTCATCAATCGTGCGAGCGCCATCATCGTACTTACTGCTGATGCCAATCGGAACTTATATCAAGCTGGCTTCACCAAACACGTTTCAATGATATGCAATATGCAGTACACTACCGGCGGAGAAAAGCGCGAAAAGCCTCTGATTGTGGTCGCTGTCAGCTCTCCATACGACTTCGCCATGGACACTACCATTGGGACCTATATTTGCACGTACGACTTCACTGAAACGGCGTTAAACTCCCTGGTGAGAGTTCTGTATGGGGAACTTTCGCCGACAGGAACACTGCCCGGAACCATCAGCAAGAGCCAGAAACTGCACCCCTCGAGACAGCATTGGTTGGTCGAGATCTTCAACGAAGAGCGCGATGCGAATGCTCTTGATGCCCTTATTAACGTAGTCATGGACGGTACAGCACCAAATCAGCGATCAGAGTTATCGAGCGCGACTTCCAGCTCATTCATACTGCATCATCCTGAGGTCGAAGAGTCACACTTTGTCGTGAGAAACAGTAGCACTCAAGCCCTTTATGGCTTTTGCTCTACCTATTTCTTCAAGACGACAGGCACTGGAGTCATCAGTGCGCTGTTCGTAGACCCGGCCCGGAGAAAGTTATCCATTGGCCACTCACTACACAATCGAGCCATCCGGACATTGCTGCAGAAAGAGGGCATCAAGCGGTTTCAATTGGGATCTCGACTGCCAAGCGTGTATCTCGGGATCCCTACAGGCCACGGTTCTGAGCGCAAACGACTACGATCGTGGTTCGCCAATCTTGGTTGGAACGCGGCGCTTTCACGGCCCATTTGCAGCATGGTAGCCCGTAGCTTACAGACATGGACGCCACCTGATGGCATGGCAAAGAGCTTAGCGAGTGCAGGTGCACAGTTTGATCTTGTCTACGGTTGGGACTACGCAGGACCTGTCCTTGATCACATCAAGACTAGCAATCGACAAGGTCTAGCCGAGGTGTACAAGCTCGCCCTCTCCGACCCCCAAGCTTGCGGCATCATTCGTGCGAAACGCCCAGAAGACGGTGCTCTGGTAGGCACTGTAGTGCTATACAACCAACACTCACGACTCTCGGAATACATCCCACCACTCAAAGATCTTAACGAATCAGCAGGTGGTATCTCTTCACCGGTTATATCGCCTGGCGTGGGAGAGTACTCCACATTGCTTCAAGGGCTTATCCTGCTCGGAATGCGGCAGATCAAGGCTCAGGGCTGTAATGCCTGCTTGCTTGATTATGTAAGTTGCACAGTGCCCCAGAGGGTCGATGCGGCAAACTGACGTGCACAGATGGATGGCGATGGAAACTTTGATGGTTTCTCTGCGATGGGTTTCGATGCCATGCACAACTTTGAGGAGGTATCCTGTGACGCAGCAACGTGGACGATGATACCACCTGCTTGATGACGTCCTACGACAGTCGACACGTTTTGATATTGAGCGGTACCTGGTGGCACAAGGTCTAGTGATTTGGGTAAGGAAAGTAATCGGGGACTATCGTTTTTCTGGGCATACCCGGTGTCATGGCGTTTCGATGGTAGCACCTATCTGGATGATTCATAGTCAATCGATCTTTGACGGCCTCTCCCAGCGCGAGTAAGCATTCTCGATGCTCCCAAGCACGCGCGCAAGGATACACCAATACCCTGGATGTTGTAATGCATGTCACTAGTGGCAGTCCTAAAGCGGAAGTGACGAACAAGCCCTCGGTTCCACCTGCCCCCCTGTCCTCTGCCCCCTGCCCAACCACCGCGAAATGAGCGCCGCTGCAAGTCCTCCCTGTTCTCTTTCAGGTACAAACACAATTTGGCATGACGCGCATACGAGGCGCACGGAGTAGAAAGTGGAAAGTCGAGCAAACGTCGTTGGATAGGGCTGCGCAGGAGGATGAGCTTGGGCTATTTATAATCGCGCTTGATAAAGCTTCGAATGAGAGGTGGAGGAACGGCCGCGACCCATTGAGTGGCCGTGTCTTGATCTGCCACTGCCAACGCTCGGCCTGTCTATTCGAGAAGGCTTGGAGAGCCTCCTCTATCGTTATGCAGCCTTGTCTTGCAATCGCACCCGCCTTTGTTTGACGCGCCATTCTTCCTTTCCGGACTCTGCAGCCGCTCACACGCACGTCGCAGGCACAGCTGGTATTTGGCGCCCCACTACCGCGGGAGCCTTCCTGTCTCCGACGTCGACCGAGTCCTACTCCACTCTCGCGCACGGCTTGGCGATTCTGGTCACTTGCGGCGGGTTCACGTCGCACAGCTTCAGCAGCGACAGGCGCTGCGAGCTACAGCAGTATTGTCTGGTGCGCACGCTCTGCCGCTGCCGGCTGCGCTCCCTCTGCGGCGCCTGCATCAGCGACACCGCCAGTACCAGGTCGGGAACACCCACTCGCACTCGCACTCCCACCTCCACCTCCACCTCCACTTCCTAAACACACCCTAGCTCCAACGTCTGGCTTCTCTCCACCCGTCCACTCAAACACCCCAGCTTCTCCACGCCAACACCCACCAAGCGTGCTTCATCGCTGCTGTCACCTCCACGCCCACCACGGCCCCACGGCTGTCTGCCCGTCACCAATCCGCCCTGCCGCGCGCATGCGCCCAGCCCTCGCCAACTCACTCTGCCGCCATGGAGGGCTTCGACACCACCACCATGTCGTATCTCGCGACTCCAATGCTTATGCAGAACGTCGCCGGCCCGGACCAGCACATGGCGATGCCCATGGCCCCGCTCGATCAGTACGACCAGCGCTCTGTGTTCGACAACGAGACGTTCGCCGGGTAAGCAAGCCTAGACCTTGGCTCTGCTCTGTGCTGCGCTGCGCTGCGCTGCGACCAGCTGCTGACCTTTCTGCGCAGGAGTGAGGATGCCTTCTCCGTCTCGCAGTACCACATGCAGCACCCAGCGCCACCTCTCAAACGTTTTCCCAGCACCTACGAAGACCCATTCTCCGACGTGCACAGCACTTACGAGCAGTCAGTCCACCCACACGAGCAGGCCGGCGTACCAGAAAGCCCTAGCATCGACAGCAACAACAAGCTGCTCAGCTTCTCCCTGCCAAGCGTTCCGTACACCATCCTGGACTTTGGACTGCAGCGTAGAGTAACCATGTCCATGTCTGCTCAGCTCCATGGCATGTTCTTCCTGGCCGAGTCGCCATGGGCTACAGCTGGCGATGTGCAGCCACCGCCAAGTGAGTTGACCTGCTATCGTCGCAATCTCTTTCAGATCACAGGCACAGTAACGCTACCGAGGAGCATGCGTGTAGTCCTGACCGATCACGGTGATCAGATACCCATACTGGGCCAAGAGCTCACCATATCCGCTACGGAATCACTCGAAGGCAACCCTGTAAAGATAATCTCGGTGCCGTGGAAGACGCCCGCTACCAGTACAGTTCCCGTTGAAGACAAAACGGAGAAAGAGCCTCCCACATACCCTTTGGATCTGTTGACAGGTCAGGACATGGACTCGGACTACGTCAACTTTCCCATCAGCTGGAAGAGGTTACAGTTTCGAATAGCGACCGCCAACAATGGTAGAAGAAAAGAGCTGCAACAGCACTTTGTGGTGCGCCTGAAGGTGCAGGCAACGCTGGTCAACGGCGCCAAGATACCTCTGTGTGAGATACATTCCAGTGCAATCATCGTTCGTGGTAGAAGTCCCAGGAACTTTCAGTCGCGCAAAGATATGCCCATCAGTGGTGGGACTGCGACAGTCCGCAAGTCTCACTTACCTCCACAACCAAGCCGTACGACCACCGGCGATACTGCTCAGAACAGTCAAAGTCACGGGCAGAGTAACGTAACCTCGACCGCAAAACAACCAGACATAATGCAGATGCCGTACGACTTCAATACCAATGAAGTGCCCGCCTCTCCAGATTTCCTCGACTGGAAAGTACCTGGTTGTGGTGCTATGACTGCGATACCACCAGATCCCCCATCGTCCCAGATGCTTCACGCAACACCCTATGCACAATCAACACCTGAGATATCTAGAAGCGTTCCGCCTCAGCAGAGAGGCTCGATAGCGCCAGTCACACTCTCACTTACGGATGATGAACCCAAGAAGGCACCCTCGCCTGCGGAGCATGCCAGGAAACGCGCTGCTCCAGCGCGGCCACCATCCTTTTCTATCGGTATCATCAACAGCCCTGACGAGAGTGCTGATCTGCTCTATGAGTACTTCCCTCTTGGTCTCGATGATTGGATGCCACCCGTCGATGCTGTCTACCGACCGCATGTTGTACATCACACCAATCTACCGCAGGATCCAAAATCTGTCGAAATGAAGACTCGGTCCAAACGGTACTTTGAAGCATCGTGGTGAAGCAAAGTCGGTGCTCCATGGCCCGGTTTCTGAAATTTCTTATCAGCACCACAAGGCGGCACTGTCCTGTTCAGATGGTGTTTACCTCTAGCTTTGCGACCGCTACGTTCGACAGCATCTCAGCAAACGCCCAGGGCAAGTTTTGCCTCTCTGCCAAATTCCTCACGCGTAGGACGCAGACTGTTCCCCGTCATCGCGATTCTGCCTCTACTCGCGTCGTTCCAAGCTGGACCGGAATTGTTGGACGTTGCTTCGGCAGTATTCACAAGCCAAATCTTGGATGAAGCTTCAGGCGGAGTATGCTGCTTCAACTGTGAATGCTCATCGTTGCCTAATAAACACCTATACTTGTTCGTTTGTCAGCTATCGACTTTCAGCGAGCATGACTACTTTGCCTTACGACTGCTACGACTCTCTTCGTACGGCCTGGTTGCTAAAGGAGCGATCTGGTTCTGTTTCAATTCTTTCGGATGTCAAATGTTTAGTATACTATACCACACCACTGCTGTTTGGCGTTGGTTTACAGGCAGCACTATATCCATGGACCTTTTTTTCGAATTCAATAAGTACCCTCTATGCATACAATACACGAGCACGACTCAGTATGACCTTTGAAGATGGACGCGTCTGGTCCAAAGCCACGGTGGGCGGGCCACGAGCTTCTTATTGCAACCTCTCGTATATCACGCCTTCTTATGGGCTCTTGTCATTTGTCAATTCCTCAAACTGAACGTAACGACCGCTTTCAGTGATGGAGCGAAAATGTAACGGCAGCCGCCGTGTCAGCAAGACCACCCATGATCACGGCGATCAGGCTGCCACTGAGTTGGGTGAAGACCCCGCGTGCTTGCTGACCATAACATCATCAGGCAAAAGCAAAAATACACGCGCAACATCAAGCGTATGTTGAGGATCTCTTTCGTTAAGATCAATACGAAACAATAGCATCTGCTGTGTGTGGTGGTGTCGTGTTGTCGTGGCATTGCGCCGATGGTCACCGACGATGCAACGTTGCCTGCAACTGTCCACATTTTCTCGAGCTCTGCCTCGGCACGAAGCCTCGAATCTGTTTGTCACGATGTTCTTTAGCAAAAACACGGCGCAAGCTTCCGGTGTTAAAGTCGAGGGTACCCTGACGGCTGAGCAAACAGGAAGTGGCTATCCTCGGCGTGTGGGTCGTCATGATTCACACAGGATTGTGTGGATATGGAAAAGCCGTGGACCGGTCAGCGCCTTACAGCGTACTAAAGAACCTCCTCTATCATCTCCAACGGAAGCAATTGCTTGGAATGGAAGGTTGAGAGCATTCTGTAACGATGAATGGCACGGTTTCAGGGACGTGTCATAGTGGTAACACTGCAGATGGAGGTGTCGTCAAGGAACGAAGATACCTAACCCTCCCAGTTCTGTTCCTGCGTGGAGTGACACCGCTAGAGCAGTAATCCGTAAGGAATAACCCCCCGGTAATACACCTGCCCTATGTGTACTTTTGTCCCGTCTACTCGTCCATGTGGCTCCGCATGTCAAGACACTATGCATGATTGCCTACCTATCTGCGCAATCCCACACCACACCAAGCCTTACACAATCTCCACATTCCCCACTCTACACCCGTCTTTTGGGGTCGGGAATACGTTGGCGACACGACTGTACATGCGAGTGAAGATGCATCCACCCCCCCTGTCCTGCCATGTTGTATCCGCGTGCTTCCGTCGTACAATTCACGGTGGGTCCATGTGATTCTGATCTGACTACCGACCACCGACCGCCAATTACTGACTGACTATTCATTACGGACTTGCAACTACTGACATCTGACACGATACCTGGAATCACACCTTCAGCATGGATCGAGCGAGCCAGAAACGTGGTAGGTCTCGCGGCTTGCCATGGTGAACCAATAATCCAGACAGTGGCAAGGGTGCTTTCTTTTCTTCTCGTCCGATCGATGGACGAGATCTGCTGCACATCTGAGACTGGTGTCTTGAGCCGATGCCAGAGACAAGAGGTAGTTGGTTCGCGTGCAGCATGTGTTAGCCAGCGATGGAAGAAGGGAGAGCACATTGCACGACTGCTTTGATCAATATCAATACTAGTGACAGTATGCGTGAAGGATGAAAAGCCTCTGGGGGGCCTGAATGCTAGAACCAAAAACGACAACGCCGTAGGAAACTCGTTTCGTCATGTCTCCTTTAATGCTACCATGAGCCCCCAATCCAATGGCCAGTCGTCAAGACTAGCTTGGCTATGCAAAGAAATTCTTGTATCGCCAGAATGTATGCACAAAACTCCATCGCTCAATGGGTATAAAGCAAAAATGCTCGTCGTACGTGACACGATGCTACTTCCTTCCTGCCAATGACATCTCGTCCTGATATGCTGCTTGGGGAGCTATTGGCCCTCTAGACTGCAGACGGCGACCGCCGCACCGAAGATTGCAGATTCAACAGCAATTTCAAGTGTTATCGACTTCGGCTTGGCTCCCGAGGCGATGGCGAGCTCGTCCAAATGCGACTGACACAGTTCCTTGAACAATGGGTACTTCTCAATCACAGAGCCGTTGCAGCCAATGCTCATCCGGCCCGCGGATGCTGGCGTAAGGCCTTCTGATGCAGTGCGTAATACCCACAATGCATGAATACCAGTGGCGAGAAAACCTGCTGCACGGTGCGAGACAAGCTGAGATATCTGGCGAACGAATTGGATGTCGTTGTAAGAGGGTAACTTGCTGAGCGGATGCTTGGTCTGAAGCAGTGCGGTGGCGACAGTAAGATGTTTAGAGCCGTCCATCTCCATAGCTGCGATGGTTCCTGTGTCCAGGGAGTACGGTTCGTTCATCTTCGCTGGCAGCTCGCCGCTGAACAGACCTGTAGTGCGAACGGCTTCGACGATGATTAATCGGACAATCTCGCCAAGATAACGTCCGCTGATCATATGCTCGAATGGCTGGAAGTCTGGTCGCATGTGCGTTGCATTGAGCTGGTCGTCCCAGCGAGTGGTTGGAAATACGTTTTTCCCGAACATACTACATTCGGTGTTGACAAGGACATGCGTGGCTTCGTCTAGCCACTTCTGAGGGTAGCCTTTGTACTTTGTTGAGGCAAGTGATGTAACGGGCAGGTGCACGGAAATATTAAAGCCGGTCCCGAGGATAACAGCAAAGCGCGTTGACGGATCTTCGTAAGCACGTGACAGCAGCGTTGCAGAAGAATCGTTGACGATGGAGTCCATGTGTACCGGGAGGTTCTAGACAGAACGTCAGTATTTTGCTAATGGGCGCTTGTGACGTCAGGCTTACCCTCTTCCTGCACGGAGCCATGATAAGCTCGCTGAGGTCTTGACCGAGAATACCGTCAGTCGCGTGAAAGCCTTTGCCCATATCGAGGAGGTTCCCACTGCGTGGTGATGTTTGTCTGGATGCATGTTAGAATTGTATCATCGACTCTGACAGCTTTACATACTCTATGGGAAAGGACCAGGCTAGTCCCATGGGGAAGCTGTCCATGTTCTGGACTTTTTGAGGAGGAGCCTCTGCAAGTGCAATTTCAATCTTCTCAGCCATCCAGTCAAAGAAGTCTGTCCCTCGTCGCTGGCGGATGCTCTCATCAATCTTGAAGCTCTTCATGTTGACGATGCGCATGTTCTTGGCGCCGGGCAGCTTGCCATTTAGCTCCACAAGGGCAACGCGGAACGTGGAACCGCCAACATCGAGAGCCAGATATGTCCCCTTCTCGAGGCCAGTGGGCAGCTTATGGTTGTAGGACGGAAGCATGCAAATATCGCTGGCCTGTAGTTTGGGGGCAAACTGTTCCTCCAGTCCTGCGGAGATTTGTTGTAGCCTTGCAGGCTCGAGTGGTGCTTCCAAAAGGTGCTGCACTTCGCGCAGGAAGTCGTCCATGGTCCGGTCGTAGGTCCGCAAAGTCTCACGCATGTTGCGTTTCCGTGAGGTCAGCGGGAGTACCGAGTGGATCAGTGAAGGAAGCATGGCGAGCTGTTTCAGAGCCGCGAGTAGGCCCTGCCAAAAGTCGAGCATGAGCTGTTTATGCCAGCAGCCGTTAGGGTTGTTGGTGGGCAAACCGTGGTTGTCGTCGGCGGCGCCGTTGTGAGCAGAGGTGGTGTGGGTGACGCGGCGGCTTTTGAATCGTCTCAACGTCAGGGAGGAGGGCATGGAGGGGCAGGAAGCAGTGAAAGTAGCAACGGCAGCGGGGCCAGGTCTTAGAGTGAATGTCGTTTGCGTGCGTTCTATCAGACTTGCAAAAAACTGCAAGTTCTTCCAGCACTGTGGATTCCAATGCACAGCAACGTTGCTGCGGGCCGGTGGTGACCGATATCGCCTGGTGATACGGCCATCCAGAGCATAAAAGGTTGTATTTGCTAGCAAGCACGGCAGCAAGGACGCTGGTCGCGAACAGCGTCGTTGGCGCCAGGCAAGGCGAGTGCAGGCAGGGCGAGCGTTGGTGGGGTTTCTCTGCTACGTTACATTCGATCGCACGCTTAGCCACATAAAGGCGCGAGGCCGGGACTCGAGTGGATGGCCGCCGCGACTCAGTTAAATTGCAGGCGTCCTGCGGCTGTGGCGATCTCACTTCTCCATGTGTGCGACTGTAGCCAAAAGATTTACGCTTTGCAGTCAACTTGGAATTGTTTCGCAACGCGGCCTGAGCGAACGGGAGCACGTGCCGTTCCGGCTTTGCTGCGGCAACTCGTTCCATCCACCAGGTAGCCGTGTTTGGCTAAAGAACGCCTCACTTAATAATGTAAACCAATGTCGCTGCTGCTGAGGCGTTTATGCGCATTGAATCGCGATGAGTGGAGCACGTAATCAGGATCTGATAGTTCCACAGGCTCGATGATGTCCGACTCTATGCTGTCGTCAAAACTACATACCGCGCCACGTACGACGCTTCCCTCGTGGAGCCAGGGTGCTGTGAGCGAGTGCTCAAGGGCAGCTTCCTCGTGTTGTGTACCGTGGCCGGCGAGAACGAGCTTGTGGGGTTGTTCGAACTCGGCGTAGCCAACAGCAGCTCCCCTTTGCACCGGTATGTCAGCAAGGACAGCAGTGCCAGAACGAGGGACAGTCAGGAATGCCAGTAGTGCACTGCGATGACACCGTTAGTTGTTTCGAATGCGTTGAAACATCCAAACCTGTGTACACCTCTCAACGCAGGGAGCAGACGCTGTTCATTTCTTCCCCAATCAGCGACACCATCATCGCCGGCTATTGTATGCATACGGGGTAACCGACAAGATGCGCGATAGGGTTGCGATCATAGTGTAAGCGTGGCATGGTTCAACTTGGTTTGAGGGGTTCACGCTCCGTCACTGAGGCACAGATATGTGTTTGCTTCTACGCTTCATTCGCTGAATCTGCCACTATTTTGCTATCGTATGATGCAAGTGAAAAGAAAGACCGGGGATATCGTGCAGAGACCTGTGTCAACAACTCGGTAGTCTGAGCGTCTGGAATCCAGGCATCGTGACTCTGCGAATTCATGTACAGGAAACAATTCGTGGCAACTGTGGTATCAAACATGCCGTGACCTCGCTTGGAAATATCATGAGCTTGCACAGATACCCCTGAAAATTACAATGTGATGCTCTCGTAGAATCGTAAACCGAAAAATCTTAAACCTTCTCCACATCGTCGTTCGCGGTGGAGATGTGTGCCTTTGGAGCCACCTCGGCAATGGTCTCATCGGTGAACTCCATGTCCTTCTCAAGCGGAACGGTATCCTTGACCTTGATGAGAATGACGGGTAGGGCGATGAGCAAGCTAGCACTAAGGAGACCCCAGTTGGAGGCGAACATGGTCATATACTCGATGCCGTTATCATCCAGGCTCCAAGTGATGGCACCACCGGCGGACTGGATGCCCTTGTAGAAGCCAGCGAAGTTGGCAAGCTTGCGGCCGTTGTTGGTCAAAGCACCCATGAACCAGTAGACGCAGGTCTGCCACGCGGCATCGGAGAAACCGTAGAACATGTAGAGGACAAAGGGGCCTGCATATCCGGCATCAGACCAGTCTTTCTTGGGGTTGGTTTCATCTGCGGCCCAGGCGCGGTCGTAGGTCTTCTGGAACATGAATCCGAAGCCCCAGATGATCATGATGGTGCTAAAGAGAGCAACCCAAGCACACTTGGCACGAGTTGTGCGACGAACGCCCTTGAAGTCGAGGGCAAAGCCAAAGACGTATGCGCCGACGATCTGCATAATGTAGTATACCACGCCGTTCAATGCCCTGGTGCGCGTGTTGAAGTAGGCGCCGTTGACCTCGGTGAAGTGGTAGGTGTAGAACCAGTTGGATGCGAGGAACATGGGGAATAGGGCAATAATATAAGCATCGGTCCTGAAGGTCTCCCAAAGGCCCAGGATTTCGGATTTCCATGAAGGGTGCTTCATGACGATGACCTTGGAGCCATCAGCGCGGATGACATCCTTCGCGTCGACGAGCACCCAGGCGAGCGCAGCACCGATGATGGTGAGGATGAGGAATCCGACGTAGGTACCGTCGTTCACTGACGCAGCTGTTGTAGTGTGAATGTTTTGACCGAGAGGGATCTGGAGGTTTGTTAGCATTCATTGTTCAACGCAACACAGATCAGCGCGTGACGTACCAAACTCCCAATCACAGCGCCCAGGTTAAAGATCATCCAGAACCAGGAAATGTAGCGGCCTTTTGATTCCTCAGGAGGGTAGGACATCATGATGGCGCCCTGGGCGCACCAGAGTAGACCGGCGCACACACCGAGAAGCGCACCAGCAAAGGTAGTGAAGCCGAGGTTCCTGGTGTGGTTGTAGCTCAGGTAGGAAGCGACATAGACGGAGTAGCCAATGCCGCCAAAGGACAGAGCGGTGCGGATACCGAGCTTGTTGGTGAAGGTGCCGGCGAAGAAACCAACGACAGCAAAAGTAGAGTACAGTGCCGTGTTAGCGCGGTTGTTGGCAGTGGGGTCGAGCTGGCCGCCGCCGCCCATACCATTGAGCGCGTTGAACATGCCGGGGCACATGAAGCAGACCAGTGAAACAATGATCAGCTGGACGGGGGGTGAGGCCATCCATGGCAGCTTGTAGCCAAAGACGGTGATTTGCTTGTACTTCCATGAGTTTGGCAGGACCAGCGAGGAGCCCTCGTTCAGCGAGTGCTCTGGCGTATGAGCATCGTGGGCGGGAACAGCGCTCTTCTCGTCGCTCGTGGTGGTGGACATTGTGCGACGCGCTATATGGGCAGGCCGTTGGCGTGGTTGCAAGTTGCCCGTTGCAAGGTGCAGAAGTGACCTTGCGAGTGGGGAGACGGCACGGTTGAACAGGACGAGAGAAGAATGGGAGAGCAAGCGAGCGAGCGAGGTGAAGTTAAGATACCGGGCCTTACCGCTCAGACCACTACTGCACGATGGTCCCTAGCTATAAATAAGTGGGGTTGGTGAACATGGTGAAAGGCGAGGGGAACACCCCGATTTTAAGCAGTGCCCAGTGCAGTGCTCGGTGCTCAGTGCTCAGCCAGGCGTGCCAGTGTCAGTGCCAGTGCCAGCCAGGGTCTCTGCTCCCCCCGCCCCTTCACCATCCAAGCCAACAGAGGCTTCCCGCACTGAATGCGAGGACTGCACGCGACACTCCCCACTCCGAGAAGAGCAGTCGATGTGCGCCAACGCTGGGCCAACGCTGCGCCAACGGGAACATGATTTGGGCCTAGGGCGTTTGTGTTGCCAACACGCTGGCCCTGGCGTGTGCTACCTACCACGGCACAGCGCCCATCCCGTTGCGCATCAGCGGCGTCAGTGGGAGAGTGGCATCAATGCCATTGCTGCAGCGGTCTGGGCGGTTTGGTGGCGCGCACGGCGGTCTCCATGGGGCCATGCTTAGCTCGGTAGTTGGACAGCTCGAGGCGGGGATCGCTGTTATCGGCCTAGGATATCCGGCACGTCCAGGCGTTCCTTCCATTTCCTTGGTCGCGCCTGCAGCTCCCTGACTCGCGCTAGACCGCCGACGGCTTCACGCCATGCGTGTAACGCTCTCCGCCTTGAATACCACCGTACCACCTCATTCGCGCCTCGTAATCTTCACTATCGTCTCCGTCTGGTCTTATCGACCGCCTCCTCCGTTCACGTTGCTGTTGCTGTTGCTGCTGCCCTGGTCCTTGACATGCATAGAATCCACCACGCACAGTGCTTATCTGGACCCTGGCTCGTCAGTTATCATCTCCAACAACGAAGCTGACCGGGCTGGCAATACAGTAGCCCATGCTGCTGTGACATGGCTTGTGGGCCTGTCAGCGTGGAGATAGGCGCGTTGTACCACAATGTTCACCTCTGCGTCCATCGTGAGCCATCTGACCCACCACGAGCTCACAGTGGACTGCTTGCACGGAAAGAGACGTGGCCATGAGTGCTAGCCATGGTTCAAGATCGCATCCGGCACCTGTCGCCGCTGTCACGTTCTGACAAAGAGAACCCTGATTGACGAACGAGCTTGCAACCCTACACTGTCCCCGCACAAGTGACGTGAAGCGCCTGGAGACGTCTCAAATCTCACAAATATAGGCTGCGCTCTGCCGAGGCGAGAGCCTGACCACCCTGGTTCCTTACTGCTCACCTCACAACACTCAGGTCATCAGGCCAGACACTTCATCATGTATGCTCATGCAAGAGCCCGTCCATAGTCTACAGTACGCTTACCGCTTGCAGGCGGCTGATCATCCGCGACGATCCCCATGCTGCGTCCAAGTACATTGCAGACTACATCATCGGTGCATACACCTGCAGCTCCCTTGCACATCAGGCAGGTCGCTAACGTCCATGCATAGAACGCATCAAGACCTTCAATCCTACAGCTGAGCGGCCCTTTGTGCTTGGTCTACCTACCGGGAGCAGCCCAGTCCTCATCTATCAACAACTCGTTCAGCGGCACAAAGCTGGCGAGATCTCCTTTCGCAATGTGATCACCTTTAATATGGTACGAAATATTGACCCTGCGTTGTCTCAACCAGCCCTTGCTTGTCAACGTGACACAACAGCATGGCAGTGCGGAGAGAGAGCTGACCAGATCAGGACGAGTATGTCGGAATCCCACGGGATCATCCTGAGAGTTACCACAGTTTCATGTACAAGCACTTCTTTTCACATGTCGACGTGAAGCCGGACAACATCAACATTCTCAATGGCAACGCTCGCGACCTGGAGCTTGAATGCCAAGACTACGAGGAGAAGATCAAGGCGGTCGGTGGCATCGAGTTGTTCCTGGGCGGCATCGGGCCCGATGGCCACATTGCCTTCAATGAACCCGGTTCCAGCCTCAAGTCTCGCACACGTGTAAAGACCCTTGCGTACGATACCATTCTTGCCAACTCACGGTTCTTCGGGAACAACTTAGACCAAGTGCCCAGGATGGCACTGACGGTCGGAGTCCAGACGGTGCTCGATGTGAGTTTCACCAACGTGTATGTGTTCACCTCAACAGTGGCTAATACCACGTCAGGCGCGCGAGGTGGTCATCATCATCACTGGTGCACACAAAGCATTGGCTCTGCAAAGATGCATCGAAGGCGGTGTGAACCACATGTGGACGCTGTCCAGCCTCCAATCCCATCCACACCCAATGATTGTCGTCGATGAGGATGCCACCTTGGAGCTGCAGGTCAAGACGGTCAAGGTACGTCCCCAACCCCTGGCTGGCGCAAATCATGGACGCACACGTTAAGAAGATGAGAAAGCTGAAACTCATCAGTACTTCAAGAGCATCGAGATGGTAGCCACCGAGCTCGGGTTCCGACAGAAGCTCCCACGAAAACGGGACTCACTTATCGACGAGGGTACCCTGTTGGTTCCCGTACGGAACCAAGCCCACGGTATCAGCTTGACCGTGCCACAACAAGACATATCGCGCTCCGCCAGCCCCGTGTTCGAGCCAATGAGTGCCCGTCTCTCCGACGAGGATGCAAAAGCCAAGACGATGCAATCGTGGGATGCCATCGAGGACCAGCCGTCGGTTCGCATGAGCGCCCGCGTGGCCGGTTAATTGCATCTCTCTCTCTCTCCACTGTGGAAGCGCCGGTTTGCTGTGACGTTCGAACCAACCACACTCGTTTACCGCACCCTGTTCATCGTTGGTAGGATTTTGGGTAGGCTGTTTGAAATTCCATCAACACCCAGGGCGCCCCTGGGTCAAACGGAGTTACTTCGGGGTAGGAGTTCCCAATCAACATTGATCCCATTGCGTAGAGCACTGCAGCGTGACATCGTATGATAGATTGATTGCAGCAAAGCTTGTTAGATCCATCACGTCGTTGTACCAATGCATTTGTGTGTGTACCGTGTAAAGTAGAGTTTTGTAGAGATGCACGCACGCGCTACCTGTAGTGTTCATAGCCATCCTGGCATCATATATCGAGCGGAGAAGCATGCACTTCATCTCCTGTTCAAGACTGCACAGCAGCTGCTGTGTCCACAAGCTCGTGAAAGAGTACCTCCAAGAGGGTCAAATCGCTCTGATGATCGAATCGCGAGAGATGTTCATTCAAATTGCTATGCTGATAAAAGACTGTGCAACGCGCAAGGATCAGAAAATGCTACAAAACGCTGTACGGGAAAGAAAATCGTAACGTGCACCACGCGAGTGTGCAAATATGGACATTGAGGTTGCCAACCTGGGTTGACGCAAGCCTGTCTGAATCGAAGCAGTATACTGGCAAGTAGTTGGGTATCTCGAATCGAATAGTGTCAAGACGCTCAAGGTGACGCAGGCGCCAGGCACCACTGTTGGTATGACACCGCCGATGAGGCGTACAGTAATGACGTTTGTGCTCTCCTTGAGCCGCTCGTGATAGCAAGCGCTCGAGCAGACAATGCGAAAGCGATGGGCACATGATGAAGAACCCGTCAGCAACATCTGCCACCTTTTGTTTCAATATCCGGCTCCCAATCTTGTTGATGGCCGCTGGCTCCTGGTGTAGCAGGAAACCCTAGCCAGCTTCGTCGCTTGTCGCCAGCACCTACGCGGAAGCTTCCATTCCCATTTCCAGGGTAGTCGAAGTACCCATTGCTGTTGCCATTCGCGTCGATGCCAGGCGTCATGCCGGCCATGGCGAGTTGTCTCTGCTCAGCCTCGAATCTGCGTTGCTGCTGTTCGACTAATTTTCTTGTGATGACCCGGAACACTTCATCTACACCCTCGCCATCCTTTGCGCTGATCTCGTGGCAGCAGTCCCAGCCAATGTCCTGGCCCCAGAAGCCACTCGACCGATTGCTCTGGGGAGACGCCATTGCGCCACTGCGAAACGCCGCAGGAGCTGGACCCCATCCGGCAGATTGTCCGCTGTGCTCTTGTGCGTTTTGCGCTGGATATAACTGTTCAGCGATGTATGCTATGCATCGCTCGAAAGGGACTTTGCGCTGGGCTGGGTCTTCGGCGACGACATCCGACTTTGTCCCTACAACGTGCAAGATAATGTCATCTCCAAGGTTGGTTTGGAGCTCTTTCAGCCAACGTCCCATCTCGTCGAACGACTGTGGGTCGGTGATGTCATAGCAAAGCACGGCAGCGTTGGCTCCTGTTTGAAAGGCGCGTTAGTGTGGGGAAGCTGAGGGAGTCCAGGCAGACATAACGTGAGCTTGACTTATTACTGCAAGATTTGGAAGCGTTGGTTGTGCTTGGGCAGCATCTTAGCCAGGGTCACCGTGGCAACATCGAGGGAGCTTGCAGGGAACATCAGGCACCACAAAAGGGGCAGGACGAGGGTAGAAAACAGGACTAGTCGCGTGACTTTGCGATGCCAACGGCGAGAAAATGCGGGAGAGTGAACGTACCTCTGTAGTATAGCTTGGAGATGGACCTGAACCTTTCTTGCCCTGCAGTGTCCCATATCTGCAACCTGACGACGGTGGATGTGTCGACATCGACGACTCTCTTCGTGAGGAAGGACGCGCCTATGGTAGACTGCGTCGAAGGGGGTGCGAATGCGTTCTTAACATAACGGTGGACGAACGAAGTCTTTCCTACGCCCTGGCTGCCGAGCACTACAATCTTGGCCTCGAGGCTGTTGGCCATACTGGCACGCTCGTCGGTCGAGAATACGGTCAGAGTGTGCGGGCGGTGGTTTCGAAATCGTGTTTTGGGAAAACGTGAGGAAAGGCTCTGCCTATTTTTTATTCAGGGCCTGGGGCTGTACTGGTGGCTGTTTCGGTTGACAACAAAAGAAAGTGACGGCCGAACAAGTCTCATGGCGCGTGGTGGAGAACGTGTCCACAGAACGGAGGAGCAGATGTCGCGAGCCGCGGCGTAGAGAGGCCTGCGTTTGCTTGCTCCTACTTGCACTTGCAGAGAGAGCGGTACAGGTGACGAGGGACACTGAGAAGAGCGCGTTTGGCGCTAGGTGGTGCCTTGGCTGCTGTCAGGTGCCCGCAGCAGCAGCCGCGGAGGTGTGCCGGATCGCCAGCAGCGACGAGAATGCTGCGAAGATGCGCATCGCATCCATCACGATTGGTTTTGGTAAATATAGGATGAACAGGAATGAGATGCGCGACAACGAGTGTTTGTTGAGCAACAAACCTGCATGTGTCTAGTCTGAATCACAGATGCGCGTCATTGCCGCGTTCCTTCCCCGCAAACGTGTGGCCGGTGTGTGCTGGCAAGAGCAGCAAGAGCCAGCCAGACCCACCGCCAGGTTGCTTACATTTGCAAAAGTTCTGTAAGGGCTGTAAGGGCCGATCTCGCTTTGAAATTGCGGAGCGCCGATTTGTCTTGCTCCTCTCGACATGCCATGGCGTCCAGGCCTGTGCATTGACTCCGGAGCAGTCTTGAGCGTCTTGAGGGTAGTCTACTCTTGGGGCTCTGTCATGCAGCCGACATTTAGGCATCCCCGCAACGAGATATCCCGAGCTAGTGTGGAGAAACAGCCGTCAAGAACCTGGACATTCCGCTCGCCCTGCGCTTTAGTGCCTGGGAATAAGTGAAGGGCTCCAATAAATTCTGCTGCGCTTCTCCGTGCCTCTGTCCCTCTCCCTCAGTCCTAGATTTGGCTCGCTAATACCCGAAAACGATTGCCACAATGAACCACGCCAGCAACAACACCCAGGCGGTGAAGCTCACGGGCGAGGACATCGCAAAGCACAATAACCGGGACTCGTGCTGGGTCATCGTTCACGGCCGTGCCTACGATGTCACCGAGTTCCTGCCAGAGCACCCTGGAGGCCCAAAGATCATATTGAAGTACGCTGGAAAGGATGCAACCGAGGAGTACGAGCCCATCCACCCGCCGGATACACTCGAGAAGTACCTGCCCAAGGACAAGCACCTTGGCGAGGTCGATATGGGCACAGTGGCAAAGGAAGAGAAGGAGTTCGATCCCGATGAGGAGGAGAGACAAAAGCGCATCGAGAGCATGCCCATTTTGGAGCAATGCTACAATCTCATGGACTTTGAGGCCGTGGCACGAAAGGTCATGAAGAAGACAGCGTGGGCATACTACTCCAGCGCTGCTGATGACGAGATTGTGAGTCTCCACTGGTGCTTCCAATGATTCATTCTAACCATTTGTCAGACTCTGCGTGAAAACCACAGCGCTTTTCACAAGATCTGGTTCCGTCCACGAGTTCTCGTAGACGTCGAGAAAGTCGACATGTCCACTACTATGCTCGGCACCAAGGTCGATATCCCCTTCTACGTTACCGCTACCGCACTCGGCAAGCTCGGACATCCAGAAGGAGAGGTTGTTTTGACTCGCGGCGCGAAGAAGCACGGCGTTATCCAGATGATCCCAACACTAGCATCCTGCTCGTTCGATGAGATCGTGGATGCTGCAGAGGGAGACCAGGTTCAATGGTTGCAGCTCTATGTGAACAAGGATCGCGAAGTCACGAAGAGGATCGTACAACACGCCGAGAAGCGAGGCTGCAAGGGTCTGTTCATCACAGTGGATGCACCGCAGCTCGGTCGCCGCGAGAAAGATATGCGGTCCAAATTCAACGATGTTGGCACTAGTGTCCAAAGCACCTCGGGGTCAGATGTAGACCGAAGCCAGGGTGCCGCACGAGCCATCTCGTCCTTCATTGACCCGAGCTTGAGCTGGAAGGACATTGCTTGGTTCCAGAGCATTACCAAGATGCCAATTCTCCTGAAGGGTGTGCAGTGTGTTGAAGATGTTATTCGCGCCGTTGAAGTTGGCGTGCAGGGCGTTGTGCTCTCCAACCACGGAGGTCGCCAGCTCGACACTGCGCGCTCCGGTATCGAGGTTCTTGCCGAGGTCATGCCAGTTTTGCGTGCACGCGGCTGGCAAGATCGTCTCGAAGTATACATTGACGGTGGTGTGCGACGTGCGACAGACATCATCAAGGCTATGTGCCTCGGTGCAACCGGTGTTGGTATCGGTCGCCCGTTCCTGTACGCCATGTCTGCCTATGGTCTTCCTGGCGTTGACCATGCTATGCAACTCTTGAAGGATGAGATGGAGATGAACATGAGGTTGATCGGTGCCTCGAAGATTTCGGACCTCAACCCCTCCATGATTGACACAAGAGGATTAAGCATGCACACTGCGTCGGTGCCAGCTGATACACTTGGTCTTAACATCTACGATCCGCTCATCGGACCCCAGGAGAAGGCCAAGGCCAAGTTGTAAGGCCTTGATGCAGCTCAATCGTAGATGTGCATATTTCTGAGGCGTCTGAGTTGTTAAATTTACATGTAGGCTTAAAGTCGGATATATCAAGCGTTTTTCATTCAAGTTGCCGCAGACCTATTGTACATGAACAAATTCTTGCTAAAGAAGGACTCATAGCTTGGTGTAAGGCATGGTTGAGGTATGCGAGCACGTGAGAGCATGAGCGCAAGTCAGGTCCTATCGATGATGGCTGGGGTCGTTGTGGGGCCAACGCCACGAGATCGCCAAACGTCCGTCGAGGCGTGACGGACTGCGCTTCTACCGCATTCATAACCTTGTCATTTACAACAGCACCGTCTTTCTTGAGTCCACATTCTCCTCCGAGCCCTGCCTTCTTTTTGGCAATAACTAAATCACTACGATTATATGGCCATGAACGCTACAGAACCAGCGACGCAACCGGACGCAAGTTGGGATGAAGCACAATGCACGGCAGCACTTGCACAGCTCGAGCAGCTACAAGCACAGGCCCGTAAACACCGGATGACCGTATCAAGGCTAAACTAACATGCACAGATTGATGGCCTACGTCTTGCAATACCCAGCATCATCGAACCTTTCCACCTTCCACCAAGCCCCACTACCTTCAAGCTGTACTCACAAGGCGTTATCGGTTCGCAGAATGGCATTAAAGCTTTAAACGACAGATGGAGAGCACCAGAAGTACAAGAGATGCTCGCGCACGCAAGGAAGAGTTACGAAGCGAATACAGATCTATCCGCATGCATATCAGTGCCCGCTCACGGCTGGGCGGAGAGAGAACGTCGCGAGCGTGATTCACACAAGAGCGACGGAGAGCTTACTATGATTGAGGATCGTAGTGAGAGTCTTGATTACGAGAGAATATCGCTTGTCATAGCCGAAGTACAGAAAGCACACCCTGGTATAAAGCTGGACGTTAATAATGATAATAGTGGCATAACAGTAGGAGCCTCGTTGTAGCTTTCAGCTTGGGTACTAACATATAGCGTAGATACAGTTCGTTGCTAACTCCTTGAAACTCTCATTCAAAGTCAACATCGAACGCGAAACCGACACACCACGCCAGCTCAATGCAGAATGCTTAGGGGATTCGGAGCCCTTTTTGTCAATCACACGATGCATTGCATCGAGACCGCAAGCGAACAACTTGGCATCTCTCCTGGTATGGCTATCATGGGTACGGTGTGATTTGGTAAGCTAAGATTTACAGCAAATGATTGTCGCCTACAAGACTGTGAAAGGCACATCGTGTACAAAATGCGGAAAACAGCTTGACGATACAGCCCTATTCCCTACCGCAAGGCGGAGCAAACAAGAAACCAGCGCCAACGACAGCTCAGAAACCATCTGGGAAGCCTTTCACGAGGGCTGCCTGTAAAAATGAAGATACTCTGCTAGTACAAGATATTTGTTTGTCTAGAACCAGGGCCCATATCGTCTCATCAAGGGAACGTAGTGTCTATCCTGGTACCAATCACCATAGAAAGACCGAAGCGCTTCTGGATACGCGTGTTGCGTATTGGGCTCTGGCTGCCACTTGGCATCCGTCCACACATACTTGTTCGCCTTGCCGTATTTGCGGGTGCGGAAGTCGTAGCTCAGTCCTGGAGCTCGTCCACCGAGCAAACCGTTGCTTGTCCATGGCGCATACTTCTTCGAAGACATTGCGAGATCCACGTCGCGGTCGTCAAGGCAAGTCCATCCTGACCAGCGGGACTTGTGCTGGCGGTTCTTCATGTAATCCATCTTTTCGGCGCTGATTGCAATGTGGATATCAGGGCCCTTGTCTTGGAGTATGTCCTTCATACGGCCCCACTTTGATCCGTTTCTGCCGTCTTTCGGCCAGATGAAAGCCTTCGATGATTTGGTGTTGCGATATTTCTTCCCATTTTGAATCCAGGCTCGGTGTTCTCGACTATACTCTTTGATAGGAGATGTGTGTGGCATGAAAGCATGGTGAAACATGGGTGTGTGTTGGGCCATGGCTGGGGATCTTGGATCAAGGACGGGCACGACTCGTTTTGCTCTATTCAACACGTAGATGAGGGCGAGGCTTATACCATCAAGCGTTTGTTAAGAGTTTTGGTTGTTTGGCCCCATCAAACTTCACACACTTGATTGCAGCTACTTCGCCTGTACAGTCGTTTGCTCAGCCGAATACCAAGCTGATCTGTTTATTTGCCTCGTCATCTGATCTCACTGTTGCTTCGTCTACTTCGTAACCAACGTCTTTCACTATGTTAATACAAGAAGCTAGCATCCAAAAGGGCTAAGCGTCAACATAGCTCTTGCTTCGCGGCAGAACAACGCGACAGCCAAACTTTTGACAACACCGCGCGACAAGACCGTCAACATGTCGCTATTCGGCAACATTGGAGGCACTCAGCCTGCTGCAAGCGCGGCACCAGCCTCAACGTCTGCATTTGGTTCTCTCTTCGGCAACAAGCCTGCAGGCACGTCGGCCGCACCGACAACAAGCTTGTTTGGCGGTTTGGGTGGAGCTACCTCAGGTGCTGCATCAGGCACCACACAACCGGCAAGCAGTGGAGGATTTGGAGGTAGCCTGTTTGGTGGCGCATTGGGAGGAGCAAAGCCAACTGCTTCTCCAGCTCCAGCATCAGCAGCTCCTACAGGAGGTCTCTTTGGTGGTGCAGCGGCAACGCAACCGCAGACGCAATCAAGCAGCCTATTCGGCGGCTTGGGAGGCCACACACAGCAATCGACGGCCGCAAACCAAAATTCGAACCCTACGCAAACGAGTGGACTCGGCCAGTCCTCTCTGTTTAGTGCCACCTCGACACAGCAGTCCCAGCAGCTCCAGCAGCCCCAGCAACAAGGTGCTCCCTTGTCACAAACAAACGCGGGAACCGGCCGATCGGCGCACTTCGATCACTTGCTTGAGAGAGGCCGTAAGCGTAACGCTGGCGAGAATGGACTCACCAACTTTGATGAGCTACCGTCGCTGCAGTTAGGGCTTGGAGACATTGCCCGCAAGGTCCGCAATCTAGGCGCCGGCGGTCCCTCAGCGGCTCAGGCGCAGGATGGCACACAGGATCGTGCCGCGTGAGTGTTACAATGACACAGCATCGCATACTATACTGACTCTTACCAGGCATTACTTGCTCTCCGCGTCTGGTGTAAAGATGGGTAGCACCCTCCGCGACCTCAATCAATTTTCTTCACAAGCAGGCTACGGCACGAATGTATCAGCGCAGAACGTGTTCGATAGCGATGTCGACGGCTACATCTCGAACCTCCACTCCCAATCGACTCTTGCGCTCATCCAAGAAGGCCTGGAGCAGTCTAAGCGAGACTTTGATACATTCCTCGAAGACAATATTCAGATTGAGTGGGATAAGCAGCGACAGAAAATCTATGAACATTTCGGCCTCGGTAGGCAGAGCGAAGAGATGGCAGCTTCTCAAGGCACGTTCGGCGGCGCAGCAACAGCACGAGGAGCTTTCGGACGATCAACACGAAAAGGTCGCTCCATGGGACCTAGAAGCGCTGCAACGAACGGCGCATCGACGTTTGGGGCATCCTCAGGCGGACCGCCGGTTATTGGCCACTCTCAGAGCGTTCTCAGCGGACGAGACTCTTCCGAGAGGTCGGGCATTGGCGGTCAGTCTGGTCCACAGGATCGTCATGTTCGCGACAAGCAGGAGAAATTCATGGATGAAGTAAAGAACCTCAACGATGCGAGGCAGCGTGAGAGTCCCTTCTCAGTTCTGCATGCCTTCTCTGGCGTCGAGAGCGCTGCCGCTGGGGAAAACTCGGATCACTTTATCAGCGCATACGGGGCTCTCATGTCCATCGTCGGTGAGCAAACACAGACGGATGCAATCAACCCAGGATCGAACAATCCTAGATCGCGAAGCTTCGCTCGGGACTACTTGGACGACACAGCTACATCGAACACAAGCATGAAAATACGTAAACGAATCCTGGACGGATCCCGGATCTACCTCGAGAAGAAGTTTTTGGAACACATGGAAGAAGTTCTCAAGAAAAACCCTTCAGAGGCTCTGGTCGGCGGTATTCCTTCGCTGCTCAACAAGATTCGTGGCTTCGTTCGGGCCAAGGTAGCTTTCAAGGAACTCGGTGCAGATCTTGAAGTCCTTCAGAGGATAGGTGATTCTGGAGAAGAGTATCCTTGGGTCATTGTGTTCTACCTGCTGCGGGGCGGTTTGATGACTGAGGCTGCCGACTACGTGCGAGAGAAGAAGATTTTCTTTCAAAACAACGACCGGAACTTCCATCCTGCCATATCGCATTATGCAACGGATCCTGACCGTAGGCTCAGCCCTGACCTCCAACAAAAGATTAGCCATGTTCATGCACAACGTACCCGCATCGCCACGACCAACGATCCCTACCGGACGGCATGCTACAAAATTATTGGTCGCTGCGAGATGAGCCGCCGGAATTTGGAGCCGATCAAGGAATCTATGGATGACTGGGTGTGGCTGCAATTCAACTTGGCGCGTGAGGGTAACCGAGCAGAAGAGAACGCTGGTGAGATCTTCGGTCTCGAGGAGCTCCGTACCACTATCAGAGATATTGGTCAGCGCCATTTCATGAACGACGACGCTGAAGCTGCTGGCGGATATGGAGTTTACTTCTATTTGGCTACGCTTGCAGGAATGTTCGAGCCAGCCGTCAACTACTTGTACCAGCATAATTATGTCTCGGCGGTTCATTTCGCGATCGCCTTGGACTACTACGGTCTGCTCAGGGTGTCCGACTGGAGTACCGCAGGCAACGAAATCCTGACTTACACCACAAAGCAGCAGCCGCAACTCAACTTCGGAAGAGTCATTGGCTACTACACTGGCGACTTCCGCGCTGCTCGAGCTGATGCTGCAGCCGACTACCTGGTATTGATTTGTTTGAACGCAGATCTGCCAGGCGAAGCAGGCAAGCAACAAGCAGAGCTTTGCTATGAGGCACTTCGTGAGCTTGTCTTAGAAACACGCGAGTTCTCGACGCTCTTGGGCGACGTCAAATCTAACGGCCAGACAACACCTGGTCTCATACAGGAGCGTGCACCACTGCTCAAGCTTAGTGGCGAGAACGGATTGATCAACACCATCACTCGAGAGGCAGCCAAGATGGCAGACGACAACGGCCGTACGAATGACGCTGTCCTTCTTTGTCACCTGGCCAGTGAATACGACAGCGTCATTTCCATTCTGAACCGCGCTCTGTCAGAAGCTCTTTCAGTGGAAATTGGGCAAGAGCCTCTACGTCTGGAGCCGCTGAAGCCGCGACTACTTGCTGCAGATGGACAGCAGCAGCAGCCGATCGACCAAGCATCTACAAGTTTGAGCATGCTTGGAACCGATGACCCAGTCGATCTTGCACAGAAGGTTATTGCTCTTTATGACGGCAATAACTTGTGGTGGCGAAAAGTAACCGAGCTCAACCGCGACACAATACGCATTCTGTTCCAGCTCAACGAAGCAAAGAAGATCATTGAGGGACGCTCATACATGGAAGCTCTTGGTGTAAGTGCCTTGCCAATTGGTTTTTTTCTCCGCTAACATACGTTCACAGATGATTGAAAACCTTCGTATTCTTCCCTTGTCCGCCAACGGGAATGTGTCAGACATCCGTTCGTCAGCAAATAGCTTCGGCTCGTACCCACCGGAGATTGCACGCAACATAGGCAGTGTGCTTCTGTGGTGCATCGGATGCTGTTCACGACACCGAGAACATTTGCTCTCTGGACCGTTCGAGGATCCTGTGCGTAAGGGCCTGGCAGACCAGCTACTGCAGAAGGCCAAGGACCTTATGGTCTTTGCAGGTCTCATCAGATACAAGCTTCCTCCGCGAGTGTTTGAGACTCTGGCAAGGGAGGGTCAGGACGTTGGTGCTTACTGAGGCTTGATTACAGAGGCGCAACAGGAATGATGATCTGGATACTATACAGGAACTTGATGTGGATCACTTGAATTGGCATGTAAACGTTCGACTCAGTTGAGTAGCATTAAGGCATATCGCACTACGGCCAAAGATGCTGTTCTTGGTCGTGATTAACTGAGCATCGGACACGTGCGCCAAAGTCGGCGATTGTGCCAAAATTTCCGCAAGGCTACAGGGGTCGCGGCTGTCAAACAGGGAACCGACGTAGCTGCCACGTGCGTCGTTCGCGCACGCCAGCCTCACACCAGCCACCTCCATTATCCTGCCATCAACAATCATCTGGGCAATTTCCCCGCCACGAAGATGGATCCATATACTCTGCTCCACTGTGCTTGTACTCTGCCTTCCGATTGTATCGGTCAGTGCTCAACTATCCACAAATTGTGTCTTGCAAATCCTACACTTGATCCCAAGACGACTTTATCCACTCCCGTGCGCAACTCAACATGATGGTCAACACTCGATATGTTGCTCTTGCAGCTATCATCTCGACACTGGCCAACGCGTTACCGCTTGATACAACAAAGCCTCGCGTTGTCGTTCCCCGCGCGAAGAGCTATTCTGTGATCAACGTTGATGGCGGAGCATCGACGGCGGCAGACGCGACAACGATAGTCGAAGAAACAACAAAGACTGTCCAAGTCACCAACCCTGGGCCAACGATTACAGCAGAGATTACGGCCACTGTCGTAGAGCCCGTCCCTGCACCAGCAGCAACCAGCACGATCTCCACATCTCAGTCATCCTCATCAAGACCAGCACCAACCTCGACCTCGACGACGACAACAATACCAGCGTCGGCTTCAATCGAGACGCCAAAGCCTGTGTTTGTGACTGTTACCATCACCGACGATGATGGGCCTACAGAGTACTACGACTCAGGAATGTGGCACACTTCCTACAGGATCAAGTCTTTCGAGGCCATGGCGAGTACCTCACTTCTCTCAACGCTGAGCTCCATCGCCCCTGCGTCGACCGGACTGCCTGCTTTGTAGGCGATTCGCTCCTATCAAGGACTGAAGCGAGCATGATGCAGCGACCTGAAAGTCGTCACCTTCAGTCGGTTCTTCCCCAGCGAACGTTGGTGCGTCGAGTCATCAACGGAGCTACTGTTTCTACTTCCAGGTGGCATGGAGTACATGATGTATATGATGATGCACGAGTAATGGGTATGGGTGGTGAGGACACGATATGGGAGCATGGAAACGGCGTTTTATGGAATGCAGATGCGTAAACGAAGCATTACGTCTTGCCAAACAAGACATTGTATAGAATCATACTAGACAATACTAGACAATAAACATGTAAATGGCTGCTCGCTCACGGTAGACGTGTCCGTATACAAGTTGGAAAGCGGTGGATTGTGACGTGACGAAGCTCGGAAGCTCTCCGCATCCCTGCAGGTGCTCTTGGCGAGCGCCTTCGCTCCCGCCAGGTCGGTGGTGCCTGATCAGTGATGCCATTGACCAGCGCTCTCCACAACCCCGGACTCCCCACCCTGACGACTCACAATGGCGTCGCCGCCCCCCGTTGAAGACCAGGCTCGGCTGCTCGAAGATGCGCTCGCCGTGGTGCGCCAGCAGACGATGCTCATGCGGCGGTGTCTCGAGACACCCGGGAAGCTGATGGATGCGCTCAAGTGCAGGTACGCGCAGCTCCGCACATGCACCGCCAGCCCGCCATTGCACGCAGACATGGACCGCTGACTGTGTGCCCAGCTCGACGCTCGTTTCGGAACTGCGCACAAGCAGCCTCGGCCCCAAGCAGTACTACGAGCTGTACATGGCCGTCTTCGATGCCCTGCGCCATCTTGCCGTCTATCTCCGCGAGAACCACCCAGTCAATCACCTCGCCGACCTGTACGAGCTCGTCCAGTACGCCGGCAACATCATCCCGCGCCTGTACCTCATGGTCACCGTGGGCACCGTCTACATGGCCATTGAGGATGCGCCCGTCAAGGAGATCATGAAGGACATGATGGAGATGAGCCGCGGAGTCCAGCACCCCATCCGCGGCTTGTTCCTGCGCTACTACCTCGCCGGCCAGGCACGCGACCACCTTCCCTCGGGCGACAGCGAAGGGCCCGAGGGCAACCTGCAGGACTCGATCAGCTTCATTCTGACCAACTTTGTCGAGATGAACAAGCTGTGGGTGCGATTGCAACACCAGGGCCACTCGAGGGAGCGCGAGCAAAGGACAAAGGAGCGCCAGGAGCTACAGCTCCTCGTGGGCAGCAATCTGGTCAGGCTCAGCCAGCTCGTCGATCTGGAAAACTACAAGAAAATACTCAATCCCCTGCTTGAGCAGATCGTACAGTGTCGAGACGTTCTGGCGCAAGAGTACCTTCTGGAAGGCATGTTTCAGTCGATGCGCGCTCGAGGCCTAGCTAACAAGAAACAGTCGTCACCCAGGTCTTCCCCGACGAGTTCCACCTGCATACGCTCGATCAATTCCTCTCCGCGGTCGCGAGACTCAATCCGCACGTAAACGTCAAGAGCATTGTTGTAGGGCTGATGGATCGTCTATCCTCGTATGCGCAACGCGAAGCCGAGTCAGAGAGCCCAGAGCAGCGCAAGAAGACTGAGGAGGAGTCCATAGCACAGCTGCTTGAGCGGATGCAATTAGCAAAGGAGAAGAGCACAGAGACAGATGCTGCATCTACGCAACAAAACGGAGACTCCACCGAAGGCGCCGAGACACAGCCGGGAGCAGACGAGACTTCGACTGCATCTTCGACGACAGCCGTATCCCTTGCAGACACCGAGACAGCCGATTCAGATGGTGCAATTGAAAAGAGACGTGGCATACCCAGCAATGTAAAGCTCTTTGAGATCTTCCACGAACAAGTGCAGACACTCGTCAAGATGCAACGGCTGGCTATACAAGATACCATCGGGTTATTGGTATCGCTTGCAAACCTTGCTCTGTAAGTAGGCTATGGAATGTGACTGAAGACCTGCTAATTGAGTCAGAAACATATACCCCGAACGCCTCGATTACATCGACCAGGTTTTGACATTCGCAAACCAGAAAGTGACCGAATACCAGAACAGCGCCGACCTCCACTCGCAGGCAACACAAAGTCAGATCCTCAACCTCCTTCTTTCTCCCATCAAGACCTACGTTTCCCTTTTCACGGCGCTTGCTCTACCAAATTACATCCCTCTCCTACACTCCCAACCGTACCCCACACGGCGGGCAGTTGCAGGCGAAATTGCGAGGAGTCTGATGCGGAACAAGACCCCGATTACCTCTGTAGAGAACCTTGAAAGCGTGCTAGAAATCTTGAAGGTTCTCATCCGCGAAGGCATCCAACAAGCGCAAGGATACCCTGGCGGCCCCATCCAAAGAAGAGCACAAGAAACCGAAGAAACTATAGAAGAGCAAGGCTGGCTGGCACGGATTGTACATTTGATACACGGCAAAGACAACGACACCCAGTTCAAGGTAGATTCTACAGATTTGGGATGGGCAAACAAGACGCTAACATGCCTTGTAGCTTCTTCAAGCGGCTCGCAAAGCGTTCTCGGAAGGCAACGAGCGCGTAAAGTATACCACACCGGCCATCATCACAGCGTCCCTCAAACTTGCAAGGCAGTACAAGAAGCGCGAGCATTTCGACGACAACTGGCAGTCGCAGTCTTCAGCGCTCTACAAATTCATGCACAACACCCTCTCCACACTTTACAGCCGTGTCACAGGGTCTGCTGATCTTTCGCTGCGCCTTTTCATTGCGTGCGGACAAGTCGCAGATCAGAACAACTTTGAGGAAGTCGCATATGAGTATTTCGCGCAAGCATTCACAATTTACGAAGAAGCAATCAGCGACTCGAGAGCGCAATTCCAGGCCGTTTGCGTGGTAGCCAGTGGGTTACACACGACACGAAACTTCGGCAAAGAGAACTACGACACACTGATTACGAAGTGCGCACTACATGGCAGCAAGTTGCTGAAGAAGCCGGATCAATGCCGTGCTGTCTACCTTGCCAGTCATTTGTGGTGGGCGACGGAGCTTAGAGCGCTCGGAGAGGAGGACCCCAAGAATGTAAGTCTTACGCAGAGCGCAGATGAGATTACATCTGACGATAACAGCTCTACCGTGACGGCAAGCGTGTGCTCGAGTGCCTGCAGCGTGCACTCCGTGTCGCTGATGCATGCATGGATGCGGCGGTATCTGTGGAACTCTTCGTTGAAATTCTGAACCGCTACGTCTACTACTTCGATCAGGAGAACGATGCTGTAAGTTCCCCACCTTCACTTTCTCAATACTCCCGCTGACCCACGTACAGGTGACGACCAAGTACCTCAACGGCCTCATCGAGCTTATCCACTCCAACCTTTCATCAAACGAAAACGCATCGAGCCTCGAGAACCCGAGGAAACATTTCCAGCGGACGCTCGATTACATAGCAAGTCGAGAGTACGAGGGCGTCATAACAGCACCAAAGTAATGGCAGACAGATAAGCTTGGAGCGGTCTGTGAGGATGTTGTTTTTGGACATACTTCAAGCGCATCGTACATCAGGGTGGTACGAGAGAATAATAAGACAATTGCAAACAAGATTTCCCCCTGGAGTCGTGTTTTTGTGATATCTTACACTGCCATGTGTAGTTTTACCAGACGTATCACCTTAAAGAGGCTGCATCACAAGTATGCGGGCATAATGCTACAAAAAAGTGATCACGAGAGCATACTACCACACTCCGAGCCGTTGAGCGCAAATGAAACACGAAAGTAGACGGCTTCCGCACATGCGCAGAACCCGCACGTTAAGTGTAAGTCGATTGAAGTAAAGAAAGGAACTTTTGGAAACCAGCAAGTGCGTTTGCAGGGTGTTACACGCCACTCAACAACCGAGCCAAACCCTAGTACCGATGATACAACCCCACACCGACTCTGGTGTGCAGTTGCAAGCCCTTCAGATTCGAGACGGACGCAAAGTCGCCCAGAATCCACTTCCCCCCTTCATCCATCAGCTCGTCCCCCAAGCTCTTCAGCTCATCCTCCATACCCTTGAAGCCCCTGCGGATGTCCTCCGCCTTCATTGAATTAGCATGTTCATTCTGCAGCGTGATGAACGCGCGGTAAATAACCTGCTCAGGACGAAGGCCATCGTGTCCGGCACCGACGAATCGCTCGTGCGCCTGGCGAAGCTCGGTTGCCAGTCTCGAGCGCTCCATCACGGCGACATGGTGGTGGGATGTCTGCTCTGAGGAGTGCATGGCTGCGAGCCTGCGTTTGGTTCTGGCGATGTCATTGCGGTACATGAGCCAAGTGGGGAATGCGACGATGAAGAAGGCGGTTGCAAAAGCGACGCCCTTGCGGGTGTGGAATCTGGTAGAGTATCGCTCTAGAATTGACAGCTTTGCTGCGAGGTTCTTAAGCGCTGCGAGCTCGTCGTATTTGGGGTCGTTGTAAAGCTCAAGGTAGCTCATGAACAGGGTACAGAGTTCAAAGCCATCAGACGCATCCACCGTAGTGTGGTGGATTATTTTTTGTCTCTTTGGGGCTTGGCTGTGGTTCTCCTGCGCAGTGTCCCTGAAGTTGTTTACTCTGAGTCTTTGACGTCTGGAGACTCCCCCAGCCGCTGGGGCCGGTCCAACTGCGAGAAGTGATTCACCAACAGTGTTTTGGTCTCCTTTTGTCTTTTCGTTTTCGAAAAATGCTCCCATGACTTCGAGTAGGTCCCGCTCACAATCCTTAAGAGTTCGTTCGGCAACCGTACCATGTTCGACGGTCGAAGCAGAGCCAGCCGATCCACTGGGAGAGCTGGACGACTCATCTGGTGCACCAACGATATATGTTCCCCCCAACTGGTACTCGCGGAGCATTTCTTTTGGTACCTCCGTGTCTTTCGGTTGGGGTACCTTGTCCATATCGCTGACCTTCTGTCCCCGCATTTGCCTACAGTTCCTGAACGCCATGAGGAATATCCATCGGTGAAGATGAATCCATATCCTGCAACAAATTTAGCATGTACTTTGGTCCCATACGAACTGAGAACAAACAATTTTTGTCCTTCACTTTCCTCGTAGAAGAGATCTTTTGGGTACTCCTCCTCGACTCCTGGGACTAAAAGTTGCGAGCGATCTGCGTCCAGGCTCCACATTGACGAGTGCTTCTGCAACAGAGCATCAATTTGTTCATTCAGATAGTTCGAGTCTGCGGCAGACTGAACCAACTGGTTCGCTGAGAACTGGCTAGACAGCGTTTCCGCAATCGTATCAATGTCGTTGTCCAGTGTGGCAAAGGTTGTCTTGTCGATGGAGAAGTGGACGCGATGCAGTGGAATAACCTTCAGTCCCAGAGACCGCAGTGTTTGGAGAAGAGCCTGGCGTTCGTTGCCTCTGAGGTGGTAGAAGCGCCATGTGCTTTTATCCCAGTATTCGTTTAGAGGCAGTGGCCTTTTCGCCAAAGGCATGGCTGAACTGATTGCGACTGGTATACTAGGTTTCGGCAGCGAACTTACAAGTTCGGCGTCAAGCCCAGTGGCTGAAATTATGTGCTCACCGTCGTGCGGTTGCTCTCTGGATCCTGGAGCTGGAGTGTGTTTCTTGGTACCGACGATCCACTCCACTGCCTCGTCCGTGGCAATGTGCGTAAGAATGTTGTCTTGTTCGGGCTCATCAGAGCTGTTCCGGATGATTTCCTCAGAGAGATATTTCTTCGCTGCGCGTCGCTTTCTTTTTGAGTTCGGCTCTTTCTGTTGTAGATTGTCCTTGCTGTACTCTTGCGCTTGCACGGAAATGTGGGAAGTCGCCGATAATACATCCTTCCGCAATGGTTCTGGTCGCTCATCACCCTCATCTGTCCACACAGTTGTGTCGTCTGCACACCATTCGTCGGGAAGAGTCTCTCTTTGCAAGATTTTCTCGCTCTTGATCTTCTTTGACCTATCCCTCAGTGTGTAGATAGTTCTGGAACGGGAGGTATTTGTGCGGCGTTTGCTACCATGGCCAAATGAGGGGTCTTCGTCTAGTTCAGTCTTCCTCCATGCTCGTCCTTTGCCGTTGTAATGCCTTGGGACGTCATCAGCAGAGTCGGAGAGGCGATCGACTGAGTCAAGCTGGCTTTTTGGCTTTGAGGTACGTCCTGTCCTACGCACTTGTAGATGTATGTTGCTGGAAGTAGTGATCGGTTCTCTGTCACTTTTGTCAGACGAGACAGCAGCAGAGTTAGCAGTAGCTGCAAGCGCATCGCCACGCGTACGGGCTTGAGGTATCTGAGAATAATCACGAGTGTGCAGGCCCGCCAAGGACGATTCGCCGAGTTGGCCTATGGAGTGTCGGTTTCTCTGACTGTCTGTGTTTGTGTCGGAGACGAGTATTCCAGCGCGACCCTTGTTGCGGAAAGTATTGAATGCCTTTGAAAGGATCCACAAGCGGAGATGATGTGCCAATCTGTAGAAAATATTAGAACCCGTGTCCGGTTGCAAAACATAAATTTTGATGTAGCAGCATGCTTACATGTCTCGGTCTGTACCGCTCTCAAAGACGAGATCTTTCGAATATTCAGCTTCGCCATCACTAGCTTGGAGTAACCACGTCCTTTCCTGATTGGCACCCCATATCGTGTTTCCAAAGCGACGTAGTAGTTCCTCAATGTGTTTGTGAAGGGACGTGTTGCCTGTGGCAGTAGCAGCATCAAGCAAGTCTTCCAACGCCCTAGGCAGCTGTGTGGACACCTCGGTGACAGCCTTGGCAAGCTGAGTGACATTCTCATAGTCAAAGACAGGTCTGCCAGGATGGGGACCGAGATTGATTTGCTTGAGTCCAAGTCTACGGATAATCGTGCCGATCTTGAGGTAGATAGGACTGTTGCTGTATCGTTTCCAGAAAATGCGATCGTACGTAGGTAGAGCCGCGGCGGCAGCAGATGAAGGCTTCGGCGGTGGAGTCACTTTCGATTTTCTCATGCTGGCAGGTAGCGGGAGCGCGACGATGAGGACGCTACCTGCTGTTTTCGTGACTATGCGCAAGCCAAAAGGTGCCGCAGCACCAACAATTGACAGAACCATAGCGTGCAACTCTGCGATAGATTCCCGTGACATGCGGAGGAGACTAATTCGAGATAGGACAGTAGTGCAGCGACTTTGTCGATGGTGCTGCGAACCTTGGCAGGGAAAATGCTCTCCTTCACTGTGAACGAGCGACACATTTCACGTGCGAAAATCTCAACTAGCTTTGGAAGAACGATCGACAGACCATATTACCTTCAAATTCAATATTAAGCGCTGGATTAGTCGTTAGACGTTCAATACACAGCTTCGTAGCAGCGAGTATACCAGTCAAAATCCCCTCTCTTGACTGCATCACAGAACGCTGTTGCCCTGCGACGCAGCCCTATATAAGTTCAACTGGATATCATCTCATATTCAGATCACATTCCCACCTGGAAGATCCTGTCCACAAGTCTTGACACCCCGCAATGCTTGCCTAGGGAAAGTTGGTAGGCTCTCATGTACGCTGCCCTAACTCATCCTTCTATGATGCGTTCATGATCTCTCGATTGGCCATTCTTTGAGATGTGCTTCCTTGTCATTCAACCATGCAGATGTCTGAATGCCTTATATTAGACAGCATGCCCATCATCAATCCATGTGCCACGTACTTGGTATAGACTAGAACGTCTGCGTAAGGCAACAGCCATACTACCTTCATGCTTATTGAAATCTTGCCTACTAAGTCTGGTCTACTGTCCAAACTTTAACCTCCAATGAAGATGTGGCTGTGTGTTCGTGGTATAGACGAAGGTAGAGTAAAAGTC
Source organism: Phoma sp. RAV-16-625 (assembly GCA_004335185.1). Classification (NCBI taxonomy): domain Eukaryota; kingdom Fungi; phylum Ascomycota; class Dothideomycetes; order Pleosporales; family Didymellaceae; genus Phoma; species Phoma sp. RAV-16-625. The sequence goes on from SAUA01000010.1 coordinate 273,677, forward strand.
TAGTGGTGTTGGGGCTGCGCTATTTCGCTTGACGATTGCTCGGGAGCAAGTGCTCGCCGAACAGCTGCTGCTTTAGAGTCAGAAGCCAAAAGGAAGCAGGAGCGGACAATGCAGAGCCAGTTTTTTTATCGGTCAGGATATAGTGATTTTATTCTACCGAAACAAAAGAACAGTAGCCCGTTTGGCTTAGTGGTACAGCGTCTCACTCGTATACTTCTGCGTAATGAGAAGATCCTCGGTTCGATTCCGAGAATGGGCACTTTTTTTGCATCTCCAGCTGCCTACAGTCTTAAGGTTCTTGCACCAGCTTAACCACAATTCATTTCAAGCTTCGTTTTTGTACTCTGGTCTGGGCAAATGTGATGAGTTCAAACTGATCGAATTCATGTACGTAAAGACACGTCAAGATCCTCTCATGTGTGCAACAAGCAACGCGACTGAAATCTATGCCAAAGCGATGATCTAGATAGAGTGTGACGCTGCACGCACGCTACACATTTGTCTATGGAGCACTGCGCAGAGTAATACCATGCACGATACAGAGAATGAAGCAGAACCCCAGGACGGGGATTATGCATACTTGACAAGGAAAGCAAATAGACAACTCTATACAAGACTCTCAGCAGCCCCAGTCCCCGCCATCCAACAAGCTCTGACTGGCTACAAAGCTGAAACCACCAAAGGGGTTGCTCTGCGCCTCGCTCAAAAAGTTCCTAGTCAGCACCGGGCTAAGCGGCAAGTCCCTGAAGTCCTGCGCAAAGTTTTCAGCCAGCTCGGGGTCCGTGATCAAAGGCTGAATGGGCGGCTCCAGCTCGCGCGCCTCAAGCTGCTTCCAGTTAATCTTGCGGAAGAAGCGGTGACTCTTGATAGTTTGCATGTCCTTGGTCATGTTATATCCAAGACGCTTCTTGGGGTCCTTGCGCAGAAAACGAGTGAGCAGGTCTTTTGCATCAGCGCTGAGAAAATACGGCAGAGCAAGCTTTTGCTTGGTAATCTTTTCTTGAATCTTGGCGTTGTTGTTGCCGGTGAAGGGAGGCGCACCAGTGAGCAAATCGAAACCAAGGGCGCCGAGGGACCACCAGTCCACCGCTGCGCCATACTCCTTGCCTTCTATAACCTCAGGGGCCATGTACTCAGGGGTTCCAAGAATGGAGCGGCAAGGACTCTCGTCATCAAGGGTGACCTTGCTTAGACCGAAATCGGTGAGAAGCAAGTGCCCTTCATGGTCGAGCAGGCAATTCTCCGGCTTCAGATCGCGGTAGATAACGCCAACCGTACGGTGAAGGTGGTCAAGAGCAAGTACCATCTCGGCCATGTAAAAAGCTGCTACGTCCTCGCTGAACATGCGTTCGGCGGCCAAGTGGTGAAAAAGTTCTCCACCCTGCGCATATTCAAGAATAAGGTAGAGCTTCTCGTGGTCCTGGAAGGCGTAGTAGAAGTTGACAATGAATGGGTGCCTGTTGACGCTCTCCAAGATGTTGCGCTCTGTCTTGGTCTGCTCAATCAACTTCTTGTGAACTGTGATAGACGCCTTCTTGAAGGTTTTCTGAGCAAATAAACGTCCTGTGCTGAGTTGTCGCACCAGAAGTACGGTGCCATAGCTACCCTTGCCGAGACACATCAGAGGCTCGAAGTCGTCGGCGCTCATCTTGCGCATGATATTGTTGCCAAGCATGGTGGATGTTTTTGAAAGAGTATCGATGCTGAAGTCTTCATCCAAATTGACCTCGTAGCTTTCCATCTCCGTGCGGTCGCTGTCGCTCGTGCTATCAAGTCCAGACATACTAGTGTTGCTTGACATGCCCGAAGCGACCTGTTTTGCAGGTGGGCACCTCGAGGGCGAGCCTGCATTGGCGCCAATGTTCAGAGCTTCAAGTTGAGCCTTGAGATTGCTGATGCCTCCCATTGAGGAAATTGGCCTAAGCGCAGGGCTACTGGTTATACTGGGCAAGCCAGAGATGCTTGGCCCAAACCGCGGTGTAGCAGCAGCAGAGAAATCCGATTCTTCTCCGCCAGAGGTGACTGGGGTATGGAAACCTCGAGCAATGTTGGCAGCAGGCGCGCCGCCGTTCGCGGTCTTCTTCTTTTTCTTCTTGTTCTTCTGTGCCTTCTTCATGACTGCGTGTAAGTCCAGCTTATCCGGACCTTGCTGCTTCGCTTCCATATTGGGTTGGACTGCGCGCTTGGGCAGTGGAGACGCGATAGCGATAGGTGGGGTACCCACCTGGAGGGGCACATTCGGCAAGTCCATGTCCATTTTGCTGGACGTGAAGACGTCGTCGACGTTCATCGCGGGCTCGGAGGCCTGCTGCTCATCCTTCCTTACAGCTTGCGCATTGTCGTCGTCGAAGGTGAAGATCCCCATATGTGCGGTGGTTTGTCGATAATAGAGCGCTTGCTCTGGTTGTTATGTAGTGCGTTGACTCTGCACAGTCTGCATCAGCGTGCGCAAACCCGAAGCTCTCGAGGCAGTTGCGCACGTCCAACTCAGTACTGGGCCGGGCCAATATTACCGTCCACCTCTCACGGTGGACCCTCCTCCCCTAGACAGCGGCGAATCAGGGCGGCGAAGGAGGCGTCTGTCTTGTTCAGTCCACTGCTCAGGGCGGTATATGGGAACACGGGGCCAGTCAGGGTAAGCTGGGCAAGAATAAGAGAAGCGGCCACGTCGGGAGAAGCAGAGCCCATAGATGGTTGTTCTGAAGATAGCGAAATGTCGATAGCGGGCGCCAGGTATCGGTCCTGGCTGTGATTATTCGTTTGTGTGGTGTGAAGTCGCGTTTGAGCAGGTCAGGGAAAAGGACAGCGCGATCAGCAAAGGAGGAGGCTCTGTCTGATTTCCGGCTGCTTAGCGTCGCCAAGAAGCGCATTTTCATGTGAATAAGCTTAACCCGGAGCGGGCTGGTCGGTCTCCCCGGACTTCATCTCCACATGCTATTTTGGAAACAAGCTTAATGCGCATTTCATGCCTTGCTTCCACCTCCTGCTCTGTGACCTATTGATTTTGCTTTTCAGAGCTTTGCTGTACCAAACTCACGCATGTTGGCAAAAACGATCGCAGCTGGAAGGTGGCATCAGGGGGTGTCTCTGAGCTTTGGGCAGGGTCTCACACATGACGCATCGATTGGATCACAATAACGGGATCAGAAGCCAGTTTCGACATGTCCTTCCAGCCGCCATATGCGCAAAATCTGGAACACCGCGCAATCTATATGCTCATGTGACGCATCTCAAAGCGGACGCATACAAGCGTCTTCCTCCCGTCACTCTTATTGATAGTATGTAAATATACGGAGGCTTTCCTAGAGATACATGATCAAATGTTCCAAGTGACTAACACATTGAAATACAGGAAGAGACACGGTTGGATCACACAGCCCATCCGTTGCGCAGAGTATTCGATATGCGCTCGTGCACTGCCGAAACCCTGCCTCGGCCTGCGCGCACATGCAGGGCAAGGAGTACAAAATAGAGCCGCATCCTCAAAGAAACAGCTCGTCGAATGCCAGAACAACGAGAGCTCACCACAGCAAGCTTCTCCGACGATTTCGCCGGCCCCAAGAGCTCGGTTCGGAAGGACATTGCGAAAAGCAGAAGGTCTGCGGACATGATTAGGGCCGGACCGTCTAGCGGTGGACGGGCGGGAGAGTTATGATTTGCCGAGGTGTCTTCGCCTAATATCGGTCTAATCCCACACACTTCACACCAAACCGTACGGAGGTGGGCGTATGGCCTCGAGCAGGACACTAAAAATGCTTGATATCAATAGACAAAGTATTATATATTAGATGCAAAGCCATTTCTCCATAACAAGTCAATCCAACAAAGTTGGAACATCTTGAATTCTGTCAAGCCCTCTTGGCTTAGTGGTAAAGCGTATCACTAGTATTACTTCGGTATGCAATGATAAGATCGCTCGTTCGATTCGGGCAGAGGGCATCTCTTTTTGCAGTCAGCAAGTTCTGTAACCTAATCCGGTTTGTAAGTTAGCAGAACAAGTTGGCTACATTGTCTTTGCAGCAGTTTCTTAAGCTTGTCGATTTGCTGCAGCTCTTCTACTCGATCGATGGGCAAGTCAAGCTAAAAGGTATACTCAGGCATTTCGCACTGCTTGTGTCTCCCTTTTGCTTTTGCTGGTAGACAACTTGATTGTGGATACTGTAGTGCTGCAACTTGCATTACTGCAATCCACCACTTAGTCGTCAAACGGTCTATCAAGTTGAATACCTGGTTGGTGATAACACAACATGCAGAAGTGAAGTATGAGCAGCGGGCGCAGGCAAATGCAGGTAGCTGTTGAAGGGCTAGGAAAGCTCGTCCAGAGTCCAAATCAACTCAAACATAGTAGCAGATTAAGAGAGCCCAGGATGCAAACAGATGCTGGACCCGGTGTGGGTGGTATGAGACTAGCAGCTCAGAGGTCGGCAGAAGGTTGGACACGCATAGGACTAGCAGTCCCAATCCGGAGAAACCGATGCGATCTAGCGATAATAGATGAGCATAGACAACAGGTCATTACGCATTGTGAACATGACAGAAAGAAATTGTCATTATGATGATACTCATGTTGAGTATTTACAGGTACGTCCCGACCAATCATGTTAATAGATATCCACAATTAACTCATATCAGTGTCGTACTTCTCTCCGCCTTAGTGGCCGTCTGGGCGCTGTCCTTGGAGCCGTCCAAGGAGCCGGGGTTGTGGGCCAAGAGGTGCACCAAGTATGGTGGTATACAAACGGTAGATGAAGCGTTAACAATCATATTGACAGCGAGTTGATGAATACAATTTGTTTTGATCGACTCGTGCCAATGTAGGCTCTTGACTAACGCCTTCCTAATGCTGCAGCTTCCTCATCTGGAAGAAGTCCCCCCCAGCCCCCATGCGAATAACAAGTGAACGGAAGTTGATTAGATAGTAAAGTGGTATGGATATTTCAAGAAGCCCTATTTACTCATTCTGCTATATCGCTTTGCTTTGTACACGTACGTCAACGCTTGACGCTGCTTCAACTTTTAACAACCCAAAAACAACTCCCAGATGTGAATCGCTCAAGAGCATGTACCGAAACCAGTCTGGCAGCCGGTGCCGCAGTGGCCGGTAGTAGAGCCACAATAATTGTACTGAGAACAGCAGTTTCCCTTGATGTTATTAGTGGTGTAAGGCTGAACAGAATTACACCCAACTTACGAATGTGGAGCCCTTGCAAGTTGTCTTGCCAGTTCCAGCGCAGGAGCCATCAGTAGAGACCTTCTGAGCGGCAGCAGAGGTAGCAGCCGCCTTGACAGTGGTGGTAGCAGGCTTGGTACCAGACGAGCCGCAGGTACCGAAACCAGACTGGCAACCGGTTCCACAGTGATCGGTTGTAGCTCCACAATATCCGTACTGGGAGCAACAGTTCCCGCTTCGTTCTATTAGTTATATGAGGGTGAATAAGATTACACTTAACTTACAAAGTGGAGCCAAGGCAAGTTGTCTTGCCAGTGCCAGCGCAGTTACCATCAGTAGAGACCTTCGAGCCAGAGGTAGCGGTAGCAGCGGCAGATGTCTTAACGGTAGACGTGGCGGGCTTGACAGTGCTGGTGGCAGCCTTGGACGAGACAGCGCCGTTGCTACCACAATTACCAAAGCCGGACTGGCAACCGGTTCCGCAGTAATCGGTGGTGCTTCCACACCAACCGTTTACAGAGCAGCAGTTTCCGAAGGCGGAGCCAAGGCATGTGCTGTGATTTTGTTAGCTGTGTTGGCTGAACAGAGGTAAACTCCACTTACGTTCCGGCGGTCGAGCCGCAGCTTGCGTCAGTGGAAACCTTCTTTGTTCCGGTAGAAGCAGGAGCAGTTGAGGTCTTGGTGCCAGAAGCAGCGGGCTAATAATGATGTTAGACGAGTGTTTACGAAATATAATAGTAAGCCAGCGCGAGCCACCAAACAAAAGCAGTGTAAGGAGGGGACGCCAGATCTCCGTGGAAATGGTCTTGGCGGACAGCCGACTTTCGAGTTTCAGACAAGGCAGAGCCGTCTGACGATTTCGGGCTCTTGAACTGACCCCCGATCATGTCAAGTTCAGGCCGTTCATTTCAGTAGAATTACTTTTTCGAATCAGTTTCCTTCAAGCTTGCGCTCAGATGACAATGCTGGATGCAATGACACAAAGGAGACGACGAAGAAGACTCTCAGGAAAGCTTTAATGAAACTCGAAGTCGGCTCTCGACAAAGTAAAGCGCTGCAAAATCATGAACTTACCTGGGTGGTACCAGATCCGGAGCCGGCGCCGCCAGCAGTGCGGTACCAGTTAGCGGCAGGGTCACCGAGGCAATCGCCGACGGTAACAGCCTTGTAGCCGAGACCAGTGAGGGTGGACAGCATGTAGTCGGTAAGGTTGTAGACGGTCTGGTAGTGAATGTCGTGGCCAATGCTCAACCACTCGTTGTTGGCAGCAGAAGCGCCGTTGGCAGTGATGTTGCCCTTGAAGTAGTTCTTGGAGTTCTGGATCTTGTTGACATCGTCCTGGTTGTAGTCGTCGGTGTCGACGTCGAAGTAGGTGACGTGGTAACCGAGGTCAGCCATGTCCTGCTCGCAGCCGGAAGCAGCTGTGCAGCTGGAGTAAGGAGGGCGCATGTAAGTTGGGATCTTGCCAACAATGTTGCGGAGAGCCATCTCGTTCTTCCACATCTGCTGCTTGCGGTCGATGGAAGAGACAGCGCTCAGGTCCAAGTGGGTCCAGGTGTGGGATGCGATCTGGTGTCCCTCGGAGTCCATGCGCTTGATGACGCTGGTGTACTCAGGGGTGGTATCAATTTCACCTTTGTTGATGTTGTTGCCAGTGATGAAGAAAGTGGCCTTTGCGTTGTATGTCTTGAAGACATCCAGAACGTGGGAAGTGTAGTCCTTCTGTGGGCCATCGTCGTAGGTCAGAGCAACTGTGCCAGGGGTAACGCAGTTGTAGATACCAGCGCCACCGTACGCAACGGAACCGACCTTGGTACGGGCGACAGTGGAGGTGTTGGTACCGGCAGGAGTGACGTTCTCGGGGCAGCCAGGACCGTACTTGTAGTCGCAACCAGGAGAGTAGCAGTAGTCGGCGTCGGTACCGCAATCTGTTGTTCGTCAGTGTCACGAGAATGTGGTTTAGCATGGGGGAGCCATACATCCGGCGCCAGAGCAGCACTGTCCAGCGGCACAGGAGCCAACACCAGCACCGCACTCGCGGTCGTCCTGACGAGCATTCAGGCGGTTTTCATGGGCGTGAGCAGTCTGGACTTCAGCAATGCGAGCCTCAAGGTTGGCAAGCAGGTCACGGGACTTCAAGTCGCGCATGTTGATACCGGCGATCTTGGGCAGTCCCATACCGCCATGGGCACTGACGAATGGGGCGACAGCCGCAATAGCGGCGAGGGTAGAGAAGTGCATGATGCTAGAAGGTTCGTGTTCGTATTACGGGATTACTAGAGATAGTTTGTGTGGAGGGTTCAAGGAAGCGAATGACAAGTGTGAGCCAATGAAGACTTCACGACTGGATGATCTTGAGGGGTAACGAGAGACGAACCGCGAGTAAAGCGGACGGAATTAAGACTTCGAGGGAGAAGGTGAAGAATAAGAGGCACACAAGCAGACAGGGCCTCTCTGTTTATGAAGGGACGCAAGATCGACAACTGGCGATGACCCCCTGCAAGCAAAGTTGCTAAACTTGACGATGGCGCATCGAAGCCTGCCTCGCCAAGTGCCCGTAAACTCAGAACAGCCCAAGCTTGGTGTCGCAGACACCCCTGGAGCCTCGCGCGCTATCAGCTCTCGCCCCGTAGTTCCGGGTTCGCTTCGGGACGACTGGGGCTGTGATTGGGCAACAACGGGCATAGCGACACGGTCAGCCTTCAATGCAGGAACATGGATTCGACTGCAACCCCACCGGGAGGATACCTTAAGGGACGTGGTGTCGAAATTGAATCTCGTGTTCGACGGGAATCGAGGCACTGCGCTGTCCTGCACTCTTCTGCGCCTGCCTGGACCGAACTCTGCTCGTCCATCACGGGACGGGACCGTCGACATCAGTCTTGGTTCTATCGAAACAGCGGTGGCTTCACAGGCTGACGACACCCTGATACCGTTTGTGGGATTATCTCGGCAGCATCGTTCTTGGTTGACCGCATTCTGATGCCTTGCAGGCTCACTGCCTGCGTGTGCCAAGGCTTGCTCCTGTTGTGTACGTATATGTGTGTGCCTGGCGCATGGCAAACGCAACAACGACGTGGGGATCACATGATGCTAGTCGTCAAATTTGGCGCTGGTGGCCCAACATGACGGGCGAACAAACACATTGGCAACCGCTGCCGAGCACACCGGAGAAAACTGCACCGTCGTTAGGACGAGCTTGTTGAGAATAAGGAGAGATGGATCCACCAGCCGTCCATCATCGATGCCATCATCCGCGCGCATCTAACTTTAGGTCGCCCAAGTCTCGTGCGTTTCAGAGGGCATTCCGCATGAAGTTTCTTCCAGCAGCCCAATAGCAGCACCGACCCCACGGCAATCTTGACACCATCAACCTTGAACCTGGGCTGTCTGGGAGCTCGACCGATAAATATGGATCCCGCTGGGACTGACTCGCCAAGCCCGCACTCCTGTTCGTGGCCATGGAAAGATTCAGGCGGGCGAACCACGTGTGTCGAGAAGCGAAGCTCCTTTTGTCTGCCGGCATACAACTCACCTCACGGTCTCAACTTATCGATACTAATTGCAGACCTATTTTCCGAGAGTCACAGCCTAGAACGGCGGAAAACCACCCCAAAGAGACGAGGATCAATACTTCTTTTTGCAACGTACATACCGGTCAAGCGCAAGAATTTTCGTATCCCCCTTCTTTCTGGCATGCATGCGGCAGCTAACGAATCCGTGCCAGCCTAGCCCGCCAAGCCGCCACCCCTCCACATCCATTCTTCGTGAGAAATATTGGACGGGTCGGGTATACCGCGCAGAATAAAATCCGAGATCGACTTGTGTCGCTTTCGAGACGAGAGGCACTGCAGGTGTTTTCTGGCCCTCCCGCGATCATCAGCCCTACTGCAAGAGAACCCTGCCAACATCATGATGTGCAAATTGGCAACGCTTATTTTGGGAGCCGGCGTTGCTGCCGTTGCTGCCGTTGCCCGCTGTCAAGAACTGGAAACGCATCATGACGGATCCTTCAAAGCTTGTAAATTCAACCTGACTCTGTAGTGTCTGTTTTGGTCGGCCACGTTCTGAAGCAGTCGCGGTATTTCCACGACCGAGGTTCCGAGCGCTGTACGCCTGGTTGTGTCCCGCTAGCCCCTGTGCTGTACGCCGGTGTATGACTTGCACAACACTATCAGCGTGGCACGATAAACCGTTGTGTGACGAAGTAGCCTTGGTCTGCATGAATTCGTTAGCTCTATGTTGCACCGCATCACAGTCGGGGTACCATCATTGGCATCACTACAAGTGCAATGTACCACTTCATTGTCTCCCTGTTGAACTTCTCGAAGAGGTGGAGAACATCCACAAAAGGCACGCAACGCCAGCACGAGAGTGATCTTGTTCAGACACTAGCAACTTGGGTTGATAGCCCAGCCTGATCAATATTCTTTCCATTTTGAAAAGTATCATTCTCTCGTGTCATCGCATCCTGCAACCTCGTATTTGACTTCCAATATGCGTCGACACCCAATCGACCTTCACTTGGCTTGACACTCCAGCACCGATGACCAGCATTTCCCCCAAGGCAGTGGCTAAACCGCAGCGGCCCGTTGTGATCTTACCTCGCTTGCTACTGATGTTCGTTTTCGGCATTCTCAGACAAGCCACCTCCGACAACGCACTGCACGCTGCCAGGGGTGTCAGCACAACATAGCAGCGTCCTTTAACTTCTCACCCCAAGGCTGACAACTAAGCCCACGTTTCCAAGCCTCGCACGAGGCCGCACTGAAGCAGTGTGACTTCGCTTGACCACGAACGAGGCTCCCCACCAATCCAACACTGCGGAAAAGCATATCAGGCCGCGAGGCAGATCGGTCGCACCAACGGCAGGTCGTGTTAAACCTGCTGTGGGACTCCTTGCGTCGGCTTGCACGTCACGAGAACAGAAGTGCAGCTGAGTTTTCGGCCAAGTGCTGATGCATGATGAGGCCAAGGCTTGCAGTTGCCACGACCTCGAACATCTCTCCAACGTTTGTAAACGGTAGGTGGAGCGAGGACCGTCACTGTCTCACACTTCCGTTCAACGTCATTCGAAAGTCTAGTCACCCAACGTCGTCCGCGGCAAGGTAGTGTACGTGCTACGAACAAGCATCTACCAAGCTTGCCCTAAGACTTTGATGGATATGCTCTGGGAGCCAAGACCTCTGGTGGCGTGAAATAGCGTGGATCCTTTCGAGAGGGTGCGGGGCTGCTGACCTGCATCCAATAAACCATCCTTGCTGTTACTAACACCTCGAGTGTGCGTGGCACGCCCATCGTAACTTCGGGATTTCGGCGTTCTTATCTGCGAGTTGTGGGGAGTGGAAACTGCTGCAGCTCTCGGGGTTCTTTGCCGACACATTTCACATGATACAATGGAACATTGTGTTTCGTTGTCGAGGTATATCCGGCCGGAAAAGTTGTCGTAGGGAGAAGAACGCTTTTTCTACGATCGTCTTTGAAATAGCAAGAGCGCAGAAGTAGAACGCGAAACCATCACCTCCCAGTGACGACCTTGTTTCTTCCTGCCATTCCGTTGTTCACCGCAATTGCCAAAGCCGCGATGTCATTGACTACCGGCACCTGCTTCGGCTTGTCAAAAGGAAATACAACACTCTTGTCCCTAATCCCTAGTGCATCCACAAATAGCACGTTGGGGAAGCTCTCTGGCGTGAAGGCGTTCCACGCTTTCTTCACTAGGTCATCAAAAGCTGCTGCGTTCAAATTCAAAATCGCTCGGTCGAGATTCAAAACATCTTCGGGCTGTTGTGTGAGCGTCCAGGAAAAGACGTGGAACTTGTCTTTTCGAGACGAAGAGTCAGCCACAATGTTGCGCTCGTCGTGTAGCTTCTTAAGTTGATCATCTTTCATCGAGTTCAAATTGTTGCTGTTGCTGTAGGAATCGTAGAAAGGGAAGTTGTTGCCTGCGAAGAATCCCGTCTTTGCATAATCGCCTAGCGTGATGTCTGGTGGGAGCTGGGCAACAACGAAAACGGCTGCGCGGTCTGTGATAAAGTCGCCAAGCACTTTGTTAGAAAAATCAGTATCTCTTGGTTCATCAACTGTGTAGCGGTTGTTGATGCTTTTGAGCTTGTCGAAGAGTGAGTTCCATTGGTCTTGATTTAGGTCCTTGTAATCGTGGTCCGTGTCGAGAGTATGACTGAGGTTAATGATGACAAGTTCTTGAAACTCGGCGGTGAATTCGTTGATCTGTTTGACAATCTCGTCAACCGATTGTCCGTTCCCCCCAACCCACACATCGTCATCGCCAACCTTCAGTCCGCTGTAATGCCCAGCAACCCACTCTCCCTTCGAGAGTACCGGTCGGAGATCAAAGTAGCGGGATCCGGCCAGCAGCTGCTCCTTGAAGTCCAAGTACTGAGTTTGAGTATTGGCAAAGTGTGCTCCAACTGTTCCCGGTCTGAATGTCCCCATCCCAGCATCGTGGCTACCTGGCATGCAGATGTGCCTTAACGTTCTGTTCGCTAAAGAACCCATACTTTGCTGCATCCAGTCAACATACGTTCCACTATTCGACCACCACTGTCCAGCCTCGTCTGTAGACATAATCCAGTTGACAGCTGCATCATGACGAAAGCCCAATCCGACCTTTGATCCTTTGGGGCTCTGCTTGGTTGCCATATCAGTCAAAGAGATGGTGAGCTCATAATCGTTAGGCTTCTTTCCCAGTATCGAGAACTTGTCTGACGATCCGGCAATGTCGTAGTATGCTTCGCCAGCATCGTCTTTTGCAAACCATTTCGTCCCAAATTCCACATAGACTCTGGCCGCTTTCCCTGTCTGACATCAGTACCGCTACACGCAGAGATATTCGTTGAATATCGCTCTAGCGTACCTGCAGCAATGTTTGGCCACTTCCATGTATCCATCTGGTACGAAGATTGACCGCTCAGCGTCCATTCAAAGGGCGACCCATTTACTAATGTGAGGGCGCCTCCGTAACCCATGATGCCGTTTGCTATATTTTTCTGACTGTTCGAAGTATATTGAGTATTTTCATCGTTCAGCACTCGCTGAGTCCCATGCTCTTTAAAGCCGGACTCGCCAAAATCAAGGCCTGTTACTTCTCCTAAAAGGTGTACAGCCACCATGACACTCGCCCGTCTGGCAGCACCAGAACGACCGCGCATTTCTTTGGCTTGTTTCGCCCTTAAGGAATAATACTATTCCCAAGGTACGTACCAATCGATCACAAGTCCGGTGGCGTCATAAATCAAGGCGCCTCGCTGTCGACTAGCCAGTCAAGATCGTCCAGGGTGTTTGCCCAGCGTGATTCATTCCCAAGGCGATAGGATCTCATTGCCCCTTTCGGAGATTCGCGCATTTGCTCGGTCGAAGTGGTGGTGAGGGACCAACCATTGGATGTCGCAGTGTTTCAGTATGTTTGTTCACAGCCAGTCCGAACCCCGCTGCGGCTTCGCCAAGACATTGAAGATCTGCTGATCCTAGAGAGCGCCAAAGCCTTGAATGCCAAGCGCAGCACAGGTTTTGCAGTCCCAGGAAGTCGATGTTGAGTGTAGAAGGAAGGAGATGGATGGGTTGAGTGAGGTGCCCGGACATCAAGGTGCACTAGCGCGCGTCTGTTTCTGTGTAAGCGTATTGCAACTCCGGCAGCAGTCTCCGCCAACAAAGGTGTCTACCTGCAGTCTGCTTATATCTCTAGATGGCAAGCATACGACTGATTGTCTCTCCAATTCTTTGGGCACTATTCCCATACATAGCAGTTCAACTTCACTGGTGGAAAGTGTGCATGATTGGAATGATAAAATTTGAAATGTATTGAACGTTCGCTATCTTAACGGCAGAGGCGTCGGCTTTTGATGTAACGCTATGACTGCACTGAGTAACGCGCTCAGTGAGCCTGTAGCATGGCTCTGGCCGCTCTCTTCAAACATTTGCTGCAACTGCTCGGGCTTAACAACGACCGCATCGCTCTCTTCGCTGTTCAGAACATTATCAATGGCTGGCAGAGCTACACTGTCCTCGTCTTCGAGGTCCATAGCGTCTTCTGCTTGGCCGTTTGTGATGTACTGCAGAACCTCTTCAGGGGGAGGCGTTGGCAGCTGTGCCGAACCACTGGTGGGGCTGATTACACGAATGTTCGCAGCCGAGTCGAGTGTCACGTAGCCTCTTTCGCTGTGACGGGATGCCAAAGCTAGGTTGATGGTAGGGTTCTTGGTCGACCACAGAGGCCCGAGCTGCTGGGGCTTGAAGACCTGTGTAGTGGATGAGGCTCTCTGGAAGCGTGCGTTGCTGTTCTCGAAACGCGGTAGTGATACAGCAAAAGTGCTGTCAATCTCGTTGATGGCAAGCTTGACAAGCGGAATACGGTCGAAACGGTCAATTCCAGGAGTATTGATAGGCACGCAGTACACCAGCTGATCCCGGACCATGTCCCAGACTGTGATAGAGTCGCCAACGACGATCAGGTGACGATCAAGGATTGCAAGACCGCTGAGTGCAACGACGTCAACCTCAGTCAACGATCGTTGGATGGCGGTGGTGTTCGTGTCGATAAGATGAACAACTCCAGGGTCTTCATCTGAAGCCCATGAAATAGCGGCGGCGATGACCGACCCATCGGCAGAGAACGCTAAGCGCGAATTCCGAAGTGGGAGGGTCTGCTGAGAACTCGCTCCAGCGTCGAGGACATCGAGCTTGTCGCTGATCTCGACTGAGCAATCAAGCGACCAAGTGACAAGACCCTGCTTCTCAGCTCCACGTACGGTCAATCCGTCTCTGAGCCTTGTCTTTGGTCGCCATACTCGTACAAAGTGATCCTCTCCAACAGTAGCGAACCCTGGTGCCGTAGGATCAGCGACCAGGTCGAAGACCTTGCCGTTCGCAGAAATGTCTTGAAAGAAGTGCGGTGCGTCCAATCGAGTCTCAAGCTTCCACTGCCCACTTTGTACATCTCGTCGCCATATCTTCAAGTATACCTCACGGCGATGAATGCGCTCCTCTTCCCTGAACTCAGGAATACCTTCGTCGAGGTACGAAGTGTCAGCTTGTGGCGGTGTCCATTCGTCCACTGTAGCAAGCCACTCGCCATCGTGACTGACTTGTACTAGGGTAACGGTGGGTTCGAGGATCCGTCGGCCTTCAGGTGTAAGGTTCGGATCGGTTGCGTTGTTTCGCGTCAGAGCTTGCTTTGAGATGGTGTGTTGATTCGCTAGATCGTACGTCTGCAAGTAAGGCTCAGGACGAAGTCCCTCGCTTCGGTGACGCGGCTGTGACGAAGGCACTGAGAACATCACCTCTGCTGGATTTATCGGGTTGATGGCCAAGGGTACCGGCTGGAATATCTCATAAGATGCGGGTGGTGATTCCGCATCTGCGTTCTTTGGCAGTTGTTCAATCTCGATTCGGCGTGATTGAATGCCAACGATGTTGGTTTTGGCCTCAAGCTCGGTAGTTGAGAGTACGATGACAGAGTTGTTTGCTAGCGTTATGCCGTACGAGGAGCCTGAAGGGGAGACTACAATGCTTTCAATCGCTGCTGTAAGATGGGGCAGGTGCTGTGGTTTTCCAGTCGCAAGCTGCCAAATTGTGATGACGGTCTCGTCGCCTCCAGAGATGACATAGTTGCCTGTAACTGTTAGCCAAAGTAACCTTGCGAGTTCATTTGCGATCACTTACCGTCCAAAGACCATTTTACCGACCCAACTGCGTCTCTGTGCCAGTGCAGCTTCTTTGGCCTTAGACTCTCGGCGTTGGTCTTTCCTCCCTTTTGGTTGCTCTCTATAGACGCAAAACTTGACAGTACATCTTCAAATAGAAGTATCACACCAGAATCATCGCCGATCGCTATGTCAATGACATCTCTGTGGTCTTGAGCAGACTTCGCGGCCTTCCCTGTTACTTCGGCCGGGTCGCGGACGTAGGCGTTGAAGGTCGTGATGCGCTGAGCAAATTTGAGCTCGCGCCAAACGTACTCAAAGTCCTGTACAGCTGTCTTGCTCTGCTTCTGGCGCTTGCCTACCATCAGCGAGTCGTTGCATGCAACAACAACGAATTTGCCTTGTAGCAAGACCTGCACATCCAGGATAGATGAACCTGTCTTCAAGATCGGCTTGAGTTCGGTGGTCGATGCTTGGGCTCCTGTGCGAAGGGCGTGTACATTGACGATATGGCTCTTGCCCGGCTCGTGGCAGTACACAAGGTCCTCATCGGCGTGGGTAATGACTGTCATGTTGCGAACAGTTGCGCCGATGTCCCAACGTCCGAGCTTCTGTCTCGATACCCAGTCCCACAACGTGATCAGTCCAGTGGACTCGGCGACGTAGACTCTGTTCGAATCCGTGGCAGACACAGCGTATGCGGTAACCTCCCCAGAGCCGCTCACGGGGAGCTTGTATGCCAGAAGTGATGTCTCGGCAACATAGATCTCGAGCGCCTTCTGTGTAGCCAGGATGATGAACTTCTCGTCGGCCGAGAAGACAGGATCACGAGGCAAGTACCAGCCGCCTTGCGCGGAGGAGACGTTCCAGTTGGCTGAGCCCTTTGTCTTTTGCTTCTTCGCTTTCGTCTTGGATGAAGCATCGTCATTCGCAGCGTTTGGTTTGGCAGGCTTCGGTATCGCCTTGAGCGCATCCTTTGGTTTGGGCGTTGACTTGGGAGTCTGCTTGGGCTTCGGTGTCGATTTGGCTACCGGTGTAGCAGCGACTTCCACATCCTGTCCCGCGCCTGCCTCGACCTTCTTTTGCGTCTTTGCCTTCTTCCGTTGCGCCTCAGCACCTTCCCTCTTCCTCTTTAACTGTGGTGTGCTGTCCGCCATGACGATATCAGCTCTCGGGGAAGTCTCAAAAATCCACACGTAACGAACGTATAATCGAGCTGTCGCGAGCTCGGTATTCAAAAGTTCGAAACTTTTTGACAGAGTTCGCGCTAGTACTTCACCGCCTTCTTGGCGCGCGCCCGCAACTTTCTTTGACCAGCGACCATCACGAGCTTCACGTAACCTCGAAAACGACGTCAACTCTCAAACCCAGATAAGACTGGTCGCGAAGCCCAGACCATACCACCGTCAAAATGATTGTCCCCATCCGTTGCTTCTCTTGCGGCAAGGTGCGACCAACATCCACAAGCCTGGAGGGCAGCGCATACTGACGGGAGGGCAGGTCACCGGTGATCTTTGGGAGCGCTACATGGTCATGTTGACCCAGGAGAACAAGCTCGAGGTGTATGACCGCCCTTTTTGTAGACATTCAGCGCCGCGCACCACCCATCACGATGCTCTACCCGCCCTGCCAAACCTGCCTCTCCACCATTGTTTTGTAATCCGGACTGCACATCGCTGACCCACGTGCCAAATAGTGAGGCTCTCGACGATCTCGGTCTTACGCGCTATTGCTGCCGCCGCATGATCCTCACCCACGTCGACTTGATCGAAAAACTTCTCAAGTACGTCCCCAGCGCCGACAAAGCCGCCACAGCCCAGCAAAAGCGCGAAGCTGCGCGGCGACAAGCGGCCACTGCGTCCCAGTCTGAAATTAACGGTCGTCTCTAGATACAACGCAAGCGAACGAGAGCAGGCACGCGCCGCACGCCAGGGACGGTGAAACAGCGATATTGGAGTCTTGCAAAGCATTTACATGGCGTTTCTGGGAGGAAAACATTACAGACACTCAAAGTCTCTCTTGCGATTGGGGCACGGGTGATTGTAGGAAGTGATATTCTATGACCACAAATCCATCGCTCATACGTTGCCAAGACCGTTTTTTCTAACGAGTCACATTTATAAATTGGCAGCACTTACGTGGATGTGGGCATGTGGGCACGCGAGGTTGAACCAGTCTTCAGAATTCATCTCACAGTATCTGCAACAAGATAAGTCCTGAGGACTTACACTCTACCATGTCCATGCGCAAACTCACCACGCTGAGATAACTTGGCTTACAGTTCGATGGCCATTACTGCATAACTGACAGCGACCTACACGAGCAAGGGCCAGCTTCTCAATGCCCAAGAAAACGAGCAATAGTCCAACTATATCATTCTACTTGGGACACTCCCCCTCAAAAGCCCAGTGCTCCTGCACCCACTCGGTTATGATATCCGTAAACATCTTACCACCAGCGTACACTTCCGTATCGTCGCTTGTGTACTTCTGCCCCATATACTGCAGCGCCATGAGCACCCACTTCTGGATGAATTCGTTGTACATGAGATCCACAACCTGCGGCTCTTCTTCACGGTTGTGCGGGTCGAAGCCGACGTTGGATTGAATACAATTGGGCACATTGTAGAAGGCGATCT
Organism: Phoma sp. RAV-16-625; assembly: GCA_004335185.1. Classification (NCBI taxonomy): domain Eukaryota; kingdom Fungi; phylum Ascomycota; class Dothideomycetes; order Pleosporales; family Didymellaceae; genus Phoma; species Phoma sp. RAV-16-625. The sequence continues at coordinate 291,147 of SAUA01000010.1, forward strand.
TGGAGTGGATGGTATCGTCGCCGTCGGTGCCGGCGTCGTCGCGCGTCGTGTAACCTGGGGTTAGAGCTGGGGAGTTGCTGAGCATGGGGAGTTGGTTGGTGCTGGTGTCTGCATCGAAGCGGTCCGAAGCTGATGAGAGCAGAGAGGGGCGGAAGCGCGCGGCGGTCACTTCGGGAGGTTGGAGAAACGCGTTGGCTTCCATCATCTCGAGTACTATCGGGCCTCCGTTGTTGAGGAGCTTGATCACCTGGCTCGCTGCTTTGTACGGCACGTCTTTGATAAGTCGTAACGGGCTCGTGAAGGGCGAGACCAGGAACTTGGTGTCCTTGGTGAATGCACCTTTGAAGATATCGAAGCGAATAGCGCCGGTGTTCTGGATAACGAGTGCTTTGCTGCCGCTCTTTACACGCTGAGATTTGCCAATCGAGTCGGGAAACACCTCCTCTTCGATCCAAGATAAGATGCTCTCTTTGTGCGGATATGGGCGTCTGCTGATCCAGAGATCACGGGGAGCGCAGCCATATTTCTTGGTGAGACCGAGGGATTCCCTGGCGTCGCCAATAGCTCTCGAGACATTCAGGCCGTGTTCAGTAGGGAAACTCTTATCGTCTTTTTTGCTGTGGTGATGCAGCGAGAAAAGGTTGTTGTCAATGTAGCGACGAGAGAAGGTGACTTCCAACTTCTGAGGTGTAGCTGCACCACTATCCTTGCCGCCGGTACTAAGACCATCGATTGACATAAAGCCCAATGTCTCCATATATCGTCCGCTCTCAAGTGCAACAGACTTATTATCGAATATTCTGTAGTCTCTGATATGTGAATGACCACCGAAGAACTGGATTGGCAGGTCCTTGTGTGCAGCTCGGATAGTGGAAAACAGCACCGCATACTCAGCTGAGCGTATGTCGACGTGGCCAAACACGACGATCAAGTCAAGGTTCTTGTCTTTCAGCGCCTCCTTGAACCAATCTTGCTTTACGGTTTCTTCGACTGGTGTCACTACTGTGTTGTTTGCATTGCCTGTAAAATCGAAAATGAAGCCAAACGACAGGGTGCGGATCCCTTGGTTTTTTGTTGTAAACTTCTTATATCGCGGTGCAAGTGGCTCTAGATATCCAGTCTCTGGGTCATAGATGTCCAGGTTAGAGGCTAGGTAACTCCCTTGAAAGTCTCGGGCTGTATGATAATACTCGCCTTCAGCGGTATCCGCCTTGTAGAGCTCATGGTTGCCGGAGCTGATCAAGTCGATGTGCTGCTCTTTTGCGATCTCGTAAGTAAATTTGCCACGAGGCTTCGACGAGTCGTAGATAGCATTTCCTTCTACTCTGTCTCCCGTGTCGACGACCAGGAGATCCACGCCGTCTGCGTCCGCCTTGTCGCGCATATGCTTGGCAAAAGAAACATAATCACCCCAGTCTGCTGCAAAAGAGGCTCTGTTGCACGTCAGATACGGGTGAGTCTCTGTTGGGAGAATGCTGTGGTTACTCTTGCAGGTGGCCACCCCACCAGCCGTGTATGTCGGTGGTATGCAGGAAGTTGAGCTGTGCCCAGGGGAGCTCACGCAGAGGGGCTGCTATTGGCTCTTGGGCCTCGGGCTGCGCGCAGGACGCGGCTTTGAGCAACGCGAATAGGGACACTGTGCCCTTGAACATGTTGCAGGAAGTGTGTGCGACAAGAGGTTCAGGTACGATGGCAGAGAAGATGCGGCTGATGCTCGATGCGCGTTCAGGTGACCATCGAGGTGCTGAAAGGGTGCCTGTGACTAAATGCGCTTGTCGTGCTACCTAGCTCTGAGTCTCAACACGTCGAGATAAGAGAACACGGTAATCAAAATACAGTCTAGGCAAAGTCCAACCATGCAGGGAGAGAGAAGGAGTAAAACGACGAGTGTCGAACATGACGTTGTGGACCAGTGAAAGGCGGTGCACGAGCTGCCAACGTGACCCCTGTCCGTTTGAGCATAGCGTTGATGTAACCAGCCTCCGAGCTGCATCCATAACTCGCGACTTTTTTACACGCACCACCGCACCATCTTGACCCATTCTCCCCATCCTCTGCCACCCCCATCCCCTCTGAACACGCAGAGAATGGCTCGTGCTGCAGCATCCCGCGCCGCCAGCGCAAAGCCCGTCGAGGCCAAAGAAAACAAAGAGAACAAGGTCAATGGTACTGCTGGTACGTCTTACATCATCTGCTCACAGCTGTCGCATTCCTCGCTGACCCGTTGCCTAGGAACCCGCCCAAGCCGCGCAAAAACAACAGAGCCTGCGCCCACTACAAACGGCACTACTGTGAAGAGCGCAGCTGCGGACGCCCCTCAGAAGCGTAAATTGCGACGCGTCCCAACAAAAGCACCGTGTGCTGACAAGCCTCCAGCTGCTGCACGCGCCCGCGCATCCAAGACGGCAACACCAGCTCCCGCGCCTGCGCCTGCCAAGAAGATGGCCAAGCGCAAGAAGGACGAGGAGAGCGACATCGAGGAGGAGGAAGTCGAGCCAGAGGCCAAGAAGGCAAAGGTCGAGCGCCCCAAGGCCGCGCCCAAGTCGGCAAAGGCCGCAGTGGACCCATCCAAGCCTGTCCCTCGCGGCCCCCGGCGAGTGCGCGGCAAGAAGAACGAGATCAACGCCATCCGCTACACGGAGCCCTTGAAGGTCTTCGTCTTCGGCGAGGGCAGCTCCGGCGAGCTCGGCTTTGGCGCGACCAAGAAGGCCATCGACGTCAAGCGTCCGCGCTACAACGAGGCCCTGAGCAATCAGAACGTCGTCCGCGTCGCGACCGGCGGCATGCACGTCGTCGCGCTGACCAAGGACAACCGCATCCTGACTTGGGGCGTCAACGACAACGGCGCCCTCGGCCGCGACACGTCCAACGCCGACGTTAAGCTGCGCGACATGGACGCCGACGAAGACTCAGACTCGGATGACGAGACGGGCGGATTGAACGACCTTGAAGCCACGCCGACCGCCGTGTCAGCCGAGTATTTCCCTGAAGACACCGTCTTCGTCGACATCGCCGCAGGTGACAGCTGCACCTTCGTCCTCACCACCGAGGGTGCCATCTACGGTTGGGGTACTTTCCGCAAGAACGAGGGCATTCTTGGCTTCGAGAAGGGCAACCACACCGCGCGCTTTCCTGTCTACATTGACGGTGTCACAAAGGTCACCCACATCGCCTGCGGAACCAACCACGTCCTCGCCCTCGACAAGGACAAGCACGTCTTCGCCTGGGGCAACGGCCAGCAGAACCAGCTCGGTCGTCGTGTCACCGAGCGCACCCTCACTGAGTCTTTGCAGCCGAACCGCGTTGGTTTCCACGATAGCAGCGTCAAGCGACCCAGCCAGCGCATGACGCAGATTGCCTGCGGTGACTACCATGGCTTTGCCATCGCCGATGATGGCCACATCTGGTCGTGGGGAGTCAACAACTACTGCGAGACAGGCTACCCTGAGAACGCTGGTGCCGACGATGCCAGTGTCCTCACCCCGCGCATCGTGCATAGCCTCGAGGGCAAGAACGTCGAATCTATCTCTGGTGGCTCACACCACAACATTGCCATCACCAAAGATGGTCAAGTCTTCGTCTGGGGTCGCTGCGACGGCTCGCAGACCGGCATTCCTACCGAGACATTAGAAGCAGAGAATGACGAGGAGAAGGTGCTCAAGAACAACGGGAAACCCAAGATCCTCATCGAGCCCACTCCCATTCCCAACCTCAAGAACATCGTCGCCGGCGCATGCGGCCCCGAGCACACCATCGTCATCGACAAGGACGGCAAGGCATACTCGTGGGGCTTCTCCGCAAATTACCAGACTGGTCAGGGCACGGATGAGGATGTTGACGAGCCTACGCACATTGACAACACCGCTGTACGGGAGACGAAGCTCTCATGGGCTGGCTGTGGTGGACAGTACTCGGTTCTGGCGAGCAAAAGGGAGTAGAAAAGCGTCTTGTTTCACGCCCAAATTGCACATTTCCATCTACTTAGGATCTACGTTGTCACGCTCAGGGGAGGCGTTCTACTGGCATAGGAGGCGTTAGAGTGCATAGCGTGGGTTTGATTTCCGTTTCCTATTTGTTGTTCGTGACTGAACAAGGCAGCACTGTACTGCATAGAGCTGCAACACAACACTTGGTTGACTTGTAATAGTAGGACGCTACACTGTTCCGTCTTCAACTCGTTAAATTGATCTTTCATAAACACCATGCCTTCCATTTATTCGGAATGCTTTGTCACAGCATGTCGGTGGCTTTTGTGCTCCCAATCTGGTAAAGCGAGGTTCTTGAGGCATACAACGTCAATTGAAGCGTGACCTTGCAATGGCCAAAGCGCCACAGCCTTCTTAGCTACAGGACCTCCGCGCGACATCCTCCAATTGTAAGACAGATCGCATCGCGTGAGTGGTACTAGTCTGGAGGCATAGAAGGCGGATGTCTTCGTTCTTGAGTAATGCAGGCAGGCTGAACAATCTCAAACATATAGCTAGTTTTATGAGAGAGCGTTCACCGTTGAGGGATAAAACGTCGACCAGGCGCAGCCGCAGCCGCAGCCGCAGCCGCAGCGTACACCACATTGTGTCGACAGCCAATAAAGGTTGATAAACACGGAGGCATAGCACGGGAACACTAAACGTACACCAGTCAAACATCATGAGCACATCCTCATTCCTGACACGCTCATTATATATGTGGTCCTACATGTTCGTGACTGCATGGTACGCAGATGTCTAAGAATCATTCATCTTCAACACTCTTGTCCTACTTTCCAGACACCAATCAACCCCATCACCCTGTCAACAGGTGCTTGGTGCTGGGGCCCTACGATACGCTTGTCCTACGTACCTACACACCACAGGCGCAGGCTTATCTAGCCTCGCGCCCCGAAAAACCGAATTAACGAACAATGTCATAATCAATCTGAATTTTCGAGCGTCGAACATGCTGGACCTTTCTTTTTCGACCCCTTTGCCTTCGAACACGACATAAATCCCGTCATTCACGCACCCTACCTGCCAAAAGGCCATGAAGAGCAATATGCTAGAGGCAGAAAACCTAGCTCTCCATGTCCAAGTCACTTCGACGAACCGATTCTCTTTGACAAGAGCCGGAGTGACGCTCTTTCGTCAATGCTAAACGACGACTTACTGCATACCAGTGTTGTCAAGCCTCCTTTAGTGGCTCAGAATACGACAATTGATACTACACACTGTGCCTCAATTCGAACAAAGACTCTGCAACACCGTCTTTCACGAGCTCTTATAGCACAATTTCAACAATAGGCACCCCGGCAGGGAGTCTACGATGTGAACCTTGCGATCTGTGTTTCCGTCGACTCTGCGATTTCAAGTACGTAGCGTGTCCAATGCAACATTGCACCAATACTAATGCGCGAAGTGCTCACGCAAATCGTAAACACAACAGACGATACGATTGCGACTTCCCCGGATGCACACAGCAAGCCTTCCATCTACGAGCTGATCTAGAACGTCACAAGCAGACGCACGCAAGCCCGACAAACCAACTCACCTTCGCCTGCACCCATCCCACATGTCGACGGGAGTTTACGCGCAAAGACAATATGCTCAAACATCGAAAGCGACACTACAGACATGGCATTATGCCTTACGCAAGCAACGGACGCTAGGAGTCTTCAACACTGCTCACTCGCCACAGAACTTATCACACCATCTATGCCATTATGGTACGCCGTCCAGCAACCACCTTGTAGTATCTGTGGAGCTTAAGCGCAGTTCTTTCCATTTTTACGGACCAATGTCTACCAATTCCCTCGGGAATCTCTCGTATTGGTCTTCTCTCTATCTCCTGATAGGACTTCCTACATTCTGGAAACGGACTGGCACTCTAGGCTATTCAACATAGGATTTGGCATTTAGGAAAAGCATTACCAACCAAGACTCTGGACCCAAGGCCCCTGCATAAATCTTTCTATCTGCTTCCTTCTGATTCTACCTGACCCAGATTTCCGTGCCCAGATGATCCGATGATTGAGCTCTGAAGATACGACTCCGTCCGGACAGAACTAACTTCCCCACAGCTCCCCAGGACACAAGCACGCCCCTTGAGACTTGCCATAGCCATCCATCCTACGTTCTACTTCGTCTCCAGGACCGGCCCTGCTAACAATTGTTCGATCTAAATCGCTGACCGCTGTGTAGTCTCCATCGACGTTCTCAGACCCGAGCGTCGCTACTAACATCGCCAATATCGACTTGCAACGTTGATGCGTGAAGAAAGATCAGAGTCAATCTCAACAGCAGTAAGTCTTTTGCCAAAACCTCCACGCTCCCTAGCAATAGATGGCTACGCGTGTCTTGAAGTGCACGGCGTCCACGCAACGCAAAGTACAACACCACTGCCATAGAAAATTGCAATGGTATCGTATGGGCTGCCCGGCCTCGACACTCGGACGCTTGAAGCGTGTCGGTTATATCTCTGCTCAGTGCTCCTCCCGGTTGCCATGTACCACTCTATGCACGAGCTTTGGTAAGCTTTACAGGTAGGTAGACCTGTTTGTCAGCCGCGCGACATCATGTGCAGATTCATGTGCAATTCGATAGGCCTTTGTCTCACTTGACTTGGACCCTCATGGTTGTAGTACGATTGGGCCCTGTTCTTAGATTAAGTACTGAACTTCATCTGCGGTCCATGCTCGTCTGCATTGTAGCCACCTGATTTGTCACAGAACACGGTCCCTGTCACGAATTGGTTGCTTTATTGGCACTTCCAAAACATGACCGTTGACCAATTGGCTACGATCCTTGGTCACACCATGCACATCCTTTGTTGGAGCCTGGATCTATGGCTCTAGAGCTCCAGCGTACCAATCCTGCTTCCAACACTGCCGCTAACACCCCACGGCCCTTCATTTACCCTCCTCTTGACCATGAACAAAACATCTTCTCGCCCGCCGTTCTCTTCCAATCGCCGCCCCAACGCCTTCAGAACGTCGAACTTCGCCATCGCAACCTGGTAAGCCGCATTCTCTGCATCGCCCCGTCCACCGACCAAGTTCGAAAATGATGTGGCTGGCTTGAGAAGAGCGGGCAGGACGCCACCACTGATACTCGGGTCGAGAATGAGGTCGAGACCAGTCTTGGGGAAGGCGCTAATGCGAGCGTATGTAGGATCGTTGGCAGGAATATCTGGGATTGGTTCTGAGGACCAAGATGCGGTGATCAGAGCGCGCAAGAGCGTGAGCGCTGCAAGTGCGTTTTCTTTCATGGCGACGGTCTCGGCGTGACTGACAATGTCCGAGAACATGCTGGGCTTCTTACTGATGAACAGTGCAGTGAGAAGGCGGGCAAATGCAGATTCGACTTGCACGCGCTTCGTGTCCGACCCTAGTGTCTCTACCTGTGGAAATGTAATCTCTTCCTATATTGTATCAGTACATATTGCAACACGAGGAACCTAAGTGCCCACCTGTGGCGGTCCGTGGAAGATAGTCGCCAATGTCTTCAACGCATCCTGGTTTGTTCTGGTGATTGGCATGTCAAGTATGACACAATCATCCCAAGCAAGACTTGAGCCTCGCCGTGGGATCAACGTTGACCGTGGCATGGATGCGATAATGGTAAGATCGCTGGCTTCGCATTTTCGTATGTTGCGATGCACATGGCTTCGTATTGTTGACATTTCTGGACTCTTTTCGAAATTTTCCGGATAGTTGGACGCGTAGTCGCTGATGTACTTTGCCGTCCTGCTGCTCAAGAACGAATGCTCCACCCCGGGACTGTCAGTGGTATGGAATTCAATAATCTGTTTGTGCACACCTTGCTCTTTGAGGAAGTCGAGTGAGAGGCTGGAATCGTAGTGTCTGTGTCTTGTTAGACCTCGACTGAGTGCGATATGACAGTTTACATACGTGAGGTGCGGAGTTGTCTTGACGGTGGTGATCAACACACTGAAGAAATTAATAAGAGCCATGTACATGAGCATGTCGCTTTCCGTGTCGACCATCTTTTTTGTGGCATAGTGAAGGAGGCCTTGGTCTTCGCTCAAACCGATCTCGTGTTCCACGTCTGAGGTGCGCGAGGCAACCAGAGTGTCCCAGTGCATCAGACCGACACGCGGTAACCATGACAGCAGCCGTGCTTGCGCTATGGTTTTGTCTCGATTGCCTAGAACTGGTAGAGGCGGTGATGATAGTTTGCTGAGGGATGTGTGATAATAGTACAAAGATCGAATGTCTTGGTCGTTGAAGAGACGCCTCCACATTGGACCAGTACCATATGTATGTGTTGCATCTTCTCCACCGATAGAAAGCGGCTCGTTCTTTGAGGCTTTCAGTAGAGAAACAAGCAGGTCCTCCGCCTGCGTTGCAATCCCCGTATCTGGCGTACAAAGCCACAAACGAACAATGGATGCCACAATTTCAGGTCGGTTTGCAAGCGCTTGCGCATCGGCTCCACTCGCTGTAGATTTGTTCAGTAATGATAAGATCAGCCCGTGGAACGGTGTGGCTTGCAAATCGAGTGCGATCTCAAAGTCCACATCTTTGATATCTTCGAACCGGTAGGGCGCTGCAAGCTTGATGAGGAAGTGTACGAGTGTCGATGGGTCTTGCTGGAGCTGTGGTAGCAAAGCAGCGATCTGCAAGAACAGTGGTTGTGTCTCTCTCCAGATTAGGTTTCGATACTCTGGTGTGCTTGTGAAGAGCTCACACTGCTCCAGCAGGTCTGTGTTAAGCTGCGTTGCAGGCTCGCTCTCGACGGTCCGTAGATGGGTTGACAGATCGCTCAGTACAGCAGACGGTGTAGTCATGTTGAGACCAGGAGATTTGAGGCTGATATCGAGATGGTGAGTTCTTGTGTATGTATGCACTGTGGCGGGGCGAAGCTGTTGCAGAACCACAGAAGTTTCTAGCTTAAGCTCAGGTGACTACGCGTCAACCCAGCTTTCGACGCGGATGTCACGGCTTTTCGCAGGTCGCTGGATCTATTGGAAGCAGTCGCTGCAGCGAAGATGTGATATACAAGAACGTTCACCTGCTGTTTGTTGAGCTGACGTCAGAATCAGGTTTGAGATTGGTGCCCCACGCTGCAGAAGATTACGACAGAGCCTGATGTGTCTGTGAAGCTACAAATTCAGTCTCTGGAGAGCAAGGTTTGGCTCGGCAAATAAAGCACGTGCTGATATGCTGTCAGGAGTAGTAGATGGTGGTAGGTTTGGGGGCGGGGATCGATATCGGCTAGGGTGCCCCACTTGAGCGGTCGTCGGCTGCAGCTGCACCAAATAATTTCTGACTCGGCCTTGAGCATTCACCACGACATCGCAGTCACGCCTGGTATACCGCGCTATACCGGAGGATATCATACGGAGCGCGTATGAACGGCGACACACTTGCGACGGTAACATATCAAGAAACATGCCGCCAGCCGGTAGAGGAGGACGCGGCGGTGCGCGTGGAGCCTTCAACCCACGATCAGGCACAGTAACAATTGGTGGCACCGAGCTGAATTGGGACCTGTCAGGCCTTGAGATCCAGAAGGGGCCCGCCGAGCGCTTTCCTGTAGGCTATTCACATACCAGACGAGCGACGCCAAGCTCAAGATATTGCGGGCAACTACTGATTCACAAGGCAGGAAGCTCCCCCTCCACAAGCGCCTCCACCAACCGCCGATGAAGCCAGGATAGTACAACACTTTCTGCAAGTACGCGATCACATACACGAGGGTCCATTTTATACCATCCTGAACGATGGTATGAAGAATGGTCTGAAGAGGAAGGCCAGCGAACCTGCGCCCACCGAAGCCTCGCTCTTCAATCCTTTCACCGACAACCAAACATATTCAGCGAAGTACTTGAAGGTCCGGAGAAGACTTCCAAAGCTTGATGAGCGGCCATACGGTAAGTTGGGCGACAGTTGGTAGACTGACGACCTATGCTCATAAACACGACTCAGTTACGGAACTATTTCCCGGCGAGTTGCGACCAACACTCGACGGTACAAGAGGGGACGGCAACGCGTCAAAGAAGCGCAGGACTCTCGGCGTCACCAAAGTCAATGCCGTCTCCCAGATCGAGCGCATGATCAAGTTTGAGGAAGGTCGAACAAACGAAGCGGAGGCGCGTGCAGAGGAAGAAGACGATGAGGATGAAGATGAGGAGGCCGAGCAAGATGAGGATAAGCCAGAAGCCATCGACGAGGATGCGGACTGGTCTGCTGCGTCGAGCGATTCAGAAGAGTCGGACGACGACTATAACGCCGAGCAATATTTCGACAACGGCGAAGATGATGATATTGACGACGCTGATCCGTATGAGAATACGTACGAATGAGCTCTGGCTTGAGGTTTTTCAACATGTTGGTACGGCGTTCTGTGTGTGGCATTGCTGGCGTTAGTTGACTGGATACCCATCTTTATATCTTATTTGGTTCAGATCTTGAGACGATCTATACAACAAATAACGGTCGTTATTGTCAATGGTTTAGGCACCCCTGTCGAGTACCAAACACGGCCTGAGTTTTGCCATGTCTTCTCCAAGACATTTGAAGCTTAGTCATCAGTCTCATGCCACGTCTCGAAGCGTTCCAACCTCATCAATAACGACTAAGGACTCTTGAGTCTTCCAAAACTGGATTGTTGTGACGCCGCAATTTAATACAGCTGCGCTACCATCTGAGCAATACAGCCATGAAGTTCGAAATAAGACATCTCAGCTCAGCCTAATGATCTCGCTTCAACAGCTTCGAAACTCTCGTAAAAGACAACCCGATCTCTGGCCACTCAGCTCCCGATCTACCTGTTGTCTGTTCCGTCTAGCCGCTCACAGCTGCTGTGGCTAGGACGAGCCGGCTAGTGTAATCAGCATATGGTTTCTCCTCAAACAGGTTGCCCTGCATGTTTAGGCAACAACAAGTATTCGCAATCATCCCGCGTTCTTACTAAGGACGGCTTTATGCTTCTACATACAGTTAGCTACAGTCTGCCGTGAAGACAAACACACGGTAAAGACGACGTGTCAATTTGAACTCACGACTCATATAAAGGGTCCTCAAACATTCATACGACCTCCTGGACAACCTCCATTCCCATTACCATGAGACACTCAAGACCCTTTAAGGCAGCAGTGCTGGTCAACAGCATTTCAGAGCTCGACTCTGCCTTCAATGCCGCGTTCCAAGAACGTATCGTCAGCGCCTGCGTTGGTGCGCAAGTCGACTTCTTCGATCCAATAGAGGCCCAGACATACCCCCAGCCAGGTGAATACGACTTGATCGTTCTGAGCGGCGGTACCGCAGACGTCATGGCGAAGGATATTCCTTGGATACTGAAGCTGCAGGACTTCTTAAGGACAACAGGAGAGAAGTTTCCAACCCAGAAGATTGTTGGTATCTGTTGGGGCCACGAGATGATCCACATCGTTTTTGGAGGCTTGGTTGGTCCTATGGATGGTTTTGAGGTTTGTGTTCTCTTCAACTGCGAAAACCTTAGCCTGAAGTCGCTGAAGTCACACTCTAGGTTGGTGTAACGCCCGTCACACTAACCAGCACTGGCTCCACTTTCTACTCTTCTTACTTCCCATCGACCGACAGGTACAATATCCACGAGTTCCATGAGCTGGAGGTCAAGACTCCGGGTAAAGGTTTTATCGCTCTAGCAGAAAACAATCAATGCTTGGTCAATGCGGCCAATACCATTCTGACTTTCCAGGGTCATCCAGAGATGTCCGCGGAATTGTCGATGCTCTTGTTGAGCAGTACACCAAGGTATATGGGCGCTAATGCAGCGGAAAAGAAGGCATTGGAAATCAAGATTGCCAGCCCGCACGATGGGATTGCAATCTGGAGGAGAATTATACATTGGGCTGGCGAGGTGTAGGAGTGGATTGGACCTTGGGTTTTGACAATCATCTAAGCAGTTGCTTGCCTACTTCGTCCGTGTTGCAAGAAAGCTGAATCTTCAATTTTTGTTTAGTCCTTTAGATCCTTGCGAGGCTACTATGGTTGCGAAGAAATAGAAGAGCTTTATCGAAAGGTCGACGAGAAGTACTAACAACAAACCTCAGAAGTGTAAACACTACTTTGTCAATCCATTTTCGAAGAAACATCTTAAGACAAGAAGATGTGATTAATCACATCATACTAGCAAAGGCTTTGCAAACTTACGAGGCAATACAGCCAAGGGCCCTATCCGAAAACTATCTTATAGTGAGGTATGTCTCTGTACAGTGAGAAGCTTTTTACCTTGCAGGGTACTAGGACTAGGTTCATACCTGCCCATATGTCCCCAATGCTCACCAATGATACTTTGCCTAGTTATACAGTTGTATTTCCAGGCAATGAAGTAAGATTGTGACTATCTTATCACAATGGTCTGGATGATTGTGAACCGGCTTAGCTACCCTTGCGCCCTCGCTGGTGAACGGTACTTGTGTAGGATCTGACACTTTCACAACAGAGGTGAGTTGATGCTGAGCATTTTGGAACAGAGGAACCAGAAAGGGGGAAAATGTTCAGTCATGGACTCAAGGGACTTCTACAGCTTGGTTGAGGAGATGTTGTTTTGCTCAGCGGTATGAAGCAAATCCAAGAGAATCTTTGGCGATGATAAATTGCATCAAACGGAAAGATATCCGCCTTCATCGCCTATGAGGCTAGAAACTACAAATGAGGCGAAGAAAAGGTAGAATTGGTAGTTGCCAAAGGAAGAGGAACTGGGAAAGGTAGGTCAGGACTGCGCAACATCACTCATTCAATATCAGTACTCAATTTGGCGCAATCCCTGCAGGCTCAGATTTCAGCATAACTGAAGCACTTCCTGCAATCCTCGAGAAAGGCGAAATATTCCTACAGTAACATTGCTACAAGTTAGAGACTAGTGGTTGCCGGAGAGGCTGAGCACGCTAGTGGGATGCCTTGAGGTGCCGCAGCAGTAAGTCACAGCCACGGCGGCGCCAGCTGTGCGCAGCGAGAATTAGATCATAAGCCCAGCTACCCGTTGCCGCGGGGCTCATCGAGCCGGTGACCTGTTCAAGGCAACTTGAAATGAACATCACGCAAGCCAAGACATCAAGCTTACCATCAGTGCAAGACTTCGACGGCTAAGCGGTTGTGCTACTGGTTCTGAATGGTAAGGATGCAAACTCGTGACGTTGAAGAGTCGATCGGTAGGGTCGCATTCAGGTTGGGAAATAAGTATCGGAGACGACCACAAGTGGCGGGGCTCCAGCAGTCTTTTTCGACATCAGTACCAATATGAACATGAATGTTGGAGCCCCGAATTCTGTATCGTCCTATCGTCGAATGACTCTGGAAGAGTACCAAAAGTTGAGCTTTGTGCCAACGAGAGCGAACCTGGAAAAGAGACGATTGGAGCAAGATCAGGCTCAAGTGCAGAACCAGCGGCAGGGTAAGCGCATTGGATAATGCACGAAGGCGTGGCTGATCGCGATACAGACCAGCACAAGTCCAAGAGTGACATTTCAGTAGATCCACTTTCCACAACAACGCTGGCTCCCCCTCTAGCAAACTCGCAAACAAGTTCTCGGTCAGAGGTCAGACGCCTCAGTGGAAACTTCAACGCCCCAACATACGTAGAAGTCGAACGATACAACTATACGAGGCGGCGGCGGAGCAGCTTTAGAGAGATCGTCAAGGGATGGGCGAAGAAGTCGCCTCCTCCCACAGTCGCCTAAGCACACTTCTACCGGTATTGGCCTCATCTACCCGTTCGTTTGCTTCAACATATACCCTCCGCCTCACTGTACGGATCGAATTCAGTAGCTCTTAGTCCATCTGATGTTTGTCCCGCATTCTTGTTTCGTAGCGTGTTGTTCAAGGCATACAGATGTGAATGATGTCATACCCCTTATTTCCCAACCTCGTCTTCGTTTGCGACCCGCGTTCTGCGCAACTTTCCCCGCAAACAAGCTCTAACGTCAGCCATGCTCCGCGCGCGTTCGTTACGGCTTGCCTCTGTGATTGCTGAAGGCAGATCAGCCCACCAGGGTTCACGGCTTCGTCAGACCTTGAACGCAATGCGGTAAGATGACCACACATCACTTCCACATGCGGACGGTGTCTCCAAGCATGGCGCGCCCTGCATGGTGCCGCAATGACGTCTCAAGATAACACGCTGTCTTGCAACCGACAGGCCGTCTCGTTTGCTTGCCCAGGTACTTGATAATGATTCTATTAAGTGCAGAGATGCCGCTTAAGCCGTTATACTGCACCATAGGTATCCACGTCGGCTAGCCTTGCCAAATCGATACATTCTACGCCGCAAAGACACAAGTCTTGAAGTGTTATTCAGAATATCACGAAAATCACTCCGCGGTTTCGCTGCCTTGAAACCTTTCGTGTCGACCCTGTGACCTCAGAGCGGAGCAACGACATCCCCACTATGGATCACTACCCTGAGATCAATGTCGAGGAGCGAGAGTACCCATCAAGCGCTTCACGCCACGATTCTGGATCTTCAGTCATCAAAGCTCCAGACTTCCACTCACCACCATCACTCGTCCCAAGTCGACAACCATCTCACACCATGTCCTCTGCTGGCGCATCATCGAGCACATTGTCGCAACAACAGACGACTTCGGCTCCTCCGTCGCCAGACGTAACCGATCAACCTGAGCGCAAGGATTCTATCCACACCGACGAACAGACCGCGGAGAGGCTCAAAGCCGAGTTCACTCGATACACAGACGCACCACCGCCGTACTCCGAAGAGCAATATGAGAACAAGACCGAAGAGCAACAACTCAGTATGAGAACACAGGATTATGCGAAAGAGATCAGCAGGATGATGGGTCGCCAGCTTGTGAAGGGGCTCGAGACGAACGATATGCAGGACAAGGCATAGACGAATGCGTGGAGCGAAGGACATCTAGCAAGTTGTCACAGATGAAATTTACCAGCAGGCTGGTCCTGTACGATATGATCGTTCGAGCGAGCATGGCGTTCTAGTGAGGCGCAAAGCACCAGTGCTGGCTGGTATCCGTCTCCACTGATCAAAGATGATCTTGGGCTTTTTAATATGAGCATTTCCACACTTCAAAGCCGTTCCTCCTCTCTTCTCTATTCATATGCCTAACTCCAATACCGGTTTTCAAGTTGTGGCGGGTGGTTCCAGTAATGATCGCCCGTAACCCGGATCAGAGAAGGCGCGTTCGTCAACTCATCGACGCAGCCACTGACGCACACCGCTCTGGCAATACCATAATTCCATCTTCGCCTCTCCTCAGTCGTTGCGCATGATTGTATGCAAAGCATTGTTCACAGCACAAACCTCACCAAGCGCACTTTCCCCAAGGTTGCACTCAAAACATCCAGAAGCGAACACGGCGAGAGCCATAAACATCACCTGTCTCGGTCAACATGGCATCAACAAGTACGAAGATGGTTGATCATATGAGTGTCTGTGCACAAGGTACGATACGAGCATCCTGCCAGTTATATTCCAAGATGCCCAAACTCGACTGCGCATTACTGCGACAAACACTAGACTTATTGATGGTGCGCAGACTCAAACAGCCCTGTCGTAAGGTACAAACCTTCCAAAATCAACAAAATATTACATCCCAGAAGTTCAAGAAGTATTGGGCAACAAGACCGCGAAACAAAGACAGTTGAGAGTGCGCGAGAAGCAGAGGTTCAAGCAAACAAAGCTAGGAGTCAACACGCAGTCGGGATCAACAAAGTCAGTGAAGGGGGTTGCTGAGGAGAGGCTGTGTTCTCCGGTGGTGGACCACTATCCAGGAGCATGCTAGTGAGCGAGTCATGATTGGGCACCCAAGGAGCGGAAAGAGTAATGTTTAATGACAACTCATTGCCTGAAAAAGCTCTTCTGCGCCAATTTTATACTACTGACAACCAAAGTGAGCCTTGACGCATGAAGGTCTCAGCAGTGCAGGTGCATCTAACAATTTCCCAATCTAGCCTCGCTAGAAGCGAAACCTCTACTTTCAGCGCCGCTCCTCACAGCACTTGACACAGCCCGCATCTCGTACAAGAAGCTACGTAAACTTGCGCAGTGGAGACCAACACCTAAACATAGCTAAAGCAAACCAACTATCGATACTGCCTTGCGGTTCAACGGTTGGCATAGCCCGGATGCGGGCGGCCTGAGCCAGGCCCAGCACGACCCTCGCGGACAGATGACGCGGACCAACACGCGGACAGGGTCCGCAATTCATGAAACAAAACATGTGGAGGGAGAGACTTTAAGAGTAAGGAAGTCCCGCTGGACCCTGACAGCTCTTGATGAACACGAGGAATTGACTGTTTGAAGCTTTACGAGACATCCACCATTCTGCATAGTCTTTGAAACTTTCCAACGAGGTAAGACCGAAGAATATCGCTTTACCATAGACATGCCACCTCACACTATGCCCCAGATACCTATACACACGTAGACCCTCGCTGTATCCGCCACATCCGGTTGAGAATCTGATCTTAGTCGTAACAATGGATTCACCATCATCATCTGCATCTTCATCTCCAACCTCTTCGCCGACTTCACAAGCCTTCGGTGCTTTCCCCTTCCCCTCTATCCCTGAACACATCATCGTAACTTTTGACGGAAAAGTGCGCGAGATGGTGCGGATAACAAAGGACACGCCTGAGGAGCGCAATCAACGCCCAAAGCCGAAGCGATACTACTCGCAAGAACACAATATGTCTGGGTTGTGATGGACCTCGAGAACATCAATGAAGGATTACATGAAATACACTGATACATTGCCGCTGTCGTGCTTTGTCACACAGCTGAAAAGGAGTTCTGGGACTGGGCATCTTGGGTCAGCGCATTAATGCATTTATACGGCTTGCGGCACGGAATACAAAGTTTTTTGATATCGCTGTACAGCACATGTTCATTGCGAGCGACCCGGATAGCGAGACATAGCTAACAATCTAACACAAGCTCAGAGCAGACACTCTCTGAAACACGTCCAGCCTCCTTGTTCAGCCCTTTTGCTTCTCTCAGCGGCAGGTTCATCTCCACCCTCTTCCTCTTCCTCAACACTCCCATCGAACAAAAACATATCGAGCAAGTTCCCATGCTCGTCGACAAGCGCAGCCATTCTATCCGCACCTTCGACCAGTACTTCCAGCTCTGTCGTCATGTACTAAGTAGTCGCGAACGAACATGAATATATCTTCTATGAGCTTGTGCAAACCAACAATACCCTGATGATCGCCAACGGATGTACTGTAGAGACTTGGGTTCGCTTTCAGGTTGTCGAAAGCTTCTTCGTCGTCCGTGACGCAGATTTTGAGATTACTGACGTTGGCAGGTAGGAGGTTTGCTTGAGACGTGTCGATGTACTCAGAGCCAGGTGGGCAGGCGTGCACACCACGCTGATATACGCGACTGGACCGATGATAAAAGCCTTGTGATCGACCGTGAACGAACATCGTAGCTGCTAGGAACATATCTCCCTGTTCTTGAATCTGGACTTGTAGAGCGAAATTGACTTTTCTCCTTTCCCGCAGAGGCTTCGTCTTGGCTATGTTCGCAGAAACCGGAGACAAACGAGCAGGATACATGGACTCAGCTTCCGCCAATTCAATTGCTGCTGAAGCGCAGTTGGTTGTTCGAGCTACAGTTGCTCTGAGAGGGTTCTTTGCTTCCCATTCCTCTTCACATACGACCAAGATGGCGAACATGCCCAGAAGCTCCTGGAACTGGAGTCGCGCGGCGTGCCAGGCGTCTCGCAGTGCTGTGTAAGACTTCTTAGAATTGCGAACTCCTGGGAGTAGTCCTGGCCCACCAACTTTGCTCCAAGCCACAACGATGGCGTGCATGAAAGCCAGATGGGCATTTACTTCGCAGACTGGGCATAGCTTGTTGATCATGGTATCGCTGGGATAAACAGTATGTCCACAGTCGAACCATTCCGTGGTCCCAAGTTGAGAGAAAGCAATGGGTCATCATCGAGGGGAGCGTGGCGGTATTTGATAAATTGATAGTAACCCAGAGCATCGCATATCTGCCCAATGTCAGATCCTCGGGCGTACTGTTTCTGCCATTTGATGAAGAGTGAGAAGTCTTGTGGGAGGATCAGACTTGCTCGCACAGATAGTGAGGCAATCTTCATAGGGCTAGATGATTCCAGTTGAATGGCGGATTAGCTTTTAGTGGTAGCGAGAGTAAGGGGGATGGTTGACAACACAACCTTTAAAATGCTGATTGACCTTTCAGTGAAAGGTCATGCTCGCTGGACACTAAGAGCGTCCATCTTCGCTAGTCTATGGATATACCATTTCACTTCAACAGTGAGAGAACCACTCTTCAGTCTTTCTATAGTATCTACTATCACCACTGCGCATGTAGCTTCTATTGTAGGAAGTTGAGACAACATATAGCTGACGCATTGATGGATCAAATCCATCGTCTCTGATGCACTCAAAGTAGCCTGTCTCTGGTTCTAAGATTCGATCCTGCACTCTTTAGACTTCAGCAATGTACTCAATATGAGCCCCGTTCTAGACTATGCTCTTCAAATGTCAAACACACGGCAATGCGCAGGCGCAAGCATCTTCAAGAGCCTTCTATGTTGTGAAACCCTGATCCATAACAATATATGTTCTCCTCCAGGAATGGTGTTTGCATTTGACACCTTGTTGCTGATATGGTATGTATCATCTTAACTTGAATCCAATCGAAAGTTTGAGAGTTGATGCAGACTTCCAAATATAGCTTGTAGACCCCCAAGTTTGTGCCACTAATTCGGTGAGGCAGCCCGGTAGTTATCGAAGTTATTGATCACTCTCCTGAGGCGCGACCTGATTCAAGATTGGTACACCATAAATACATGGTGTAGGTTAGACGGAAACCACCATCTTTCTTCGACATTTCGGCAGCCATAGGGAGTGCCAGCGGGTGTACAGCAAGCCCTTGACTTGTGCATAGGCGTGTACTTCTATTCCACTTTGGCGCAAGATTGCCATAGTCTTTGTTAGGCCGCTGTATATTCATAAAAGAGAAGAGCTGGCCGAGACATGTCGGTGGTTTGCGAGGAGAATTGTGGGGTCAAGCTTTGCCCCACTTTGAGTCTCTGGGTCACTTTCGCGTCTCCTCGGTTGATCCGTCGCTGAGCGCTGGCTTTCTCTTTGTTTTGATACCTTCACTGCGCCTGTTTGGTAAAACACCGAGATCTCTTGTCGCACATGCTCAGTCTGTTTCGTGTCGGTATGTTGCTTTGATCACGCGAATCGATGTGCGTGCATGCATGCGTGTGAGCTTATCAGCCCCAGAAGATCATGTACGGATATAAAGGAGGGGTGAGACGGGTGTTTGCGAGGGCTATCCGCCCTGCGCCATTATGTCTGTCGACATGAAGGCGAACGGATTCACTTTCGAGAACCACGCCCAATTTCCCATTGCCATAATCGGCGGTGGTCTCGGCGGCCTTGCTCTGGCCATTGGTCTGCTAAAGCATGGTATACGCGTCCAGATATACGAAGCTGCGGCAGCATTCTCTGAGATAGGCGCAGGAGTTGCATTCGGTATCAACTCAGTGACGGCTCTGCACCTAATCGACCCGAAGCTCCTCGAAGGCTACAAGAGACACGCGACATTCAACGCCGACCACCACCGGTCCAACACATTCATGTCATTCCGATGGGGCACAGACGAGAGAAGTCACGACGGACACAAAGCGGGCGATGTGCTGTGGGACCTGGACGACACCTGGCAGCCTGAGCGTGCAGAGTCATTCGGGTTACGGACAAGGAGTTGTATTCACAGGGCGCGCTTGTTGGACGAACTCGTGGCGTTGCTACCAGTGGATATCACAAACTTCAACAAAAGCTTCGTGGCTGCCGATAAGCAAAACGATGGATTGCTAAGGCTGCAGTTCACAGATGGTACGACTGCACTAGCAAGCGCACTCATCGGCTGCGATGGGATAAAGAGCAAGGTGCGGGAGCTCGTATGTGGCCCACATACCCATCCGGCCTACGCTGGGGAGGTGGCCTATCGCGCTATGGTACCCAAAGTTGATGCTGAGAAAGCCCTTGGAGCCGACCATGCTTTGAACGGGACCATTTACTGCGGTCATGGTGGATACATCGTTACGTATCCCGTCGAGAACTGCGATTTTGTAAACATGGTTGCAATTCCGCATGATCCAGGCAAGGCCTGGGTCTGGAGCCAGGAGGAGTGGACAGTACCAGCGACCGCCGATGAAATTCGTCAACGCTTCAAAGGGTGGTATCCACCGCTGATTGATGTCATCTGTGGTTACAGTATGCCTAATAAATGGGCTTTGTTTGATCTTCAACACGATGCGCTGTACTACAGAGACAACATCTGCTTACTTGGTGATAGTGCTCATGCAACAACACCACACCTCGGCGCAGGCGCAGGCATGGCAATGGAGGATGCATATCTGCTTGGCAGTCTGATCGCCTCAGTTGGTAGCGTTGCGCATGTCGAGAACGCCTTTCGAGCATACGATGCCGTCAGACGGCCACGCACGCAAGACTGTATCGAGAAGAGTCGCAAAGCCGCCATGGCAATGGATTTCTTAGTACCAGAACCAGGCGACGATACGACTGCGCTGAAAAGGGCTCTAGAAGCATCGTACAGATGGCTTTGGCACGAAGATCTAGAGGCGCAGCTCAGTAAAGCGAAGGATCTTCTTTAGACGGTTCTCTACCGTTACAACTACACGTGAGTGGTTCTTGAACATGTTTGCACATACTACAGCTTTGCTCAACTTCCCCATGAACCCCTTGCGCCTGAGTGGAGCCTAGCGTTGTTGATGTTTATCGCTGACAAATATTGCTCCCAGCTCCAGATAACGTCATTCCTTTTTGACAACTAGTCTCGGGGTTTACTGCTCTACACAGCGAACGTTGGAAATCATAGGAAGTTTCTATGCCTGCTCGCCGACATTGTCCGGGTTCATGATTGGAAACTATGGAGTAGGTATTTAGGTTCAGCCTCAGGTCTGCATCAGCTGCAATTTCCAGTCCACGGGTGTCAATACGTCTCGTTCCTTTTGCAACATACCCCACCAATTTTAGACTTTCACATCTGCTCGCCAACATGTCCAATTCTCGTCTTTTCAAGCCACTTAAGGTTGGCTCCATTGAGCTTAAGAACCGAGTCGCTATGGCTCCTTTGACACGGTTCCGTGCTAGCGACAGTCACGCCATCCTTCCCTTCGCAGCCGAGTACTACGGCCAGCGTGCGTCCGTCCCAGGTACCCTCTTAATATCGGAGGCTACTCTCATTACTGGCCAGCATGGAGGATATCCCAATGTGCCTGCAATTGAGAACCAGGAACAGATCGACGCCTGGAAGAAGGTTACCGAGGCCGTGCACCAGAAGGGCTCTTTTATCTACCTCCAGCTCTGGGCCCTGGGACGTGTAGCAAACAAAGAATTCTCTGACGCACATGGGATCACAGTAAAGAGTTCTAGTGCTACTCAGCTTTCCGACGATCTTGCCGTCCCCAAAGAAATGACAGTGGAAGAGATTAAGGAAACTGTCAGCGCGTACGCTCAGGCCGCCAAGAATGCAATCGAAGCTGGCTTTGATGGAGTTGAAATCCACGCAGCAAACGGCTATCTTATCGACCAATTCTTGCAGGACACCGTCAACAAGCGCACAGACAACTACGGTGGCTCCATCGAGAACCGTAGTCGCTTTGCTGTAGAAGTTACTCAGGCGGTCGCCGCGGCCATTGGTGCCGACAAGACTGGTATTCGGCTTTCGCCCTTCAGTACTTTCCAGGGGATGAAGATGGCCGACCCAGTCCCACAATTCTCGGACATCATCAAGAAGCTCAACAGCTTGAACCTCGCGTATCTGCATTTGGTGGAGTCTCGTGTGTCAGGTAACGCTGACATTGAGGGTGACGACTCCCTTAAGCCTCTCATCCCGCTGTACACCTCCAGCCCTCTCCTTATCGCTGGCGGGTTTCAGGCGGACTCTGCACGCAGGCTTCTGGACGAAGAACACAAGGATCGCGACGTTGTTGTGGTCTTTGGTCGTTACTTTATCTCCACACCTGACCTTGTTTTCAGACTTGAGAAGGGCATCGAATTTACCCCGTACGATCGCGACACTTTCTACATCCCCAAGAGTGAGAAGGGCTATACCGACTACCCATTTAGCGAGGAGTTCAAGGCCAGTACCAGTTTGTAGAGGTTGGAAATGGATTATTGCATCAGCATGGCGTTCAGGATTGGGTAAAGACCATATATGCCGCCTATAATAGAGGCTTACAATAGATGTAGGAAGAGTTCGATATAGATTTGGAAACATATTCTAATGATTCAGTGCTCACATGTTACTGGGTTTGGCAAGAATGCGTGTTCAACTAGTTCTTCCGTCTAACAATGAGGCTGATACCTATATCATGTGTGGTGTGAACGTGACTAACTCAATTTGTACCGCTTCCAGCTCAGGCCTATGTTTATGCCTTCATCACCACACCATCACCTCCTCGATGAGTGTATTACGCCTACGTATTTTTGAGACCACGTGGACCTCATATGGTTTGCCATAGAAAGTAGTAGCCCGAGCTGAGAGTGAAGTGCGGGGCTGACATGTCCGCCCCATTGTGGCTGCATTTGCCTGCTTTGCCCACTTCACGCAGCCAATAATCAATTTGGCTCCCCAGCTGGAGCCAATCGCAAGCGTTTTTTGCCCTCCTCAGTATGCGCCCCAGGAAACGCTGCGCCCCGGAGGTCCTTCAGCCTGATGGTCTTCCCAGCTAGAAAGAGAGTCAAATATCGCCGGGATTCCTCAGGGTAAGATCTAGCTGCATCGTAATACCACAATCTTGGAAACAATCCCGGTTCAAGGCAGATTTTCCATGGCGAACTCCACCAACACGGAGTATCCTTACGGCCAAGATTCATACGTTGCAGCCTTTGATGACGGTACAGTGGGTCGCGATGCATGAACTCACTATAGCTAACGCTAGACCAGGTCAGCTTACCAAACAGGAATTGAAGGCCGGCGTACCGTCGTGGCGCTCCGAAGGTTACGCGGATGATTCGAGCGTCGAGGTTCTAGACCATGACCATGGTGTTGGTAGAGTCCGAATTTGCAATGATAGAGATCTCGATCGAGTTCTTGTAAAAGATCATGCCCATATCGTATCAGGGTGCATGCTGACTGCGAAATCAGGCTGGGACACCGCCTCAACTTCGCTTCATCCTGCTGCTACCGACAGTGCACGAACGAATAGCGCAGGAGCTTTCACAAAGAACAGTGGCCGCTGATCTTTTTAAGATGAACGAAATGTATGACAGCGAGGCTGTTGATCCTGCTGATCCGGAGGATCCTGCAGTATGGAAGGGCAGCAGACTCAATGTGTCTCGTAATGCACTACTCAAAATCATGACTAAGTACGATATTGCACCAGGCACTTGTTCCCATATTCGAGGACAAGAACAAATATTTGGATCCCGTACTATGAAAAACAATGAGAATGAAGTCACAGCTGTTGGTATGCATCTTCCTTCCACTATAGAGTACATCAACTAACTCTGAACACAGAGTTCTGGTATGCCATCAGAGCCAGGGCATATTTTCGCGAAGTCGACAAGGATGCCGATCTCAAGATAACCGTCATCACCAAGTATGACGTGGCAACCGAGACGACTGTAGTGATCTTGAAGTACCGGTCTTTCAATGATTTGCCTATCAAGTTGAAGTGCGAGTTAATCTCCAAGCTCAAAGAACTGGTTCATCAGAAAACTACCAGAAGCATCGCGCACAGCCCATTTGCTGCAACACTGATGCATTTCAACTGCACCGCACAATGGTACCGACGAGCAGCGAGAGACCCAAGAGACAGTGTGAGGAAAGAGGAAGAGAAGGCCCACGAGCTGCAGAAAGGAAGTAAGAACGAGGTCAACGCTATTAATGTCAGAAGGCTTCATTTGACTATGCGTAATCTTGATCAAGACAAGCTACAACTGACGCAAATCATCGGCACCATTAAAAGCCTGCGCAATCAGCATGAGGCTTTTTACAAATATGTCAAGCGAATCTCAGCTCCGGAGGATCGGGATTGGCTTTACCTTCGTGTCGACGAGGAACTGAATAGATTGGATGATCAATTTAACTATCAACGTTCATCAATCGAGGATGTCTCTGGTCGAGCCCAGCGACTCTTGGATCTTGTAAGTGGTTTCTGCCTTGCCTGTGTTATGTGCATTAATGCCTTAGTCTAGCTGTTCAATTTGTCCGGCCAACAGAATGCTCGCTGGAGTGAAAAGGTGGGTAAGCAGGCGATGCACGAGAGCGCAAATATGCGGGCTGTAGCTGTCGTGACTATGCTCTTCCTTCCAGGAACCTTCGTCTCGGTACGTCTATTATCCCCTTCGTGAGCTCCTTATCTGACAGCTACCAGGGAATACTGGGCACAAACCTTTTCAGTCAAGTGGACAGCAAGGGTGGAAACGACAAAGATCTGGGCTCATCATTCCGTGCATCGTCACACTGGTGGCTTTTATTGGTAAATTCAGCTTGCTCACACGCATGCAAAAGTATTGCTAATGCATCCAAGGTTACCATAATCCCACTGACGGCTTTGACATTCTTGGTTTGGTCAAACTGGCGATCAAGAACCGAAAATGAGATTGCGTTGAAGATCATGAAAGAAGACGAGGAGACCGTTACACTGCAGGACCTTGAACGATTGAACAGCAGACGAAAGAGCAGCTTCGCTACCATGGGAAGTAGTCTCGCCAACATCAAAATGCCATGGACACAGCGGTATCAAAAAGGACAAGATATTGAGATGGGTAAATAGTTTGTCTTATGGATAGCGCGTTCCGATACATTCACTCTTCGATTTCAGAAGCTAGTTGGGTTGGCTTTGCTAATTGGTTTTAATCAACAGATTTATCAAAGGCTATAACGCTTTTCATGTATAAACTAAAAATGCTCCAACTCTGTTAAAATCCTCTAGACTCATAGCTGGAGGCTATATCCGATGACTGTTATACACAGCAATTCTTTTTTCTATGCAATATCAGAAGGTAACTACATTGGGCTTAGCATGTGGGAACTGGGGCAAGTCAGCCTTGTGGCTTTTTGGTACACCGGCTCTTTGCAGCTTCCCCGCGCAACGAGAAACACAATCGTTACCATTTTCACGTCAGCCTTATCGCACTCTTGACACTGTAAGTTAGTGTTGAGCACGACATCTTGTACTTTTATGGCGCATCTGCAACCACTCTCTTCAACATAAATCGCTGATGGTTGATCGTCAGCGCATTTTTGACCAACAATTACTCCAGCACAGTTCAAGATGCCCCCTTTCAGCTTTCCGGCTTTGACTGCAGGGCCGCCTTCGCGCCGTAATTGGTACCAAGAGCTACTTGACGACCCAGAGTGCCGTGGTAACGCAGTCAGTGGTATCCATTAAATAAAAATGTATAGCTTCGCTGACAACACCTAGTCACGAGTCCAAGAAGCCTACAAGACCCACAGGGACTCTTGGAGGGCGAAGCAGATCGATGTGTTCAACATTGGAGATGCAAATCCAGTCACACCGGATCAGGCCCTTATCAAGCATCTGGCACATCGAAAAAGGCTCCAAGATGGAGACGATCTAGACGAGGATAAGAATACAGACGTTCAGGAAATCAACTGTTGTGTCATCTGGGCAAGACCTCCTCCAGCTATCCTGGATACGATACAAACCATCCAGAAGAGTCTTGCCAGACTTGTTGGCAACAATCTCTATACAATACCGCGTGAAGACCTACATCTTTCCGTGATCGAACTCTCACATCGTCACTCTGTAGAGCAACTATGCTCCGTGGCTGAAGAGATTGGAAAGCCACGTATCCAGGAAGTACTCAATCTGGTATCCACCTTTAACAGGAAGCCTAAACTGGTCGCACCGCAGATCAGCTTCGACAAAATGGGCATTGCGCTGAATTTTCTACCATCTAAGGATGACACACTCACGTACCATCATTTGAGGAGTTATATGCACGCTCTGGCACTGGACAGTGGCATTGGCGGTATCGATATGTGCTATACGGCACCCTCAGCACACATCACTATCGGAAGGTTCATCGGTAATGATCTCTTCGAAACTTCCGAATCGAGGAAGGGATTTGTTCAGCTCATCAAAGATCTGAACAGGGAACGGCTGGGAGAAGACACGTCGTGGATTGTTGGAGAATCACAAGGACTTGAGTTGCAGCTGGGATACCTGAAGTTTGGGAGGGAACGTAGGAAGGCAGCCATGGTTGGTAAAGTATGAGAGCTGAGGGTTTAGAGTCAAGAACACAGATATACTGACAGCGATCGAATCCGAAACTCTGAAACCATCAGACCCTGAGTACATCCCCTACCATTTCTTAGATGAACGATTGACAACTGAAAGGCTCACAGCAAAATAAGAGGCAGAATTTGCTCAGCTGCAGGCTACACCTATGCGTTCGTACCGCTCGTGCAGGAAATCTACAACAAGGCGTTGATGGCTGCTTCGGCCCAAAGGCAACACGCCTTTCTGGTCCAGGAAAACGAGTTGATTCATACTAGCTTGATGAAGACGGAGACTCTGTTCACCTTTGGATGGATGCACGAATCATCACTTGATCTTGTGTTGAGGAAACAAAATGAACGCCCAAATGACAAGCAGGGCGTATAGCTACATTGCTACGTAAATATCGATTCAGTGTTTCTATTTTGCTTAGTCTTGACCCGTCTGCACATGAGAATCATGCGATATAAGGCATGTTCATCTCACAGTATCACAGATCTGCTTTAGTGACACAGGGCGGTTAGCTACTGCTGCTTTAGTACGGATGTTGAGAATGCTCGTCAGCATAATTGAGAACTGTACGTACAGCTCTTTGAATAAGAATGAGGGATCATTGCCAACCAAATATACATAAAGCCACAACTGCATGAGAAGCTTGCGGGATTTGGTTCCCGATAAATTCGACTTACTGCTGTCTCGCCACAGCTCTGAAAGAGTTGAAAGCCATTATTTTAGTGTCGACAGAACCAAAGTGCGAGTGAAAGAAGGTGATACTGGTTGTTAGGGTAGTGGATCTTCTATGCCTTCACTTGAACGAAAACGAGACCCCTCTACAGTCAGGTATACGATCTACAATGGGCTTTGCTCCTTCCATCCACCCCTCCCCCCACCGTAGACTAAACAACTCGCTGCGATTTCCAACAATGAACTTTTTCCTCATTCTAGTCCTGCTAGCTATGCTGGCAGCTCCATCAGTGGCCTACAATTGCAACAGCTATTCCTTCCCGCTCAATGACATCTGGGTGCCAGGTCGAAACATCTCCGTTACTGACAGCAAAATCGAAAAGTTCATCGATACCAACCCCGATGGCATGGGCAGCGCCCACATCTGGGGCAATCCTGAGGGCCCCATCCCTTGGGAACGCGACGAGAACAACCTCTTTACTATCAAGTACAGCTTCATCCGCGACTACGACCGCCGCTATTCGGCCGACATGTTTGAGACCGCCATCGAGGAGTGGCGGAACGAGATCGGTAGAGCAGGTTTACGTTCTGGCCACGGTCTCGCTATGACGGAGCTCACTGACGAGAATGGCAGCCCTATTTACTGTATGGACGGCACTGCCGAGGATAAGTGGAACAAGAATGTTCCATATGACACCCTCCTTATTGAGTTTACTGGCGCTCAGGAGGGATCATGCTCCAGCACCATCGGCCTGCAGCGTACTGATCCGCCAAAGCCGTGGAACATGCGACTTTCCATTGATGATCCAAGTCTCATCCAGGATACTATGCACGAGCTAGGTCATGTGTTTGGTAAGTAGGCATCCCACACCTTCCTTCAATTCTTCTGGCTGATTCTGGGACTCTTGTAGGAATGGAGCACGAGTACCAGCGCGCTGACTGCCACAAATACATACAAGTCCTTTACCGCAATTTTCGTGACCACCGCTCTTGCTACCAGAAGGCCACGCTCCAAGAGCCCAACATCAGCGAAGACGACCTCTGCTCGAATTACAAAAAGGCGATTGAATACGGCTGCGGCTGTCGCGAGTACATTGCGGGCGTCAGCATCAACGGTGAGACGATCAAGGCCTTCAGCAAAGAGTTTGATTACGAGAGTATCATGATGTACAACTCTGACGACAACGCAAACGAGGATTGCATTGAGAAGTTCGATCAGTGTCCGCTAGCGCGCTGGAAAGACCCGGAAGATCACAGCAAGGGGACGATGCGGGTTGCTAATCGTGCCGGCGTGGTGTCCGATTTGGACTATGAGTGGGTGACGTCGACGTACCCGTGGAAAGAACCGTCGAACGAACAGAAGGCGCTGATACAGATGTCGTTTTCTATTTCAAGTACAGACATATATGGAAGAAGATAGCAATCTAGCTCAAAGTTTGAGTAGCCGCGTGCTTGGAGGTATTCGTGGAGCAGACGTGTCTGATCTAATACCATAGGCAGGAAGAGAATGGAGCAGAGTATGATGGAATGAGTGTAAAGACTCAACATGCGTGATGTGTGTCATGTCGAAAGGTCAAAACCTGTACCTAACACACCTTGACAAGGAAGTTACTTTCAACGTGGCAGCTTAATGTGGAAAGTGGCTAAAGACCAAGAACAACACATGTTGAATGTACAAGCTGTGAATGCCACGCCAGCTGGGGTAAAACCACAAAGGCAAAAGAAGCGCCACAAAGTCACACAAACGATGAAGCAATACTCAACTCATCCCCTCGACCGCTCAACACCGTCGTCAACAAACGGTTATCTGCTCCAATCATGCCTTTACTCTCCGCCACACGTCTGCCATGACGCCAGCATCCCGAACGCGCCCGAACCTACAGTCTCAACGAAATCCTGGGGTCCCAACATCTGCACGCCCCCCACAGAGCAGCGAGCGTCGTACCTGCAGGCCACCAGTCAGCCTCCCTCAACCACAGTAAGGGTAACCGAGGGCGGACAGTAGGGGAGCCACAGAACAAGGCAGTGCATCGGGCCACCCCGATGGTCCTCTTACAGTTAAATCCACCGCGGCGATGTAAGAGGCTAAAGCCACCGCGGTGAAAGTCCTGGGGGGACACGTCAGGGTGGTTGGTACCCACTCGAGACTGTCACATGCTGATTTTTCTGTCCTGCAGCTGGCATGTGAAAGCGCACGGGCAAAAACGCCATCGCGATTTCGCACCGAAGAAGAAACATGCACCGAAGGGAGTTCCCGATCTTTAGAGCTTGAGCACTGATTCCCGTACCCGTAGTTTCCGTTCGCTTGAGAAGCGAGCTGTAGCCAAGTGCCTTATTGTCGGGTTCCGGGGAGTGCATGTGTTGAGCTTATCTCGACGACAGGACGGCACTAGTGGGACATGAGGGGGCCCTAGCATGCAGACTGTGCTTCGCACTTTACTGCGTTATCGCACGCACACATTGCAAGATTCGTAATAACTTTGTTATTGCAGGCTGAAGTGGGAAGATCCATTTTGTAAATGGTCTTGAATTGCATTATAATGAGTAACAAGTTGGTATGTCGGGTCTAATCAACGAACGAGGCTCCTAACACCCACGCCCAAACGAACAAATACATCTGCTTCCAAGATTTTGAGTCTTCCTCCATCTATACGAGTAACATCAACAGCAACGCACGCACGCGCAGACCTCCTAGAATTGAGCGATGGCGACAGAAACAGCCTGCTCATCGGAGTGGCTGATGCTGATGTTGATGTTCTTCACGCCGACGCGCTTGGCCTCTTCTTGGGCGTGGCCAGAAAGCTAAAGGGTTGTTAGCATCGATGTCAATGTCAGGTCACAAGGGATCAGCTTACCTCTACAATCGGCGCACCAGTCTCATCGTTGCCAATCTCAATGTCCTTCAGAGCGGCACCTGCACCCTTGCCCTTGACACCTAGCGACTTGAAGACGGCTTCCTTGGCTGACCACTTGCCGGTGAAGCTGGCCTGAGGGTTGGCAGCCTTCTGGCAGTAGGCAATTTCCTTCTCGGTAAAGTTGCGCTCGATGAAAGTGTCGTTCTCGATGTTGATGGCATTGACGCTCTCCACATCGACACCGACCTTGGTGTTTGCCGAGGCGGTAGCCTTGGTCAGTGACTCAACCATCTTTTGGGTCTCCTCTGCCTTCTTGTCCTTCTTAGGGTCCGCAGCAGCCTTCTTTGGGTAGCCATAGGTGGCAGTCTTCTTGTCCAGAGCAACACGTGCGCGCGGGTTGAGGAACACCTCCTGCATCTTGTCGTCCTCGTAAGGAGCCTTGTCCTTTGCGCGGAACATGGTGTTGTTGATGAGACCATCATGGAAGTAGCGGTAGGCCTTCTTCTGACGAGCCTCAACCTTCTGCTTGTAGGCAGCAAACTGAGTGTGCTCGAGAGCGGCGTAGAGGTACTTGGGGTGAATACCAATTGCCTGAGCGCCCTTCTGACCGAAACCAAACGAGGTGACGGAGAAAGCCTTGATGCCATCGGTCTGAATTGCTTGCGAGGGGTAAACAATGTAGTCGAACGCCTCCATGATCTTATCGACGTTATCCGCGTTACGGTTACCGGGCACAAGACCTGTGTTGAGGACCTGCAAGCAACCGTTGAACATCCATGCTCCAGCAGCACCCTTCGGATGACCGGTGAGGTACTTCTGGAATATACCAAGCAGGGCGTTGCCCTTCTTGCGGCCGAGATGACGCATCTGCTCGCAGATGACACTCGACTCGTTCTTGTCATTGGCGACAGTAGATGTGCCGTGGAACGATGCAACGTCGAGGTCGTCGATGGTGAGACCCCAAGTAGCAAGGGCTCCACGGAGAGGCGCAATGCGGGGATCCTTCTTCCAGAAGTTGTTGCCGAGGCTGTTGAGTGCGTCCTTCTCCTGTCGTTGAGCCTCAAGCTCGATGTGGTTGGCACGCTCCTGGAGGTACTCAGCCTCGCTGAAGTTCTCAGAGACAGAGTCCTTGATGGCGGCAACTTCCTCTTGAAGGTACAAAAGCTCAGACTCCTGCCATTGTTTGATCTGCTTGCGGCGAAGTTCCATCTGGCGCTTCCTGTACTTGATATCCAGCAGAGGCGAGGGAAACTTGGAGGGTTGCTCACGAGCAGTGGTTAGAACACCCTTACCGGGGGCAGGGACCGAACGACCAATCTTGTCAGTAGCGGTAGCTGTGAAGCCAAGAACACCATAGATGGGAAGACCCATGTCGAGCGCCAGCTTAGCATCCATAATGACCTGCATACCGCAACCTTGCGATTCCATGAATCCGTTACGGGTGGTGGTGGTAGGGCGGGACATTTCCTTGGGGGTGCGTCCGTGTGCGAACTCATCCTCGGCGTTGCTGGTGGCTTTCATGTTGGCGAACTCGTAAGAGCCCTCCTCCTGGAAGTCATCGAAGCCACCAACGAAGCAGACGCGAGCCTTGCCCTCGACAATGGTGTCGTAACCAATATCGATGGACTCGACAGCGGTAGCGCAGGCACCGACAGGAGTCTTGATAGGTCCAGTGGACGACATGAGCAACATATTTACCCAGGCGCTCATGGTGTTGATGAAAGACTCCTGAAGAATGTCCTTCTGAACAGGCTTGTCCAGGAAGCGGTCCTTGTACATTCCTCTCAGAGCGGTGGTACCACCAATACCAGAACCTACGCAATTGCCAACTTCCGACAAGTGGACGTACTGGTAGAATTCGTAGGGGTCGGTGATACCGCTGGCAAGCAGACATTCTGCTGTCGATACAAGGACGAACAGAGTGACAGGGTCGACCTGAGAGATAATATCATCAGGGACACCGTACTTCTTTGCGTCCCAGCCAGTAGGAATCTGACCAGCAACAAGGCGATCGAAGCGCAAAGCCTTGGGAATGATGAGAGTGGCACCCTTCTTCATGCGAACGGTGTATTCCCCGGACTCTTCGATGGCGAAGATCTCGACCTTGTCGCCATGCTGGCGCTTGAACTCCTCGGCAGTCTCCTTCGAGGCCTCAAAGGGATCAAGGTCCTCCTCAATTTGGATCTCTTGCATCAGCTGCTTCTTGTTGGGATCGTAGCCGTTGAATAGCTCTGGCTCGATAAGACGAATACCACTGTGCTCAAGAATGTACTTCTCGTACTTGGGCTTGACGTCCTTGTCATCGACGGGCTCGCCAGTCTTGGCATCAACCCAGCCAGAGTAGCTCTTACCCTTGAGCGGACCATTGTGGTTCCTAATGAGACCCATGATCCAAGCCATCTCGAGACAGCCTTCAAGTGAAAATTCGCCATAGGCTTCCATCTCCCAGCGGGTCCTGGAGTTACCCCAAGGACCGACCTCAGCGAAACCGGTAACAACGACGACCTTCTCAAGGTCGACCATTCCCTTCAGGTCTTCGTTGAGAGGCTTGACTTCAGAGTCCCAGTCAGGCAACTTGGGGAAGTCGAATTTCATGTTAGCTCTGGGCTCAATCTTAGCCTTCTTGTACAGAGCCTCGCTAGCCTCGCCATTGACGACCTTGTTCTCGATGGCGTTCTCCTTGATGACAGCGCGGCGGACATCGCTTGTCTCGGTGAGTTCCTTACGGAGATCGGTCATGAGGTCCTTGAGGTTGGGGATGTACTGGAAGCCACCGTTGAGGTCAGCCCACACAGGCTCGACCTGGCAAAGGTTGACAATGGCCGGTGCCATCAGACCAAGCAAGTTGAAGGCCATCTCCTGCTGCGAGAAAGTGCGGACACCATACTTCTCAATGCCCTCAGCGACGACGTTGTTCGCTCCCATGAGACCAGTACCACGAGTCCAGCCAATAACAGCACCGCAAATAGTGAGGTAGTTGCCCCAGCTCTCAGAGTGCCACCTTGAGAAGAGAGTCTCAAGAGACATCTTAGACTCTGAGTATAGACCGTCGTTACCAAAGGTACCGTGGTTAGGAGAAAGGGGCAGGATGACCTGAGCGGGGCGAGTCTCGTAGCCAAAGGCCTGCTTCTGCTTCTTGACTGCACCGAGCATGCGGAGGAGGTTGGTCAACATGATACGGTGAGCAAGCTCAGACTTGGAGTCGATGCTATCAATCTCACGACCGTTCTCAGGAATGGCAGCGAATGGCACGATGAGATCGAGGTCCCAGCCCAGACCCTTCTTGGGGTCGTAGATGTAGTCTACGAGTGCCTCAACATCCTGGTTGCTGCCCTGGTTGAAGGGGACAACAATGAGCTGGGAGCCACGAGCACCATAGCGAGTGTACATGGACTGGTAGTACTCGGTGACCTCGCGGGAGAACCTGGAAGTGGTAACAACAACCTTGGCACCACCGCTGATCAGACCCTGCAAGACTTGAGCGCCAATGGAGCCGGCGCCAGCACCTGTCATCAAGGCATATTTGCCCTGGAAAGTAACACCGTTGTTGGCAGCGTTCTCGAGGCAGTCAAGGTAGACACCTGTCAGCTTCTTGCTGTATTCCCAACCGTGGTCATCCTTCCTCTTTAGATGGAGGAAAGGAATGGTCTCGACCTTGCCCTGCTTGGTAGAGCCATTGGCACGGCCATTGCGACCACGCTTTCCGTTCGAACCCTTGCCGTTCTCGCTAGGCATGATTTGGCCCTCATTCATCGAGAGCGAGCGGATGACGTTGCTGTATAGACTCTTGATCTGCAGCTGCGAGGACTTGGACAGCTTGTGTTGCTGTTTAATCAGCTTGTAGATACGCTGCAGGTCGTTCTGAACCTTTGTGCGGTTGCCGTATTCCGAGAGCTTGCCTCCTTCGGCCATCTCACGAACGTAGTGCTCGAGCTTGCGCACACTTGCGCGAGGGGCCTCCTCGTAGTTCATGTTGCCGCGGGCATCGATCTCGAGGTGGGGTGCAGTAGGCACGGCGACATCTTTGTAGACAGGGGCCTCGTTCAGGACGTCTCGGCAGTTGTCGATAAGCTGCTGGCCAAGTTCCTTTGCGAGTTCGTAGGTTTCACCACGCTCGGTTGGGCAGTGGTCCATGTGGTACTGCATGAAGTCCAGAAGAAGAGGGTTCGATCGGTTCATGATGGCAATACAACGGCTGACAATCTCGCGATCAACGGCCTTGAGCTTGCCGAAAATGATGTCGTAGTACATGGTAAGGGCGTCTTGACGCGCCCAGTTCCAGGACGAGTCGTAGACACGCGCCTTGAGAGGGGTGAACTGAGGCTCGATTCCAGAGGCGTAGAACTCGCCGTGCTCTGTAGTCCAAAGATCTAATTGCGCTTGGAGCGCACTCTGTGCTTTTGTGGAATCGATGAATGACTTGTCACCAGCGCGCAGGTCGATCTTGAGGTACCTGGCGAACAATTCGAGCTGTTGCTTGAAGAGCTGGCGCTGGTCCTTGGTAAGGGCTTCGATGGCCGCGGGGTCCATCATCATACCTCCGCCACCACCGCCAGCGTCACCACCGGCCACGGGGGCAGACAGACTAATACCAGCGATTGATGCGTATTTGTTGGCCTGCTCGTCCAAGAAGGCCTTTCCGTCGTTCTCGGACGCGAGACGTGCCGCTGGCTCGTTTGTGATGGCGAGCAGCAACAGTCCGTCTTGTCGTCCCTGGGCGAGACCCCATCTTGTCTCCAGGTGCTTTCGCACGGCTGTGATGTTGAAGCCACCAGGCATCTTCGAAGACACCATACGGGCGATGAGGGAGGAGGACTGCTTTCCAAGCTGACCATTGAAGGTAGCCTGCATCGAAGCACCGAGCTCGTCGAGGGGCGTATCTTCGGGCTTCTCGGGGGTGGAACCGAATTCTTTGCCCAAGTCTCCGAGGATCTCGTTCTGGAGCGTGGACTTGCCTGCATGATTGTTAGCTCGAGTTGGTTCAGACGGCTGCGATTACTCACCTCCAACCAAGTCTTTGATGGCTTTGCTCAGAGGAATGTCCAGGAGGGGCTTCTTCAGCTTCTGCGCGACCAATGCACGCAGAATGTCGGTCGCTGTGATGGGTGCATCTGGGACCTGGGCGGCCGGGCCAGCGCTGGGAGCCGAGGCGGCGGCCACAGGGGCAGCAGCAGCAGCAGGGGCTGATGAGGCTGCTGCTGAAGCTGCTCCGCTGGCTGCGGGTGCGGCCTCTGGCTCGTCCTCGACAGGGTCCACATCGTAGTAGATGTCTTTGGCGTCCTTGTTGTAGCACAGAATCTGGCGCTGCACCGACAGCGCGGCATCGTGAGCTTCGTACTTGGAGGCCAGTGTGCGCTTGGCCATTACACCGAGCGTGTCTGCGGGGCCAATTTCGACAATGCGCTCTGTGGTGTTTTCGCCGAGGACCACATCCTGCGTCTCAATCCACCTCACAGGCGAGGCGAATTGATATGCAAGTAGCTCAATGAGCAGCGTGTGCGAGAGCTCCTGCTCGACCTCGGGACGCATGGTGGAGGGGGAAATGCGTGGAGTGCAGGTGGTGGTGGAGGTGGTGGGACGAGTCGGGGTATAAGAGAGTGCCTGCCAAAGCTCGCCGGAGCTCAAGGGGGGTATCTCTAGTCTAGTACGCGGCGAAGGAGGGGTATAGTACAGTACTGCCTAAGGAGGGAAGCAGCAACGCTGAGAGAGCGTACTGAAATTAGTGGTGGAGATGATGGTGTTGCTTGCAAAGAAGCTTGAGACAAGGACGGGTGAGGATGAGTGAGGACGAGTGAGATGGCGTCCCCAGAGGCAGGTGGATTATTGGGAGAGGTGGGAGAGCAGTCGGGAGCAGTAGGAACACAGCACCCAGCGCATGGACGGTTTATCTCGTTCGAATGGAAGAGAATTAATTGGACGTGTCCTTCGGGTGTTGAGGATTTGTGCACCGCTCTAAAAGTCACGCACCCCTGCGGTCTAGCCGTGCATGCTCTGGCTCTCAACACAAATTTCGCCTGAGCTTGCGAGAGACAGCCAAAGCGGTGGGAGTCGCGAAGCCAGTGCCGGCCAGGGTCAGATCCACGCAGGCCCGCACCCGTCGCCCACACTGCGCTCGCTCAACAAGCTGCAGTCCTTTGGACCATGCATGCGGCGGATTCCTTATCAGAGCAGGCCGGTGCATGTCACTCGCCTGCCGTGTTGTAGAGAAGACGCGTGCTGAATGCATCCATGGTTGCCTGCAGCCGTTGCCGCGTTGATGCTTCGAAGGGGTCCTCGTCCTCGTCTGTTCCCCAACGCTTTGGCCGCAGGCGACCAAAGCGCGCACCCATGCACACCCTGCACACCCATGTCGAGCACCACAACCCCCCCTGCAATGCTAGCGCGGGCCCAAACCGAGCTGGAGGAGCAAAAAGTCAACAGCTCGCTGCTCGCCGCGGATAGTGAACACGCCATCTTGCGCCGTCCGATAATTCCCTACACCTCCACTCATCGCGTTGGCCCCTCCCTCCCCTCTGATTACTCCTCATATACCCTTTTGCATCTCTGCTGCCTGCTGCGGTGGACTACCTGAACCCACACACCGCACACCGCACTTCGCACATCGCTAGGGAGCTGCGAGCACCAGCAGTCCGGACGAATTCCCGAGCACCGCAGGCTGATTAGTTTCTACCTGGCCCAACAGGTACGCACGCATTGAGTCTTTGTTGCGAGCCGGCGACGTTGTGGGCAATGTGTCTTGATCGTGGGCGTCTTGCTCTGATAGCTCTTTCCCCAGAGCTCGAGCACGCCCCAAGCACACACTCTCCCCTCTCTCCCCTCTCCCCTCTCCCGAGTCCACGCCGAATCTGAATCAAAGCTCACAACATCTCAGACGCACCTTCCTGTGCACTCCGTTCCTTCCCTATTACCTGTAATTTAGCCCAGCAACGTCCTTTTAGAGGTATGTACCCCCCTCACTTCACCGTCTGATGTCACGGCCGTCGCCGCACCAGCGAGAGCCCCTCACGCCTCAAAATTCCAAATGACGGACGAAGCTGACACGCGCGCAACACAGCTTACCAGGCGTCAAATCCCTCAGCATGTACGGATCAGGCCAGCAGACGGGCATCTCGACGCCGCGCTCTGCAGCAAATCTGCGCCCGCTCATCCTCACCCACGGCTCGCTCGAGTACACCCTCCTTATCCCGACCGCCCTCCACTTCAACGCCCAGCAACTGAGGGACACCTTCAAGCAGACACTCCCCGCCCCCACAGACGAACTTGCACAGGATGACGAGCCCTCATCCGTTGTCGAGTTGGTCGCCCGCTACCTCGGCTTCATTGCCAAGGAGGTAGAGGAGGGCGAGGACCCTGACTCCTTCGAGGAGGTGCTCAAGCTGGTCCTCACTGAATTCGAGCGCGCCTTCTTGCGGGGCAACGAGGTGCATGCGCTGGCCGCAACGCTGCCAGGCATCACGGAGAAGAAGCTGGAGACAGTGCGGTCATACTACGCAGCTCGCGCTGCCGTCGAAAGACCCATCAAGCACCACGAGTCTGCCCTCTTCCGCGAGGCCTCTGACGAGAACGCATTCATCTACGCCGTCGTGGGCGGCCAGGGCAACATTGAGGAGTACTTTGATGAACTTCGCGAAATCTACAACACATACCCCTCGTTTGTGGAGGACTTTATTGCGGCCGAGGCACAACATTTGCTCACGCTGTCCCGCGACCCACGCGCGGAGAAGCTCTACTCGAAAGGCTTGGACGTCATGCGATGGCTGAACAACCGTGAAGCTCAGCCCGACATTGACTACCTCGTCTCGGCGCCTGTCAGCTTTCCCTTGATCGGTCTTACACAGCTTGCGCACTACGTCGTTACCTGCAGAGTGCTCGGCAGCCACCCCGGCCACATTCGAAGCCGTTTCGCTGGTGTTACTGGTCACTCTCAGGGTGTTGTCACAGCTGCTGCAATTGCTGAGGCGAAGAACTGGGAGACCGTCGAGAGGTCTGCTAAAAAGGCTATTGAGATCCTCTTCTGGATCGGAACACGTAGTCAGCAGGCCTTCCCCAGGACTTCTCTCGCTCCCAACGTCCTACAGGACTCCATCGATAACAGTGAAGGTGTTCCCACCCCTATGCTGTCGATTCGTGACCTCTCTCGCAAGGCTGTTCAAGACCACATTGACGCAACAAACGCACATTTGCCCGAGGATAGGCACATCGCCATCTCGCTGGTCAACAGCGCGCGCAACTTTGTTGTCACAGGTCCTCCCATCTCTCTGTACGGTCTCAACCTTCGTCTGCGCAAGGTCAAGGCTCCTACAGGTCTCGACCAAACAAGGATACCTTTTACTGAGCGCAAAGTCCGCTTCGTCAACCGCTTCCTTCCTATCACGGCGCCTTTCCACAGCAAATACCTCGCCGAGGCGACGAAACAGCTCGGAGACGACCTCAAGGATGTCAGGATCGCTGCCAGCGACCTTGGTGTGCCTCTGTTCGATACACACACCGGCAAGGACATCCGTGAGGATGAATCCGATGATGTTGTCCCTGCACTCGTGAAAATGATCACC
The DNA here is from genome assembly GCA_004335185.1 of Phoma sp. RAV-16-625. Lineage (NCBI taxonomy): Eukaryota > Fungi > Ascomycota > Dothideomycetes > Pleosporales > Didymellaceae > Phoma > Phoma sp. RAV-16-625. The sequence goes on from SAUA01000010.1 coordinate 329,458, forward strand.
AGCGATTCGGTTGAGTGGGAAAAGGCGACTGTCTTTCCCAAGGCCACGCACATCCTTGACTTCGGCCCTGGTGGCATCTCCGGGCTCGGTGTGCTCACCAACCGCAACAAGGAGGGAACTGGCGTCCGCGTTATCCTTGCTGGAGCTATCGACGGTCAGAATGCCGAGGTTGGCTACAAGCCCGAACTTTTCGACCGCGATTCAGACCATGCGGTCACGTATGCTGTCGACTGGGTCAAAGAGCACGGTCCGAAGCTCGTCAAGACATCCACTGGCCAGACGTATGTCGACACCAAGATGAGTCGAGTCCTTGGCTTGCCTCCTGTTATGGTCGCTGGTATGACCCCCTGCACTGTTCCTTGGCAGTTTGTTTCGGCTACAATGAACGCCGGCTACGAGATTGAGCTTGCTGGTGGAGGTTACTACAACGAGAAGTCCATGACCGAGGCCATCACCAAGGTTGAAAAGAACATTCCTGCTGGTCGTGGTATCAGCATTAACTTGATCTACATCAACCCCCGCGCTATGGGCTGGCAGATCCCGCTGCTGGCTAAGCTCAGAGCTGAGGGTGTCCCGATCGAGGGTTTGACCATCGGTGCTGGAATTCCTTCCATTGAGGTCGCCAACGAGTACATCCAGACCTTGGGCATTAAACACATGGCTTTTAAGCCTGGCTCTGTTGAGGCCATCCAGGCAACTATCAACATCGCCAAGGCGAACCCTACCTTCCCAATCTTGCTTCAGTGGACTGGAGGCCGTGGAGGTGGTCATCATTCTTTCGAGGACTTCCACCAGCCCATCCTCCAGATGTACGGTCGCCTCCGCAAGTGCGAGAACCTCATTCTCGTTGCCGGCTCTGGTTTCGGTGGCGCGGAGGACACATACCCGTACCTGACTGGTACCTGGTCCACCAAGTTCGGATACCCCCCCATGCCTTTCGACGGTTGCCTGTTCGGTAGTCGTGTGATGACCGCCAAGGAGGCATTCACATCTCCTTCGGCCAAGCAGGCTATCGTTGACGCCCCTGGTCTTGACGACAGTGACTGGGAGAAAACATACAAGGGTCCTGCTGGCGGTGTCATTACTGTTCGTTCCGAGCTGGGCGAACCAATCCACCAGCTTGCTACTCGCGGTGTCATCTTCTGGCATGAGATGGACCAGAAGATCTTCGCCCTGGACAAGGCCAAGCGTGTACCCGAGCTCAAGAAGATGCGTGAATACATCATCAAGAAGCTTAATGATGACTTCCAGAAGGTTTGGTTCGGCAGGAACAAGAAGGGCGAGTCCGTCGATCTGGAAGACATGACATACTCTGAGGTCATTCAACGTATGGTTGATCTCATGTATGTCAAGCACCAATCTCGCTGGATCGACCAAAGCTTGAAACGTCTCACTGGCGACTTCATTCGCCGAGTTGAGGAGCGTTTCAGCAAATCTGGCGGCGAGTCGATCATCCAAAGCTACGACGAGCTCACTGATCCTTTCCCCACGCTTGAGCAGGTCTTCAAGGCCTACCCTGAAGCCGACCAGCAGTTGATCAACGCTCAGGATGTCCAGCACTTCTTGCTCCTTTGCCAACGTCGTGGACAAAAGCCCGTACCCTTCGTTCCTTGCCTCGATGACACCTTCGAGTTCTTCTTCAAGAAGGATTCCTTGTGGCAGTCAGAGGACATTGAAGCCGTTGTTGGCCAGGATGTTGGCAGGACCTGTATTCTGCAAGGTCCCATGGCCGTCAAGTACTCTACCAAGGTCGACGAGCCAATCAAGGAGATCTTGGACGGTGTTCACGAGGGCCACATCAAGTACTTGTTGCGCGATGTCTACGGAGACGATGAGTCCAAGGTGCCCGTCGTCGAGTACTTCGGCAGCAAGCTTCTTGCAGCTTCGGAAGGGCTGGAAGTTGACGGCCTAACCGTGTCCCAGCTCGAGAACAAGACCATCTACCGTCTGTCGCCTGCGCCGAACGCGACCATGCCTGAGGTTCAGTCATGGCTTCAACTTCTCGCTGGTAGCACATACTCATGGAGACATGCGTTCTTCACGACGGATGTGTTTGTGCAGGGTCAACGCTTCCAAAGTAACCCTACCGCCAGGATCTTTGCTCCTGTTCCTGGTATGACCGTGGAAATCAACAACCCCAATGATCCCAACAAGACTACGATCACGGTCAAGGAACTGCACCACGGCGCGAAGTACGTCAAGACTGTCGATGTCAGCTTCAAAGACAAGGAGATTCTGCTCAACATGTACGAAGAGCGCACTGCCCTTGGATCTGCTGTCGCCCTTCCCTTCCGCTTCACCTACCGCCCTGATGTCGGCTACGCACCTATTCACGAAGTCATGGAAGCTCGTAACGACCGGATTAAGGACTTCTACTACAAGATCTGGTTCGGTGACGAAGCCTGCCCCTTCGATGCGTCGGTCACTGCCAGCTTCGACGGTGGTCGGGCGACAGTCACCAGCGAGGCTATCAACGACTTTGTCCACGCTGTTGGCAACACAGGCGAGGCTTTCGTCGACCGACCTGGCAAGGAAGTCTTCGCTCCTATGGACTTCGCCATTGTTGTTGGCTGGAAAGCCATCACCAAGCCTATCTTCCCGCGTGCCATTGATGGTGATCTGCTGAAGCTTGTCCACCTTTCCAACGGTTTCCGCATGCTTCCTGGAGCAGAGCCCTTGAAGAAGGGCGATGTTCTTGACACCACTGCTCAGATCAACGCCGTTATCAACCAAGAGTCTGGTAAGATGGTCGAGGTCTGTGGTACTATTACTCGTGACGGAAAACCCGTCATGGAGGTCACCAGCCAGTTCTTGTACCGAGGCGCCTACACTGATTTCGAGAACACCTTCCAGAGGAAGACCGAGAAGCCAATGCAGTTGTCTCTGGCCACTAGCAAGGATGTCGCTATCCTGCGTTCGAAGGAGTGGTTCAATTTTGAAGAGCCTGAGTTCGATCTCCTGAACAAGACTTTGATTTTCAAGCTCGCGACGTTCCAGAAGTACAAGAACAAGACAATCTTCTCTGAGGTTGAGACGATTGGTGAAGTTCTCATTGAGCTTCCCACCAAGGAAGTTATCCAGATTGCTTCCGTCAACTATCAGTCCGGAACCGCTCACGGTAACCCTGTGATTGACTACCTGGAGCGTAACGGCTCTACCATCGACCAGCCTGTGAACTTTGAGAACCCCATTCCTCTGCATGGCAAGGCTCCATTGACACTGAGAGCACCAGCATCCAATGAGAACTACGCTCGCGTGTCTGGCGACTACAACCCCATTCACGTCTCACGCGTCTTCGCCAGCTACGCCAACCTGCCTGGTACCATCACTCACGGCATGTACTCCAGTGCTGCTGTGAGGAGTTTGGTCGAGACCTGGGCTGCCGAGAACAACGTCGGACGCGTAAGGAGCTACCACGTCAACCTCGTTGGCATGGTCCTCCCTGACGACATGCTTGATGTCAAGCTTCAGCACGTTGGTATGGTCTCGGGTCGTAAGATCATCAAGATCGAAGTCAGCAACCAGGAGACTGAGGACAAGGTTCTCCTTGGTGAGGCCGAGGTCGAGCAGCCGACGACATCCTACGTCTTCACCGGTCAGGGTTCGCAGGAACAAGGCATGGGCATGGAGCTATACAACAGCAGCCCGGTCGCCAAGGAGGTCTGGGACCGTGCCGACAAGCATTTCATGGACAACTACGGTATGTTACCCCGCGACTCATCCACAGTTTCTCTTCTAACTCGTTTCAGGCTTTGCTATTACCAACATCGTCAAGAACAACCCGAAAGAGCTTACCATTCACTTCGGTGGCCCCGTTGGAAAGGCCATTCGCCAGAACTACATCTCGATGACCTTCGAGACCGTCAGTGCCGATGGGTCCATCAAGTCTGAGAAGATCTTCAAGGAGATTGACGAGAACACCACTTCGTACACCTATCGATCACCCACCGGTCTCTTGTCGGCTACTCAATTCACCCAGCCCGCTCTTACTCTTATGGAGAAGGCCTCGTTTGAGGATATGCGCTCCAAGGGTCTTGTCCAGCGCGACAGCACTTTCGCTGGTCACTCACTCGGAGAATACAGTGCGCTTGCTGCGCTCGCCGAGGTTATGCCCATTGAGAGCTTGGTTTCAGTCGTGTTCTACCGCGGTCTTACTATGCAAGTCGCTGTCGAGCGCGACGAGACGGGTCGTTCCAACTACTCCATGTGCGCTGTCAACCCCAGCAGAATCTCCAAGACCTTCAACGAGCAAGCTCTTCAGTACGTTGTTGAGAACATTGCGGAGACAACTGGCTGGCTCCTCGAAATTGTCAACTACAACATCGCCAACATGCAGTACGTCGCTGCTGGTGATCTACGAGCTCTCGACTGCCTCACTGGTGTGACCAACTACCTGAAGCAGCAGAAGATTGACATCCAGTCTCTCATGCAGAGCCTGTCGATGGAAGACGTCAAGGCTCACCTGGTCGAGATCATCAAGGGCTGTGCTGAGCAGACGGAGGCCAAGCCCAAGCCTCTCGACCTCCAGCGAGGATTCGCTACTATCCCGCTCAAGGGTATCGATGTGCCCTTCCACAGCACGTTCTTGCGCTCTGGTGTCAAGCCCTTCCGAAGCTTCCTGCTCAAGAAGATTCACAAGACATCCATCGACCCGTCGAAGCTCGTTGGAAAATACATACCGAACGTAACTGCGAAGCCGTTCGCTCTGACCAAAGAGTACTTCGAGGATGTGTACAAGCTCACAAACTCGCCCAAGATCGGCAACATCCTTGCCAACTGGGAAAAGTATGAGGAGAAGGACGAGACCACAGCTTCGGCTTAGAGTGGTAGAAATTTAGTGATTTGGGTGTTGAGGATTGTTTGCTTAGACTTTTGATATCCTTTGATAAAACATGTGTTCGCTTATAGAGCGATTAGATTTGTGTTATGTAGGCCAATTTATTAATGAGCTTTCTTAATCCATGTCTCGAGCTCCATTGTCATGTCGATTCCTGAATCGATCTGTGACTTGCCTTTCGCGATCGTGCAACTTGCTCAGATGAGAGCCTTTGTGGCGTCTAGCCTGTCAGGTCTGCGAAGAACCCTCACAGGCCGCCGGCATCAGCACCAGCTTGACCTTTGCCTTTTCCACTCGCATCACCTCCAACACCACCCCCTTGTCCTCCAAGCAGGCTAGTCAAGCCACCAGCACCAGCACCAGCACCACCTTGACCTTGGCCACCAGCAGCTGCGCCGCCTGTGAGTCCGCTGAGCAGATCGGCCAGTCCACCCGCTCCAGCACCAGCTCCGGCACCAGCTTCTGCGCCCGCGCCTGCTCCTGCTCCTGCGCCGGCATCCGCACCTCCTCCAAGCAGATTGCTCAAGACATCACTAATGCTGAGGCCTTCACCTTGCTGCTGTGCTTGGCCGCCAGCCTGGAGAGCCTGCTCAGCAGCAGCGTTGTTCTGTTCTTGTCCCTGATTCTGACCTTGTCCCTGATTCTGACCTTGTCCCTGATTCTGACCCTTTCCCTTTCCCTTGCCCTGTCCTTTGCCTTTTCCTTTGCCATTACCCTTTCCTTGCTGACCATTACCGGCTTGTGTGCCGTTGCCTGCAGCGCCCTGTGTCTGGTTTGCTGCTGCAGCTGCGCCGCCGCCCACAATGGCTGTAGCGTTACCCGCGGCAGCTTGCTGACCCTGCTGCAGCTGCTTCGCTTCATCGAGTTTTTGCTGTGCTTGGTCGATTTCCTGCTGGGCCTTTTGCTGCTCTTCGGCTGCTTTTTGCTGGTCCTTTGCGGCGCGGTCGGCGTCGTTCTGGGCTTGCTTTGCTTCCTGCTCCGCCTGGTTTTGGAGTTGCTTGGCTTGCTCTGCTTGTTGCTTTGCGTCTTGCTGTGCAGCCTGTGGTGTGTTAGGATGGGATGAGACTGCATGCTTAGACTTCGTAAAGCATACCTTCTGATCTTGTTCAGCTTGCTTCGCGTCTGCCTCTTGTTGTTTGGCTTGTTGCTGTGCCTCTTGCTTCGCTTGCTGCTGGGCATCCTGCTCTGCTTGGCCAGCCTAGATGGTTTAGTATGCTGAGCAGGACTAGGGAGTAATTCACTAAAGACTTACCTTCTTGTCGGCAGCTGCCTGATCCTGAGACGCCTGGTCCTGAGCAGCTTGGTCCTGAGCAGCTTGGTCCTGAGCAGCTTGGTCCTTAGCGGCCTGGTCTTTTACGGCAGGGTCAGCGGCAGGGTCAGCATCCTGAGCCTGCTCTGCTTGCTGCTGCTGCTGCTGTTGTTCAACATTTGCTGCCTGTTGTTGCTGCTCGGCTATGAATGGTCAGAGGTTACACATGGAACGAGTGGAGGACGGAACATACCAGCAGCGTTATCACTAGTCTGTTTGCCCCCAGCTGCCTGTTGCTCGTCATCTTTGGCGTCATTCTCTTCTCCTCCATTGTCAGAATCTGCGTTCTGACGCTGACCTCCACGAGCAGCCAGACGAGCATTACGGAGTTCGAGAGTACGCTTGCGGAAACCGTAAACAGAGACCTGCTGTCGTCGATGGAGATCCGTGACGGTTGTGGCGACATTTCCAGTCCCGGTTGCGACCACCGGGTCCGTGACGACGAATGGGGCCGGAGCAGCTGCCACCAACGAGGTGGACAGCAGGGTAAGAAGGGAGTACTCAATCTTCATGGCGGAGGCTTGAAGAAGAGGGTTACGGAAGGATTGTATAGAGGTGTATCAGATCAACTGTTTGTGATAGTAAAAGTGAGCTCAGCTCGAAAAGAAAGTAAGGTAGAAAGATGGACAGTGCTCTGCACGAAAGATCAATGAAGGAGTTGAGGTTGGCGTGCTGTTACAATCTTCTGAGAAGGCTACATATATACTCATGCTGCTGTATGTATGCTTTCAGAGGGTGTACTCGGCTGAGGCAAGCCCGAGGAAGAGTAAGCCTGTCCATTGGAATACGTTCTCGACGATCCCGTGCACTCCATACACGCGCCGTTGGAGGATGCTTGTAGACATCCAGGCCTCGAAGAACGAATATAGACAGACCCACAGATCTGTCACATCGAGCAGTGTGCTTGGTTAGCGTTGACAGCGATTGACAGGAACGGTCGAGCCACCGAACCTGGGGTCTTGGTCAGGAACGGGCGAGTTATCAAACGCATTGAGGAGCAGACTCCATGACAGCAGTCCTGACAATCATCGTTAGCGAGGGCCTCCTGATTGTAGAACGCGGGCTGTCAGAGGTCGTGTTGCAGAAAGCCTGGGGTGTGGGATAGCCCAAAAGAGGTCTTCCAAACGCATGGGTTTGGTGTGTGACTGAGGCATGCAGGCATGAAGCTTGGCCAGTTTCAGGCACACTGACGTGCGAATTTGCGTGCGAATTTGACATGAGGATCCGAGATGATCTTCTACGACCACCCCTCCCCACAACATCTTATGATGTGACACTGTGAATGACAGTACCGTCTTCTTGAGTGGTTTCAATTCACGCCTGCTTTACGGGTGCACAGATCCAAGGAAAGGCAGGCGTGGTGAATGTATTGCTGACAGCCGTGCGACAACTGCAACCATGCAGTGTAAGTTGGGCAGCTTGCTTGGGAACTCGTGTAGCCTGTGGCAGCGCATCATTTTGGAGGCTCATCAGGGTAGTGGCGGCTGATGGAAGTGTGGTGTCGTTGTACCTCGGTGGTGAGGGTGCCCGGCATAGCAAGCAGCTGCGGAGGTTCGCCTGCGTTGGACCCGCACAGCGATGGGCAAGGCGCACAAGAGATGCGCGGCTTCAAGAGAAGTTGCAAATGTATGGATCTGCTCATTTTCCTCAGACCTACACTCGCAAGCACAACGTTGTTCGGCTTTCGGGTGCGAGATCCGAAGATGGCAGCATGGAATCAGCAGCGCTATTATTGGCCGTCCGGGGCGTGCTGAAGGAGAAGCCGCCGGGCAGCCTCGGTTGTAGAAAGTCGAACTTCGTCATTGAGGTCTGAGTCCAAGAATGGGGGCACTCAGACCACGCCTTCATTGTTATCGCTGCAAACACACATCATTGGGGTGAGTTGCTCAGTGCGCCGGCAGGTCCGAAAATCCAGGCTGCTTTGGCGGTATCATCCATTACCACTTTCGCCGACTTCGCCTTCTCACATCACACACCACGATGGCCTCCAGAACGGTACCCGCGTCGCTGACACGGCGATTGCTCGCGACGCCACGCGCCACACGCCTACCGACTCGCTCCTTTGCATGCGCGGCGTCACGCACACGAGGCATCACCGAATTGTGCCGCCCTGCTGTTCGCGTTGCTGGTCAAAGAAGAGCTTTCTCGTCCACGCCACGAGCACAATTGGCCACCGAAGATGACTCCTTCGACCCCCGCTCGGTCGAACGTGAAGTGGACGAGGTCGATGTCCTCATCGTGGGTGGAGGGCCTGCTGGGCTGTCGGCCGCCATCAAACTGAAGCAGATTGCAAATGCGGCAGGGAACGAAGACTTTCGTGTGTTGCTGCTGGAGAAGTCGGGCGAACTGGGCGACCACATTGTGTCTGGCAATGTCATCGAACCTTCCGCTCTGGACGAGCTGTTGCCCGACTGGAAGTCAGAGGACAACCTGAACCGATTCGCCGATATCACGCCTGCAAAGGAGGACCGTATGCGCTTCCTCACAAAGACCGGCTCGATCCCCCTACCGAAGCCACCGCAGATGAACAACCACGGCAACTACATCATCAGTCTGAACCAGATGGTCAAATGGCTTGGCGAGCGTGCGGAAGAAGTTGGCGTGGAGGTTTACCCAGGATTTGCCGCTTCAGAGATCTTGTACAACCACGAGGGCGTAGTCAAGGGCGTGGCGACCAACGATCTTGGTATCTCGCGCGAAGGGAAGGCCAAGGACTCGTTTGAGCGCGGCATGGAGTTCCATGCTCGTGTGACTCTACTTGGTGAGGGGTGTCATGGCAGTCTGTCGAAGCAGGTCATCAAAAAGTACGATCTGAGGCGGGACAGCCAGCACCAGACATATGGTCTTGGCATTAAGGAGGTCTGGGAGGTCCAGCCCGAGAAGTTCAAGTCAGGACAAATTACTCACACGATGGGTTATCCTCTGCCGAAGGACACCTATGGCGGTGGTTGGATGTACCACTTTGGTGACAATTTAGTCAGTATTGGCCTCGTCGTGGGTCTTGACTACCCCAACCCATGGCTGGCACCTTATGGCGAGTTTCAGAAGATGAAGCACCACCCAATCTATAAGGATGTCCTAGAAGGTGGCAAGTGCATCTCGTACGGTGCAAGGACTTTGATCGAGGGTGGCTTCCAGTCAATCCCAAAGCTTGCATTTCCCGGTGGTGCACTGCTCGGAGACTCTGCAGGTCTGGTTAACGTGCCAAAGATCAAGGGCACGCATACCGCCATGCGATCTGGTATGCTAGCTGCAGAGGCAACCTGGGACGCACTGCAAGGCAACACCGATGGTGGCACGGTTTTCCTGTTCGATTACGAGGACAAGATGAGGAAGTCATCCGTTTGGTCAGAACTCAAGCAAGTCCGCAACATGCGACCGTCTTTCCACACCGCGCTCGGTTTGTACGGAGGCGTACTGTACTCTGGTCTCGAAGCCTACGTCTTCCGTGGCAAGACACCCTGGACCCTCAAGCACGGCAAGCCAGATCACGCTGCCACCAAGACCGCAGACCAGTGCGAGAAGATTGAATACCCAAAGCCGGATGGTAAGATTAGCTTCGACATCTTGACGAGTGTCAGCCGTAGCGGCACGAATCACGAGGAGGACCAGCCATGCCATCTGCAGGTCAAGGACTGGGATGCACACGCGCAGAAGGAATGGCCCAAGTACAAGGGTGTCGAGAACCGCTTCTGCCCTGCTGGCGTGTATGAGTACGTCGAGGACGACAGCAAGGAGCTCGGTGTCAGGTTCCAGATCAACGCCCAAAAGTAAGTTCAATAGCAACCTGGGTTACCGATCATTATACTAACAACAGCCTAGCTGCGTCCATTGCAAGACCTGTGATATCAAGGTACCAGACCAAGATATCAACTGGCAGACACCTCAGGGAGGCGAAGGGCCAAAGTACGTCCTCACTTGAGGACGACAGACGAGGGGTTGCATATGTCGTAACTGCGCTCTCTAGCCTACGCTATCGCCACGCTTTGTTCAGCATGTGTATAATAAGAAGTTCGCAATCGTATATACCCATTTCCCTACCAGCACTGTCACCCAACGACAAGGTCAAAATAGCCGAAGAATGTGTGATCTGCAGTCGCGTACAGCACAGTGCGAGTGAGCATTTGAGCCCAACCATACAATACGCGCTTGGATCCGTACAACACCCATGATTGATGTCATGTGAGGCAAGTTGTCCCTCGGCGTGTTCATCAGAACGGTTGGGCAGATTTTGGCACGTGATCGGTACCTAACGCTAAGACGTAAGGCTTGGCTTGGAGCGGCGAGCGCTGAGCGTGCGCCTCACTCCATTCCAGCACCTCTCACCCACCGTTTCCGGGGCCGCAAGATCAAATCCAGCCGTCCGTTCATCTCTATCCTCTCTTCGCCACCGCAATATCTGCGTGTAGCGCTCGTATTTCCGGATTCCAAGGCGCACGACTGCACGTAGCCGTCGCCCATCACTCTCCAGGTCTTCAAGCTATCAGGTCCCTTGTGAAGGCCACCCTTTCGCACCCAACAGTAGGAGTCCCCGCGCCGCCTCTCAGCTTCCCCAAAGGTACGACCTGTCGCCTACTGTCTTGTGCCCGCTGGCCACATATCCACGCGCTTCACTGGTTTCTGTCGCGCGTAGCCTTGGCCGCTGGTTTTACTGTCGCATGCTTCCTGTCCGCTTCCTTCGCAATGGCATGCCATATTCAGACCCATTCCCTGGCTGTTCTCACAATTTTCGACATGCGCTCACTCTCCTCACCAGGCTAGGTTATCAGCAGGATCAAGCTTTCCAGCAGCTATCAACATGACCGAGGTATCGTCTACGCGCCTTTACCTGGGCAACCTTCCCCGCAATGCCACCAAGGCGGAAGTCGAGGGCCATTTCCAGACCCATGGTACTGGCGAGATCACCGAGATCAAGCTCATGAACGGCTTCGGCTTCATCGAGTACAAGGACGCCATGGACGCCCGCGACGTTGTTCCAGGTAAGCTGTGAAATCTCGCATGCCCTTCAACTCATGCTAACAAGCAACGCAGCCTTCCGTACGTAATTACCTGTAACGATTCGTCTGCCCTCTCGAACGCGCACCTGACTTGCAGCACAGATGGTTCTGACTTCATGGGCGAGCGCCTGATCGTCCAGTTTGCGCGCGGATCCCGTCGCAACGAGAACTTCACCCCTCACGAGCGTGTTCCCCCGCGTCCTCGTCGCACTCCGTACCGGATGAGGATTGCAAACCTTCCGGTGGAGACCAGCTGGCAGGTTAGACACCCCAACTCTTGGATTCACCCTGTCCCCAGTTAGGCCCAAGCACCCCAGGTCCTGGACCACCTATGGCTTTGTTTTCGCGTGCTCATGTACCTCATGCAACTGGAATTGGACTCGGCCTAACCTCGAAGTATAGGATCTTAAGGATTTCGCCCGCCAATCTGGACTGGACGTTGTCTATTCCGAGGTCGGTCGCGAGCGCGACGGCACTGGGTACGTGCACACAACGAGCTATGTTTGCAGGTTCACTGACTCTTCTCTAGTTTTGTTGAGTACGAGACAGCCGCCGACTTGAAGACTGCCGTTGAGAAGCTGGACCGCCGTGAGTTCAAGGGTCAGGAAGTTACTTGCACCCAAGACATCTCCGACCCACCTCCACCCCCTCCCTTCAAGCCAAGGGCTCCTTACGGAGGCCCTGGTGGTCCTGATGACAGGGGTCGTGACAGATACCGATCCCGCTCGCCCATGGGCCGCCGTGGCGGTGGCTACCCTCCCGCTCCGTATGATGATTACTACGATCGCCGCGGTCCTCCTCGTGGTTACAGCCCCCGCCGGGATGACTACCGCCGCCGCACTCCGCCGCGCGAATTCTACGATAGACGTGAGGGAGGATATGGTCGCTCGCCGCCTCGTGGCCGCATGGCGCCTGATGAGTATGGCCCACCGCGTGCGCGCTACCCTGACGATCCTTACGATGCCAGGGCCGGCCCACCACCTCGTCGCTACGATGACCCCTACTTGAACGGCGCCGGTGGCGGTCGTCCTTACGACGGCGGCCGTCCTCCATCTCCTCGTGGCGCACGCCCCCGTAGCCCAGGAGGTCGCCCACCCTACGATGCCCCGCCGGCTGGTGACTACCCGCCCCGTGGTCGATACTAGTAAATCTCTCTCCCATGTGTAGGCTATGGCGCATCCCGAACAGCGCTTATAGAACCAGATCCCGGCACACATTCCGGACGGAAAGTCATGGGATGGGTTGGATGTGTGGAACAACCTGTACGCGACAGCTGGATGAGACTGCTTCTGATGCTTGCTTTACTCGGATGATTGTTTGACTGGTTTTGTTTGGATCCAACTTATATTTCTTCTGGCCTATGCGTGGTTTCAGCTTAGCTGGCAGTGCGACATCTGGAGCTTAGGCAGCCTTCTTGTGGATCGTTCAAGACTTGCACCGCCCGGGCTTTCTTTCACCTAAAAGTCCTTTATTAGGTTGCACTTGTGGGCTCTGCTTTCACGCCGTTAATGGATTATGCTTGGTATGTACATTAGTTTTCAGCTATGAGTACGTGTATCCAGTGGAGTTGAAGTCAATTGAGCTCAAAAGTCTCAGCTCAAACGTGTACAGTATGACCGTCGATGATGAGAGGTGTAGTTTCAGGGGTGGGTGTGTCCGGGTGCGTGCTGCATCTGTTCGGAGATGGGATGAAAGCGCCCCTCCACATAAGTCTTCGGCAACCAGCTGAGAAAGACTTGCAGACTACGTACCGATATTGATAATTGGCTGTCCTAAAGCAACGATATGTTGCTTTCACCGGTAGCTTAAGATTCAATGTCAAGGCAGCGAGGATTGAAATGACGCGGGACGGTTCCTTCACCGCAGGGCCAACCTCGCCGCATAAAACTCTGTCGCCATCTGCAGCACATCTTCCACTTTCCCAATCTCAGCTACACACATCTCACCCCGCTGCTGTGCGTATGATAATGCCCACCACTTACAGTCCTTACACTGACATTGATAGTCTCGTCCTCGTACACATGGCTATCCGGAAAACCACCAACTCAACGGATACACTCTGCCACACAGAGCTCACCCCGGCATCCTCTTTCAAGGCATCTGAGCCCGGCTCGGAACATAGGTTCGACATCTTTCGTGACGAGCGACGACTCGAGACACCGCGGCGCTTCACTCAATTGCCCGGCGTAGAGTACAACGACCTCAACGATGAGAACCTTCACAGCGGCCCCACCTTCAAGTCCGTCATCAAGTCCATCCCTGAGGCCATTCCTTCTACGTCCATCGAGCGTACACCTTTAGCCGATGTCACCCAAGACTCTGACAGTCGACCTCAATCTACATCCGGACTCTTGGCTCTGATTACGAGCCTTGAAGACGAGCTTAGGCAGTCCAAAGACAAGGTCGCAGAGCTGCAGGGCGAAATTGTGGCATACCAGGACGCGCTATATCAGGCCGATGAGGATGCTGGTTATTTCTGAGTGGAGACCGGGATGCTTGTACTGTGTGCACAACCCTGGCGTCAGTGATCTGCTGTGTTTCAGATAAGTATGTGCGATTTAGATCAGACGCTCTGGCATTGTATGATGTCGCACCTTGCTAGAAGGCCATAGTCAAGTCAGACCTGGGACGTCGGCGTCAATGAGACTATACCCAGAAACGACAATAATACACGATGATAAATGTTTGTGTTTGCATTATTATCTGCTTATTCAAGGCGAATGCATGCCACGCATGCCTTCCTCCCCTTCCAGGCGCGTCGGTGCTAGCGCGGTGCCACCTATTCGCTTAGATTCACCTCTCTTTACCAAACACCCTCTCGAGGAGCAGCTCATTTCCATCGTTAGCATTACCCTTAAGTATGGTATAAGATACCTCAAAAGAAGGAACATCATTCCGGTTGAGCGGATCCACCCTGTTTGCTCCGGCTACTCACGTGCGTCGACACCGCTTGGATAGGCCCCAGCAACAGCCAAGAATTCCAATAGCTTCCCATCACTATCGTTATCTCATACATTCGCTTCACTTCACTTTGAGCTCGTGAAATATTCGTTCTTCACTCTCGCTTCACTTGCTCTCCGCCACGCCAGTAGATCTATCCAACTCAGTCACAGCCACCTCCACTACCTCTCCATCGCCATGGAGTCCTCCGAAGGTCAGCTCGCGCTGATGAAAGTATGGGCCAACGGTACCGACTTCGAAATTGACACCACGAAATCTCCGAAGGCCAACTTCGCGGGCCTAGCGAAAGCGCAAGGATGGGTCGGAGGTGACGCAAACTGGCGGCTGCACTGGGAAGCGTGCTTCAGGGAGCTGTATCTGTTCGGCCACCGCGGTCAGTATCTTGGATACCAAATAGCGTATCTATTGAATTCATGTACTGACGATTACCAGGCGCGTCTACAACACCTGCGACACCTGCGACACCTGTTGTCACTTCGGATCTGACACAGCGTTCTCGCCGACGTCTCTCCGGCAGCTCTGACAACTCTGCTGCATCGGTTGACTCGGACTTTTCCTTGATCTCAGCTGCGCCTAGCATCCAGTCTCTCGATACTAATGGATCGATCATGGGTGGTATCATCCTTGGGCTTGAGTCTGTGACACTTGAGAATATGAGGAATGTACCACGCTCGGCTACGGGTACCGAACGTCAACATTCCAAGGCTTCAACCAGGTCGACTCGCTCTGCAGCTGATACGACATCAGCATCACAGTCTGGCGCTACAGATGACGCGCAGTCCGAGCCCAATGCTAGTCCTTTCTGGTATCAGTTCCCTGGCTTCGAGCCTGATCCCCGCGCTTCTTTCAAACACGAGCTTGGCCGCCTGTGCAAGCATTTAGGGGCGAAATCAAAAGGAGATAGAAAGGATCTCCAGACGGAAGCGCTCACAGCGGAGATCAAGTTCCATTACGGCACTTCCATGAGCAGACTTGATCGATGGCAAGAGCTGTGCGAAGAAGTCGGTATTGAGAGGATCCCTACGTCGATTACTCAGTGCCAGAAGGTACGTACAACTCATTCAATACAGCGTCTCATAACCAGTGTAAGCTGTAGAGCCTCACTAACATACCCCAGGTCCTGAAACCTGTCTTCGTCAACCTCTTCAACCTCGTCGATCATAGGCGCAATCCGGATTTCAAGGTACTGCGGTTCCAGTCGTATGGCGACTTCAGCAAGTTCACAAAAAAGGGCCATGTGTTTCCGCGGGGTTGCGCAAAGCAAGAAGGGTTCATCAAGGTCCTACTGAAGAAGGTCTAAGGTAGTAATAGCGAGTGGCGAAAGATCTGAGCTACGATTCAGCGTTTGACGTATCTTGACTGGGGATATTGGCTCAAGAATTCAGGTCCGACATTTCACATGGTACCGGTGTTCACGGCGCAAGGACTGGATTAATGACGTTCTGCAGACAAACTGCGCGATAGTCCTACAACTTTTTTCGATGATAATGAACGGTCTTGAACCTACAACTCACAATCTGCGATTCAATCTGGATAAGACACTTACTAGGATAACAAGAGAAAAATCGCTAGCACGAGAGGCCCTCTCAGTCGCTGACCGAGTTTGCATCTTGATGTAACGGACAGTTTTACACGCCCATCAGATGTCTTGATAGTGACAAAGAGCTTTAGGCCCCCGAACGTCAATACACTAACAATCAGTTTGTATCCTCCCGCGTGCACACTTCGTGTCTTGCACTGCTTCGTTGAGAACAAAGGCGCCGAGACTTCTAGGCTGACGTTGAGGGTGTCACCGCGCCACGCAAGCCATCACCCCGCCCTCTACACCATGTGTTTGACTGAGCCGCATGAGCCACCGCTTGGCGGTACTGACAGGTATAACTACACCTTTTGCCTTATGCTTTCTGTTTTGCAAGATAGTCGACGGTAGCGTCCTACCACAGCTCTTTGATAAGACTAAACCTTCGGCAATCTCACATCAACAGGATCGAATGGCTTCCCAGAAGCATAAGCGGGCTGGCGGTATCCGTAGGTGCTCTTTTTACCATGTCTCAGAGGAATGCTGATAGCTTGTAGAGCATGAAGTGCCGCTTGTCGTCGCCGTCGCAGCATCGAGCGATGGTTCAACATCTCAGATCAGTGACTCTGGATCTTCCAACCCAGACGTCGGCTACTTTGCACAGCAAGGCATTATAGCTAGCCCTAACGATGACTTCAACTCCCTGTTCAAGCGTTTAGCCATTCGGGAAGGCTTGTCGAAGACACAGCGTAAGAAGCGTCGCAACCATGCCATTGCTGCCGAGATGGACGCAGCTTATGGCACCGACATAACGAAGCTCGAGAAGTGGCAGGAATTGTGTCGTGATGTTGGGATTGAGCCGGTTCCGCAGTCAATCACGCAGTGCAGAAAGGTAGGCAGCGCTGATATGGCAACAAACAAGAGGCTGGCTGACATTCGCTCCAGGCTCTCAGCAAGGTCTGGGTCAACCTTGTAAATCTGATCGACCATCGCCGCAATCGCAACATTCAGCTCATTGTGTTTCCGAGCTACAAGCAGTTCTGCAAGTACACGATAGGTGATGGTAAAGCCCACGACCACATCTTCCCGAAAGAATTGGCAAAGAAGGAGGGGTTCATCAAGGCTCTGCTGCGGAACTTGTCTCATGCATACTGAGGTTGGCTGAGCGCTGGGGGCCTAATACTGGATGTAGAAGGTATTTGGATTGATGAAAGGCTTCAGTATGTCGAAGCATCTGTGGAGGCAACACTACCCGTAGCAAGCTCTGCCAAGGATATGTTGGTTTAGTTGTTCGAGTAACGCAGAATGGAATGATTCGTCCTTCTCTTTGTTACGTGTGTTGGACGCTGAGAGCCAGCGACATGATCTTACACCGCAGTCTCGTGTCAACGGAACCGTGCCACAAAGCGGGAAGGCAGAGGCGGTGTGGAATCCCAAGTGAGCGTCCTCGGCGCTTCTTTCTTCCAATCACAGAGAGACAGTTGAGACCCTGGAGTCCTTTTCCACAGGTGTCGTTGCGTTGTGCATGCTGATCTGTCGTGTTAGGCTTCGATGTACGTGGTCGAGCGGGGACACGGGTCTCATGAGCACAATCTGTTGATCCCTGGTGTCGATGCTCACATCAGTAGCGATGCAGTGTACTTGCATGGATGCACAGCAGGTCATCTGAAGCCATTCCCGCGCATGAAGTGAGAATTGACGCGTGAACCCTGGTGGCACTGACGGACGCCTTCCCGACTAGCGCGCTCGGCCCTCGAACTCCCCGCCTCTTTAGTTTACCAGCCTGGCGAACGATCCATGCAATATCGCTCGTGGCTTCCAGATCACAATGCGTCTTATACCGTCCGCTGCGCAGTCTGCGTGCATGTGCTGCTGCGCAATATTTTCCACCCCACCATGAACCTTCTTTCCTTGTTTTGAAAACGGCGCCGCGGCCTGCCAGTGACCCACCGTTGTCATCGCCATGATCACAAGCACGGTGCTCGAAAACGAAAACATACACCTCGAAGATGGCCGCAAACTGTCGTACGCCATCTATGGCAGTCCAGTACCCCGCACCACGATCATCTACATGCATGGCTTTCCCTCTTCACGGTACGAAGGGAAGCTGTGGCACTCGTCCTGCACAAAGCACATGATACGCCTGATCGCCCCAGACCGCCCTGGTGTTGGTCTCTCGACGTTCAAGCCCAACCGCCGTATTCTCGACTGGCCAGTCGATGTCCTGGCGCTCGCAGACTCCCTGAAGATATCGCAATTCTACGTACTGGGTGTTAGTGGAGGAGCGCCCTATGCGCTGGCATGCGTGAAAAGGATACCGAAAAAGAGGCTGCTAGGCGTCAGCGTCATCAGCGGCATGTATCCTACAGAGCTTGGCACATCTGGCATGATGCTGCAATCGCGCGTGCTGTTCTGGATTGCGCCTTGGATGACAGGCTTGACTTCATTCATGTTCGACACTAGCATGGGCAAAGCTGCAAGATGCTCTGATCCGCAAGTCTTCGAAGACATGCTGGAGCAGGACGTTGAGAGCCGACATGCAGGCGACCGAGCTGCGATGAAGGACCCAAAGTACTGGCCAACGTTTGTCGCCATGATGCGAGAGGCTTTTGTCCATGGAAGCCGAGGCGCAAGCTGGGAGGCAAGATTAAAGGGCCGCGAATGGGGGTTCGAGCTGAGCCAGCTGTATGTTGGTAGCGATATCGGCTGCCCCCTCGCATTGTGGCATGGTACTGAGGATGTGGACTGCCCAGCGGCAACGGCGAGGAAGGCCAACGCGCTGATGCCGGGGTCCGTTTTGCATACAATGGAAGGAGAAGGTCATGTGAGTTTCTTCTTCAGCAGAGCAGATGAGATTTTAGACGATCTCATCGGTGTTGAAGAGGAAGAGGACTTCATACAAGCTTACAGGTAGGGCTCCGAGTACTTATTGCCTCCCTAAACTTTAATCCAGCTGCTTCTGAAGCGTTTTGCTTGAAAGTACAACATTCTAACGTCTTTCTTCATCTTCTGTCTCTCATATCGTATCTGAGCGACGTTCCCCTCGTCTGATTCCACGGTTTGGTCTTGTAGGCGTACAGGGCACACTTCTGATTGGTAGTCATCATTAGGGTTCGAACATTTGGTTCTTCGTCCCATACCAGATTTAACGTCTGCAGTATTTAACACGTAGCCCATTCCCTCTCTTCCCTCTCTTCGTCCTCATACGTCTTCACGAAGTACCACGCAGACACCCACTAGCATACCGAACAGCCTCGCGCCGTAAACAGTGTGTACATGTGCCTATCTGATCGAGCATCGAACACTAACCCAGGTTCAGACATGTATTCTAAGCGCTTCCTCACCCTCTGCCTGATCGCCACAGCCAGCGCTGCATCGATGGTGCCCACCACCTTGTCCACCGACACCTCTCCGGTCGTCACCGATTCTGCTCCTTCCACCACTGCAGCGCCTCTCGCCAACACACACCTCGCTGCAGTCCCTCTCGCTACAAGAGCGGAGCCTGGTTCCGTCCTCGACGATATTCCCGAGGACATGACGCAAAAAATGGCCCGGGTTCTCGACCTGACCTTGATCGCCATGTCCGAAGAGCGCCATATCGTCAACACGGACCTGCTGCACTTCAACCCCTGGGACTCCATCGACAAGATCTGCAGCATGGGCTACGAGCACGAAGGCGGCATGAGCGTGGATCAGAAGCCGTTTTACAGGGAGCTCAGGTTCCAGCTCCACGAGCTCAAGAGGATGAAGGAGGAGGCCAAGGGCCCGCCGCCGTGCACAACGATTATTGTTGAGCTTGAGGGGTCCAAGACGACTAATATTGAGTGTCCGACAAGCACTATGACCTGGTAGAAATATCCACCCAGTGTGGCAGACTTGAGCTTGGTAGCGAGATGGTTGCGCCGGGACGACCCCCCAACACCGCAAACATGATACTCAGATTGTCTTCTTGTCTATGGAGACTTCATTTTATAGATCTTTATCTTAATCCCCTAACAAAAAAACGACAAAGCTGCATATTGTGAATCTTGAGTACTTGACCACTCGCTGCAATTTGAATTATTGTCAAATTCGCTGCCTGAAAGCTTGGTGCACCCAGATCCCTTTTGCTTTTACCACGGATAGGAACAACGAGGGCTTCACTTTCGTCTTCCCCTCCTGATACACCCCACCTCAGCCTTGGCTCCGTCCTATTGGCCCGAAACATTCGGCCCACTCAGGGCGGATACGACCGCCCTGCTTTTCCTATATCCTAGGCCAGAATCTCGAGGACACCCTTTCCTCCTGTTCCAAAGAGATTGTGCCTGTCTCTTCCTCCCCATCTCCTTCTTCAGCTTCTTTATTCTTGGCTTCCAGCCGCTGTTGTCTCTTGTGTCGATCGCGGACTATTTCATCCACTGCCTTGTGCCCGGCCTGTTCTTCCATAGTGAGACTCACTACTACGCCGAGCGAAGTTGTGGGACCTGACTGGCGATGTATGCTTTGAGATGCGGCCTCAGGGTCACTATTGTGGCAGTTCTGGCTAGTGTTGATGTTGTATGGAAGATAAAAGTTGAGGAGCGTACAAATAGTGGCGAAGGTATAGTGCCCTACTTCCTTCACTTCAGCCTTACCTGCTATGTATGATCCATTCACCGGCTTACGAAGACCAATCGTCGCAAAGTCTAGGCTCTTGAATCATTTAGGCGCGTAATATCTCCTTCTGAAAGCCTTCCAGGCGAGGAGAGCTTTCATTTGCATCCGGAAATGCTGAAAACAGAAGGGAGGCCTTCCATAGTAATGTTCACATTAATTGTTCGACAACATCCACCTTACACATACCTCTCTCCATGTACAGGCGACCACAATGGAAGTTGCTCAGATCCCAGTAATGTTCACAACGCTGACGCCCCCAGACATACCGGCACCGTCTCCATCTGCTGCGACAGAATCATTCACACCTTCCAAGCCATTTGTTTCGAGGTTGTTGCCCCGACCGTTAAGAATGTTCGATTCGACTTTCTCATCGGCGCCGTTTGCCTCTGTCGTATCGGTATGTTCTCTCGCATTTTCACCGCTTGTACCAGCCGCTCTGACAAAACCCGGCACATTAGTTTGTCGTCCAGCAAAGCTCGCTTGTATTGTCGTCAAGACATCCGATTGCAAGCCGATAGCTGTTGCATAACCTGTCAAAAACCCTACCCTCTGAAAGCTTGCGTTACGATCGTTATCGAGGAGATTGAGAAGACCATCTGGAGCGCTTATCTCCCCCCGCGTTATGTCACCATAGATGTTCTCGCGGATCTTAGCAGTCTGGTCTTCGTTTTCGAGTAGCTGGTTGATGATTGTCTTGAGCATGCTCATCGCAACCTAAGCATCTTGTCAGTAGTATTCACAAACAAGTAACGGAATCTTACATCATCTGACTTGGAACGAACGAACTCGCCAAACGACATAGCACCATGAGGCGGTTGCTATATGCAGGTCAACACTAAAGCGCTCGGCTTGGGAACGGACCATACCTCCGGGGCCGCATCGGCCTTTTGCTGATCTTCAGCAGAAGACATGTTGTTATGCCTCAGACAGCGTTGATGGCCTCACTAGCTGGCGTCCTGTCCAGTCCAGGGTAGAGTAAGGTATGTTGTCGGGCGCGTAAGTAATATTGTGCAGAAGTGGATGTTTGGCAATGTACAGAGAAGATTAGAAAAAGGTAAGAAGAGTTTGGAGTTGGACCGGTATCTCACCGTCGCGCTTGTTGTCCATGCAACCCTTGATAGTAACTTCTTCATTCAAGATAGTACCTTCATCATCAACAGCCACGGGGGGTGGGTGTCTCCTGCAGTAGAACAACAACAACATACTTTTCACACATGCTCTTCTAATAAGGCCGATATTGTAGCATTTACTTCTTTTGTTTCTGTTGGCAGAGTGATGGGTCTCGACGGTCCAAAGTGACCGGCAAAAATGTGGAACCTTCAGGCACACATGCATGCTAAGATTGTGAGGTTTTGACAGGTAGACCGACAAATAACAGCACTAAGCTGACCGCAAGAGCAAAAAAAGATGTCGCTCATTATACATGGCGGTACCGTGAATCGAACACGGGCTGGCGCGGATCTGGATCGGAACACTACGTGTTCGCCAGCCACAACGCGACGTCATACCACTAGCTAGAGAGTTGTTAGACGTTGCGAGGGCGATGGTTGATGAATGAAACTTACACCATACCACCTCGGTGATGTTTGATGTGAGTTACTGAAATAATTCACATTATATTGCCATTCAAATGCATGCGCTGATGTTTTTCAACTCATTCAACTGGTCTCAGGTAAAAATTTTACGGCAGAACAGTTGTGGCGGGGTAGGATTTACGCAACCAGTGCGGGGTTTAAAAGTCCGTGCGCGCTGTATTGTAAGGTGAGAGGGACCACTTGCTGCACTCTCGTTCGTGGAAACAACCTCGCGTAGCGCTCCAAAACCTGCAGGACCGACACCATGTCGCGTCGCCAATCGCGCAATAAACAACCAACATCGTACCGCGTTGAAGATGAGTACTCTTTCCTTGACGAGGACGAAGGGTCTGAACCGTCCCGGTCGCGAAGGCCTACCGCACAGGAAGATGAGGAAGATGGAGACGATTTTATGCCGGATGCGCATGCAGAAGACGAGGCCGAAGACGAGTTTGAGGAAGACCTCGTAGAAGAGGATGAATCGGAAGCGGGCTCAGCTGCAGACGAGGAAGCCGCGGTTCGCGATTCGTCCGTCATCGATGTTGACGATGTCGAAGTCACACCTTCACGGCCAGCTGTTAGCAAAGGGAAAGGCAAACGCGCCGAAACTGCCCTGCTCCAGGCCCCATCACCCAAGGCGATCGCTCCGGTGAAGGTACCTCACAGCTTTGCCAGGAGTGGTGGGAGAAAGGTGAATATGGACGATGACAAGATGCGGTCTCGAGGTGTCGCGGACTTCAGCAAGCAAGGAGGGCAAGAAGTTCGACTGAAAGATCTCTTTGGTCCCGCCCTTACAGACTTGAGGCCTATTTTGAGAACTAGAGACGAATGGAAACTACAAGAGACACTACCCATCCGTGGAACTGGTTTGGCGAGAAGCTACTTTGAAAGCACGGAGGCAAGGACAAAAGATGAGAAGCTGGTGCAAGCATGGTATGCCAATACTGGACGGGCGAATTTTGTGAGAGCTCAGAAAACTTCCATTCTGAGTCAAGAGCAGGGCGCTGCATACATGCTCAACAGCGGTGCTGATTCGCTCAACGTCCTCATGGGCAAACCCACCGACCCTCAGCTACACCCACTCAAGAAGCACTCCTTCATCAATATCGCAGATCCCTTCGAAAACAAGGCGGATAGAAGGGGCTGGCTGTTGAATCTGGGTTCGCGCATCCAGGACGCTCAATGGATGACCAATGAAGACGGCGGCACACAGTACCTCGCTGTTGCCGTGGAGCAAAAAGACATGGCGAGTCAGCAACCACTGCCAATGGAGCAATCAACCGCACCTGCATTTTCAGCTACAAAACCGTTTGCTGCTTCCATCCAGATCTGGGCTTTCGAATCTACGAGGACAGGAGCTTTGGATCCTTCGAAGAAGCCCCGGCTTGCTTTAGTGATCTGTACAGACTGGGGCGCTCCGAAACAGCTCAGATGGTCTCCTATCAAGTCAAACGACCGAGACTTGCCGTTGGATGATGGTAGGACTGGTGAGATAGTTGATGTTGGGCTTCTTGCAGGCATATGGTCCGACGGACGCGTAAGGGTGCTCAATATCGAAATACTCCAGACCGATGCAGAACACACCGAGACTACTTTCTTGAGAATCTCACAGGCAGCTTTCGATGCCGCGATACCGCAGACTGTTCCAACGTGCCTGCAATGGCTCTCTGGCTCGACTCTTGCAGTTGGAACCTCTGCGGGCACCTTGGCCATATGGACGTTGACGCGTCCGGAAACTCTTTCGACCATCGGAGCAGACGGCGCTAGTCCTAGGCCTTGGTTTTACAAGCAAATAGGCGACACGTACGTCTTGACACTTCTGTCCGGCTGGCCTTCACAGCCCCACTTCCTCTCAGCAAGTACAGCGGATGGCTTTGCCAGGCTGTATGATATACGGTCTCCAGATGCAGACAACGTCGCCTCGGTACGTGGGCGAGTACTGGTCGTCACTCAGGCATGGCATGAGCATACACAGTCGTTCATCATGCCGGACGAACACTACATACTTAAGCATAACCCAATCCGACGCTTTTACCACAACATCTACAGTGCGCGAGCCGAGAGTAGCATCGTGCGCGTGGCCGCGAGCCCCGTACATCCAGGTGTTCTAATCGGAGGTGCCAATGGAACAGTCTTTGCAACCAACCCTGTTGGGCGAGTGGTCAACACGAAGGTCGTCCCGTGGCAGCAGATTTGGTTTGTGCATGAATGGAGGCCGCCGTTGGACGACATGGTTACCGAGGCACTTGACCAAGACATCCAGATGCAGGATGAAGAGGTCACGGAGGATCCGAATCCAGACGCACCAAAGGTACCACCATCACTGCTGTCTGAGCCCATGGTGCGCATCACGGAAGGCTACAAAGCTACACAGCCAGGTATCCAATATTCGACCGCGTCGAAGAAGAAGCCGGAGAACGAGAACAGCACCTTGATTACAATCTACGAGGAGCAGTCGTCCATCAGTGCGCTGTCATGGAATCCCAATCTCAGGTTTGGAACTTGGGCAGTGGCAGGTATGAACAGTGGGCTACTACGTGTGGAAGACATTGGCGTTTAGCAATATGTCAATCGATAATTGGACGGACTGATGGGCTTTGTCCCTTTGTAGTATCAAACAAAAATACTGTTTACTCTTTTCTCAAAGACCGTGTTGTTTGGACGGGTTCTATACTTCCTTTGTCCAGGCTCATAATGCTGGAGACTCGTAAGCTACCAATCAATCTTTAAATGCCTCCTTGATGCCGTAACTCCAGAAGCAAAGCATATCGTCCTTCAAAATGGGTCTTAAGAGATTCCCTACCAGCTTGCACGAGCTACCAGCATTCACCTATTCCAAAGCCATCCCCAACGCCATAGACCGGCACACACGCCACGGCAGGCCCAAATCCACTCTCCACAAAGCAACAGCCATTTACGAGGGCAGAAAGATCTTCCCCCGCCGCATCACCGAAAATGTGATCGACGTCGCGCGCTGGGAAACAAATGGTCGCATCCGCAAGCCTGGTAAATACCCAGCTGGCCTCCGCCATCCTTTGGACATACTCACAGCAGTGCTGTACAAGAAACCCCGCCCCCGAAAAGCCAAAACGGCAGCAAAGAAATCCACAGCAAAGAAACCCACAGTAATGAAACCCGTAGCCTCTTACCTAGCAGCCGCAATCAAGCGCTGTGCCTCCTGCCACACAACCGCGAGGACCTCAAACCAAGTGTGCGACTGCACAACAACGGCGTGGGACAACACCAACACGCCCAACTGGCAGGCGCAGAACATCGATCTGCGGTGGGTGAGCGACCTCCTAGGCGTCGGGGCCTACGCGCTGAATAGCTTCACCAAATACATGGTGCTCGGTGAGTATCTGGGCGAGCTTGTGCCGGGGTCTTTCCTCCCTGAAAAGGGGACGGGCGGGGATAGGTACTTCTACGATGTCAAGGATGAGGAGAATGAGACTGTGGCGTTTGTTGATGCGTTGAGAGTCGGTAATTGGACCAGGTTTGTTAATCACTCCTGTGATCCGAATACGGCGTGTGACATGGAGAGGGTTGGTAGGGGGTTGAGACATGTTGTTGTGGCTAGGAAGAATATCAAGAAGGGTGAGCAGGTAACGCTTGATTACGGAAAGGAATATTGGGATGTGCTGCATGAGAACCAGGTGTGGTGCGAGTGTGGTGCAAGTACTTGTAAATACAACGAGACTGCAAGCGCACCGGAAGTTCCGTCGGAGAAGGGTAGAAAGGTGAAGAAAAAGAAGAGGGTACGTAAATAAGCCTGCACTGCCACCACATCATGTATTCCAATTATACAGAAGATGCAGACATGTATTAGACTTTTTTTTTGTTGCTAATATCAACCAAGCTACACGGACGCCAAACCTCTAGCCAGTTTCAGGGACCAGAGGATAAAGAAAAGAGACCTCGAAAACCTACATGAGGTCAAGGGAGTATCATCGTGAAGCTAATCTTACAGGATCATAACATGGTCCACTTTTTACCATCAATACTGCAGTCGTAATCGTGTCGTAAAACGTCTGGTAGCCATCCAGGCCAAACGATGCTTGTCAGAGTCGATCAGATCAGGGTGAATCATCTACAACTCGTCCTTGGCAGCAGAAGCAGCCTTGGATGCCTTGGCGCTGGCAGAGCTGGCAGAGGCACCAGCAGCATCGTATCCAGACTGAGCAGACTTGGATGCAGCAGAGGCAGCGCTCTGAGCAGACTTGGACGCATCAGCGGAAGCGGAAGCAGCCGACTTGGAGATAGACGACGAAGAGGAAGAAGCAGCCTTAGCAGCGGAGCCAGTGGCGGACTTGACCTGGCCCTTAGCGGAGCTAGCGGAAGCGGTAGCTACCTTGGAGGCAGAACTGGCCGAGGCAGCAGCAGCGTCAGTGGCAACGCCAAACTGGTTCTTGATCAAGTTGGTGTAGTAAGCGAAGCCGTCGGTGGCCTGGGCTGCGGCGCTGTTCGCGTTGGAAGTAGCAGCACCGTAGGCAGAGGCAGCAGTAGCGGAAGCAGAGTCGCCGTAAAGACGGGCACGGTGCTTGCGGGCGAGAGCAATCAATTCGTTGCGCTTGGAGCCCTGAGGAACCTTGATACCGTTCTTGTCGGCCCACTCCTTGATCTGAGAGTCAGACCACGAGTCGAGAAGAGCATCGCTCAAGCTCTGCTGGGCGGCGGCGGCGGAAGAAGAGACCTGAGCATAAGCACCCTGAGCGTTCTGGCTAGCAAGACGAGACTGGCGGCGGAGGGTAGCGATGAGGGAGTCACGGGTGGAGGGCTGGGGAACGTTGTAGCCGCGCTCGTCGAACCACGACTTGAGGTCAGAGTCGGACCAGGAAGCGTAGAGCCAGTCACCGGGATAGTTGGCAGTCTCCTTGGCCTTGTCGGCAGCAGACTGGTAGTTCTCACGAACGCTCTTCAGGAGAGAGTCGCGCTGGCGGGGCTGGGGAACGGGAATGCCGTTCTTGTCGGCAAAGGCCTTGAGCTGAGAGTCGGTCCAGCTACGAGGTATCAGCATACGTGGGGTAAGGGACAGAGGTACGTTGCTTACGAGTCAAAGATCCAGTCCTTGACGCTGCTGTACGCCTGGTTGGCAGAGTCCTCGGTTTCGTACCAGTACGCCTTGACCTGCTCGGCGAGGCTCTTTGCGTCCTGCTCGGTGCCCTTCTTCGCCTGCTGACCGCGGGCAGTCAGGTAGTCGGAGAGAGACTTGGCGTCCCAGCTTGTGTAGGGGTTGACGACCTTGTCGTTCCAGTTGTCGGCAACAGCCTTCTGGAGGTTCTTACGGTCGGAAGGGCCAGGGTGTGGGACATTGTTGTCCGACAGCCAGCGCTCAAGTTCCGTCTCGTGCCACTTGTCGTAGACTGCTTAACGGTGTCAGTATGAGCACGGGGCCTGATGTACGGTAGCATCAGAGGAGATTGTCAGAGCACGCACCAGACTTGCCGAACCAGCTGTTGGCTGTGGCCTGAGCCGCCAAAGTCACCACCAGGGTGGAAGCAAGGGAGAACTTCATGTTGTGTGGTCAATCAATTATCGTGGTATCGATGAGTTGATTGATGGAGGGTTGCTGTGACAGGATTGAGAGCGGTGAGAGATAGGGTATGATGATGAGAGGGCGTGGCAGCTTTATGAGGGGAGCACAAATGGCTGGCGAGTAGAGCAGCGGTGACGTACGTTAGCTGTCACCTTCTAGTGCGCAAACAGGGCCAGGTCTCGCCTGCTGCGAGCGTGCAGCCAATGAAAATGCATCACCGTCCTATCACAGACGCGGACATCGCGTTTTTCTTGTGCACAATTGTGGAATCGCTTTCACGAGCCAGGCCAGCGCGCACCCTGCCGGTGGAGCAACGGATGATGATCTGCGGCCTGACATCAATCTCTCCGGTCATTGAATGGTATGGACGCTGCTTTCCCGTCTGTCCCTCTGCTTTGAGGCCTTCTTGCGGACAGGCGACGTATTGTCATGGCATTTCGAGATCCTCCATCATGATCGCGCTTTGTGGGGAAAGCCACTGACGTCAGCTTTGATCCGTGCTCAAGCTGTCTTTGTCCAGAACGCACCATGGCTGATGCGGTGCGGGTGTCACACCAAAGAACAAGATGTTTGAGCGGCACAGCTTTCTACAAGTTCTGGGGCTGCACGTTATAGTGGAGGTAGCGTGTGAATACTTGTTACTGTAACGCTGTGTTATGGGACGATGATTGATTGTTTGTGCATGATTTGTTCCCATCAAAGCACTTGCCGTGCATGTTCGTAATCGTACAGCCATTGACCGCGTAGGCCCTCAATTCAACCATGAACCCTCCTTACGGCTCCCTGTCGCGTCCGCCTTGCCCTGTGTCAAGTTAGCCAGCGGCTTCCACATGTTGTCCGGCGTAGCTTACCAGCCCAGAAGCTTTTCGGCACCTTGTCCTTGTCCGCTTCCTCATTGCTGACCTGCTCGTGCGCTTTCTCAGCCCTCTGATCCATCTCCTTGTTGTGCTGCTTCACCTCCTCGCTTTCCGTTGCAGGGGGGCTTGCATTCAGGATTTTGGGTTGGGGTCCGTTGACAGACTTACCGTCGCCTCCACCGGTTTTTGATGCCCCGTCGTTTGACTGACTCTGCTGCGATGGCTTCGATGCGGATGAGGATGACGAAGAGCCCTTTGATGAAGAACCAGAATCCTCGTTGGGTGACGAAGACGACTGACCCTTGGCGAC
Organism: Phoma sp. RAV-16-625; assembly: GCA_004335185.1. Lineage (NCBI taxonomy): Eukaryota > Fungi > Ascomycota > Dothideomycetes > Pleosporales > Didymellaceae > Phoma > Phoma sp. RAV-16-625. The sequence continues at coordinate 357,990 of SAUA01000010.1, forward strand.
CTTTGGTGGTGGCGGGCCGGGATGCTCGATGCTCTCGCTGGGGTTCTGGCCCTGTTGTTGCGGCTTTTCGCCAGCTGGGTTGCCATCGCCAGAGCCATAGTCCTGTGTTGCGAAACGAACCTGAGGGCGGGCGAAGAATGCTGGGCGGACAGCCGCCGGGCGAGCTGCTGAGCGCAGGAGAGATGCTGATCGTAGGAAAGGCATAGCGTAAGGTATTGTTGATGCAATTGGGGTGTCGCAAACGTAGAGAAGTCTGGTGGAGATTCGCAGCTCAAAGCTGAAGGTCAAGCTCCTGGATCTGGTTGGTCTAGCTCCACGAATCATAGGTGACATCATCAGTGCATGTAAGTGCTTGCGCGAACCGCCAACGTCACCAACGTTTCACAAATGGTTATTGTCTTTGTCGATCTTGCGTGCTCATAAATATTCAACAGATTACCTAAGACGATGAACGAAGGGTATCGCGCAGGTTCAAATCCAAGCCAAAACGAAGTCTATCCCAAGGAGTCCAGCAATATGTCCAAAATACTCCGTATGCACCTTCGCTAATACATAAAGCGATCAAAATATACAAAGCGGAAGTATTGTCAAGCTTATATGTTCAATCGATGCCAATCATCGTTCCATCACATCTCCAATCGTCAACTTCAACACCCTCGGCTTGTGTGTTGGTTGCTTCAGGATCCACCTTGACATGGCTGAGCCAGGTGCCGACTCTGTTGGCACCTCGTTTGGTCCCGTCCAAGCACAAGCCAGCCATAGCTGATGAAGGTGCTTCAGCTGCCGCATGTCGAGACGCTGGAGCTGGAGCTGGAGCTGGGGCTTCGCGCACCACGCGGCGGCTCGTGAAGTAGGATTGGCGAGGAGCAGGGACTTGGACCGGTCTATGTGCGGCAGAGGTAATGACGGGGCGGACCTGGTAGGAATCGTTCATGTGGTGGCCGCCGGTATTGCCGAGACCATAGACTTCGACGTTCGCGATATCGCCGCGGTTGAGGCTGGACGCTGCGATGTTGGGAACGTGTAGGTGACGTTGAGACTGTAAGTGGGCAGCCAAAGCTCCGTCCGCACGGTCTCGTGGACGTTCGCGTTCGCTGCGGTGGCGAGTACGGCTAGTCCGTGTGCTGGATCGACGTGCGAGAGGAGGAGAAGGCTCTTCGGCGAGTTCGATGACTTCTACACCTTCATGCCTACTGTAGGGCACGCGCATACCGTCAAGGCGGTCCTCATCGGGGATGTGCGCGTACTCAAACCAAGGACAGTTGCATGTCTTCCAAGGCAATGCGCAGACCATACAGAATTGAGCGGTGCAACGGCTGCGTGACGTTAGTCAAGATACAGAATATGCGTAGGATAGCACTGACCAAGTCATGTGGTTGCATCCCTCTTTCAGCTCAACAACGGCTCTACAGTTGTAGCACCTCTGCCAGCCTTTCTCCTTAGCCATTTGCACCAGGCGATTAGTCTCTTCATCTTTCGGACAGTCCTTCCTAGTGTGATACTTGCTGTTGCACAAGACACATACTTTGGTGCTGCATCGACCACAACGGGCATATTTTCGTCCTGAAGTCAAGTCGACACGGATCTTGTTCGGCTTGATCCACTCGCCGCAGCCTTTCGCAGGGCAGTAAAGCCTGTTGGCAGCCGTGTATTCTTCATACTTCTGGTTCCATAGTCTTTTGAACTTGTCGTCGAAAAGACGCTCAGCGTACTTCAGCGGGATGTGCTCTTTGGTACAGCATCGCGGAGGCATGTGCTGGGGATCCTGGACGGACAGAGTAAACTGACGCTTCAGGCACGAGTGACACATGCGATGACCGCAAGCGAGCTTTGCCGTCTTGCTAATGGGCAAATCATCATTCATGCAGACAAGACAGTCGACCCTTACACACAGTCAGCCACAACTCGTACGGCGGTGCAGTGTATTTGTTACCTTTGGACCTCCTTGATAGGTGGTGATCTTGGTCCCGCTCTGAAGAAGGCGGAGAAGATGCCTCCGGAGTTTCTGCGAGAAGGCTGCTCTCTAGTAGAGTACGATCTCACCACAGGGGCGGCGACAGGAACAGCAGATAGCCTGGCGGCACTGGGACGTCGATCAGATCTTGTCGACGTGTATCTGCTGCCTGGCTCCCGCGCGGAAACGCTTCTAGTGATAATGAGCTGCTGCCGTCTGTCGATAGTATATAGAACAAGCGTACCTGCTCATTTTTGGTTCATCAACTCGGCGCGAGGAGCCGGAGCCGGACCGCGGTGTGTAAGCAGTCCGACTTGAGGAGCCGCCTTCATCGCTTCTCTTGCGCCCCGAAGATCTCCTGACCTCGTTCGACTTTGGGCGGCCATAGACATAGTCGTCGTCTCTATCGACTTCGATCACCTCCCTCTTCTTCTTTGTTTTGCGTGTGCCATCTCTCCTCAACTCTCGATGGCTGCTGCGGGGTTCCTTGACGCTTTCTACCCTGGTGTCTTGTGCCATGCGATCCTGGTCGCGATATCGGTCGCTCTCAGGTCTTGCGTAGTAGCTGGCCCGCCGCGCCCTCAAGTCGCTAATGTCGACCTCTGCCTCGTGCCTTGCCTCCTCTGCTCGGCGACGTTCTCTGCGCTCTCGCTTTGCAGCGTACTCGTCGTTGTCGTAGTCGCGACTCCGGTGGCGGCGGTGGTGCCTACTCTCTCGGTCGTCTCGTAGAGGCTCGTCGGCGTATTGATATCGTGTGCCTGCCTCATCGCGGTTCCTGACCATCCCCGGCAACATGCAGGGTTATATCCCACCCGGGCGTGCCAGCCTACAAAGTCACAGGTTCTGGCAGACCTCAGGCAGACGTGCAGGTGGACGTGCAGCAGAGGGGTTGGGTGGAGGGTGTCTGTGGGATGTGATTGACGAGCAGCCACCTGCAGGCAGGTCGTGCATCAGACGGTCTGCACACTCCAACCAGCGCCCGCCGCGTTGGGCGGTGAAGCGCGAAAGAGAGCGGCGTGGACGGGTTCCCCAATGATCAGTGCCGCTTTCCAGGGCTTCGCTAAGGATTAAGATTCGTTTAGCGGCGGCGACAGGGGTTGGTGCCGTCGGGCACATGTCATGTGTCGTCGACGTGATGGCTGCCAGCTGGTCGAGAGACCAACACAGGTGATGAAGAGAAAAGGGAGAAGAAGACGTCGCCTGGCAAACATGGCTTTGTTGGGTGCGCCCGCAGCGACTACCCTGGCTGTGACCAATGGTGCAACAGGCGGCAAACTTGACGCAGCGTGTTCAGTTTTCGTCAGGCTTTGTCGCACCGCCCCATTTGGGCTGCAAGCTGAGATGCGACGTACTGAGTCGAGTCGAGTCGCCAGAACGATGCAGAGGGGTTCATTGCATATTAGCTGAAGTGTGACAATGCTCAACAAGGAGCGCTGCTGTCCTTCAATCCCTCAGTCCTTCTCAAGTGTGACCTGTGTAGAAACCTCCCACTTCTGTCCCCCACTGCCATAACTCCCACCCAGACGATTCCGTACCATGCTGCCGATTCGATCGCGCAGACGTCCTATCTCGTCCAAATTCCGTACCCGCACCTTCAGATTCGCCTGACAAAGTCCGTAGTGAACCTGCCAAAACTTTGCCTCTTCGACTGCGCTCACAGCTGGGTCTGTCTCCATGTCGTACACGACGTCCGCTACTCCTGGGCCCGAGTAGGACATCAGCAGCATCTTGCCCAGCGTCCATCCCTGAATCCAGCCCAATGCAACCATGCAGATTGCAACAGAAAAGGACAGGGTGCGGTCTAACCAGACGTACATTTGTATGCTGAGCAAAGGCAGAAGCAGCAACAAGGCTGAGCAGGACAGAGTCAGGAAGTGAGACGGGTTGCTCAGGACTGAAGGCAGATTCGCGATGGCGCTCAGTCTCATCACTTTGCCGATACGAGCATGGTTCTTCAGCAAGATGGCAGAAATGAGCGTTGAAACGATCCCGCTCAAAGCTGCAAGGTCGATGCTACCAGGAGAAACTCGCTCGTGTGCATCCGTGTGGTGCGCAGCGTGTCCACCGGTATTCTCCAGCGCATGTGTCAAGCCATGCGAGATGAGGTCCAGACCCATGAACAAGAGGCCAACAGACATTCCCAGTCCTGCGATGACTTCGAGACGCTCAAATCCAAACGGATGGCGGATACTGGAGCGCTTCCAGACCTCAAAGTTTGAGCCGACATCGACCGCAACGCACAAGAAAGCGCCGATCGCATCGTAGAATATGAGACGAGACAGCACTGTGAGTGCTAGGGACTCGTGGGAGCCCCATTGCACAAGTCCTGCAACAAGGAGGTGGCCAAAACACCAGCCCAGTCGCAACTTCTGATCCTTGGACATGGACGATCGGTACTCTTTGAAGGTTGGGATGGGTAGGGACGCTGGGAGTTGGAGGGGAGCGCGAGGCGCTGGTTCGAGGAAGATCTGGTGGGATACGCTGCTATGCTTGTACTTGTGCCCTCGTCTCCTTCCAATATCCTGCTGGGATTAGCCAGTGGCTGGTTAAGAAGAGCAATTGCCTTACATTCTGCTTTGCCTGTGGTCGGCCTGGCTGATAGGTGACCGATTGAAAGTTGAATGGATTTCGCGCATTGTCTGTGCCGCTGATCGAGGGCACATCTGTGTCCGTTCCACTCATGGCGCTTGCTGGCGTGTAGGGAAATGTTGCGCTTGCCGGCGTATACAGCGTGGTCGGCGTCGCGCGCTGCGAGACAGAGTCGCTGGGCCCGAGCGTGGCATACTGCTTCGAGGGAAAGGTGGCCGACATTGGAGAGAGGGCATTCGGGTCGAATCCCAGCCCTCCAGCGGACAGCTCGCCTTCAAATCCAAGTCCGACCGGCGGTCGCGGCGCGGCTTCGTCAGGAGGCGGCGTTGGCGTTCGCGGTGGGAGCTTCACCCTGGGCATGTTTGAGGCCATGGTAGCGGTAGCGGTAGCTACTCAATGTGCGACTGCAAGAACGATGGCTCCGGCGACGACACACGTCCACGCACTCGCAGATAAGAAAGCCAGATTGACCCAGGACGCGCGGTGGAGGGGAGATTGGGGGAGGCCTTCCACATGCAGATTGCTGATCCCTCGGCGTGGACCGCTTGTGCCGCTGCACCAATCACTAGCCTCCGAGGCCGCCGCAGGGGCTGATTGAGGCTAGACGTCACTGGCTGCGTCGTTTGGGACGACAATGCGCGCCACGTCCTCGTTGTTCTGGGATAGATTGGTTGCGAAACATGACACTTGGGACTTGACAGGTGCGCCGTAGCCCATGGCCAGAGCGTGTGCGCGCCACAACCATGGAACAGGAGACCGGTCCACAGCGACACGGCAGCAAGGACGCACCACGATCCGCAGGCACGGCCAAAGTGAAGGGAACTGCTCAGTCTGAAGGCACGCCAGAGCACAAGCGCAGTAAATCCGGAGGCATTCTGGGCAGTCTTGCGTTTCTGAGATCCAAAGATGTTGTCAAGAAGCCAGTGTTGACGCTGGACGCAGAGGATGAGGGCCAGATAGAGGACACGGAAGCTACACAGGGACGCTCCTCCCTCGCGACTGCGATGGGGCACGCTCGAAAACGAAAAGGCTCGCTGAGAAAGGCAGCCATGGCGAAAATGCGTGAGCGCAGTGGCTCGCTGCGCAAGGACCGGACGTCTTTGAAGCCGCCCATCATTACCACGACCATGAGCACAACTTCACTCGACGACGACGATACAAATCCCCACCGCTTCAGCTACGAGAACGCTCCCCTCAACTCATCCTCGGACAGTGGATGGCTGTTGCCCAAAAGCGCCCTGTCTCACTCTGCGTACGCATCCAGTCTAGAGACTGCAGAACGCCCGCGACTCCTCGCCTCGCCGATCACAAGTCCCGTCGGCCCATACGCATCTACGACGGACGAAGACGAAGCGCTCTCGTTCTACCGACCTCCTGTGTCCGGCAGCACCAGTTCTTTGTACGCCATGTCTACACAAGACCCCACTGTTCAACGCCGCCGCTCAAACCGATCTGATCGGCGTACCTCCCTTACGACAGTCCAAACGCCCCCTGATCTCGAAGCTGAAGACGAGTGGGACTACAGCGAGACTGAGTGGTGGGGCTGGGTTGTCCTCGTAGTGACGTGGATCGTCTTTGTCGTTGGAATGGGCTCCTGTCTAGGCGTATGGAGCTGGGCTTGGGATGTCGGTGAGACTCCCTATGCGCCACCAGAACTGGAAGACGACGACTCGCTGCCCATTGTTGGGTACTATCCTGCGCTGATAGTGTGTACCGCCGTGATGAGCTGGGTTTGGGTGGTTATAGCCTGGGTCGGCATGAAGTATTTTCGACACTCAAAGATGGTGGCAGACGACTAACGTATTTGCCAACTGCCATCTGCCATCTGCAACTTCAACGAAACAATATTGTGAATACACTCCCTCATATACAAGAAGAGAGATGCATCAAGTGTTGTTGGTCAGGCCAGCAGAAACGATCATGAGCACCCTCCTGAGCTTGTTGTCATTGTGCTTGCTGCCAGATGGAGCAAAAAAGTACGCCCTACTACAAAAGGCAAAAAGAAATTAGTTGGAGTGATCCCGGATGAACCGGGCACTGAAGCTTGTCGCTTCTGTGGATCGAACACAGTACCTCCAGATTTAATGACTGAACTTCAGTCTGGCGCTCTCCCAAGTGAGCTAAAGCGACTGGATTGATTTGATGAAAAAACTGGCAGATAAAATATAGATAATCTTAGAAATTGATGTCGGTCAGCACTATGTGCCATGCTTTCACTCTGGTAATCTTCTGTCGCTTTTGAAACGCTCGAGTTTTCCTTGCTGTGGGATATGTAAGCTACTAGTTCAACTTCAAGTGGGCCAACCGAGGTTGAGCTATGACGCGAACTTTCGATGCGAGCTTCGCAGCTGCAAGCTCAGTCTACCCTGCCACGCCTTCAATACCAGTCACAGCTCTTACGCACCACGAAGGATGCAACCCTCGCCGCTAGCCAACCCATTGGCTACTGTAGCCCAACTAGAGACCTCAGGGTCACAGCTTGACGGAATACCGCCGGATCTCGAAGACTCAGTCAAATATGCTGGCGCAAGACTTACGCAAGCTGCCGGTGTAGTGCTCAGACTGCCACAGGAGGTTATAGCTCAAGCCATCATCGTCTTTATGAGGTTCTGGTTGGGTGCAGATGGTGGAAGTCTGGCCGAGTTTGGTGCTGGTGTGAGTCCACCTTCCCAGCAGAGCATGTAGCTGTACTAATGGCGCGGTAGCAAGTGTCCGCTTCTTCGCTGTACCTTGTCAGTAAGCTTTCCGCGTATCCAAAGTCGGCGCGTAGTCTTGTCAACGCCTACGCATATCTCGATGCTTTCCCTCTTCCTCCCATGGACACTGAGCCGGAAGAGAGCAAAGCTGAGATGTACTACGTCTCTGAAGGCATATTCGAGCGCCGACGAGCCTCCCTCTACGAAACCGAACAGCGCATTTTGAAGACACTCGGCTTCCAGGTTCAAGCAAAGTTACCGTATACCCTCTGCATCACGTACATGCAAGCGCTCGATGCTTTCACACATCCACGCGCCTCTGAGCTCGCCAAACGCGCAATCGCACACCTGAATACTGCTCTTCTGAGCCCTCAGCTTCTGTACCTCACACACCAACCGCCAAGCTTGGCCACTGCGGCGATATACCTGGCGGCCAAAGAAGTGGGTATTAAATTGCCAGAAGTTGAGTGGTGGGAGGTGTTCGATACGGATAGAGAAGAACTCGGCTTTCTCTGTGTAGGATTCCTCAGCATAGAAGGGTTTGCAGAGCAGGAGAAAGAAAGATGGGCTGGTCGAAGGGTACCTCTCACAGTTGAAGAAGTAAATGCGGAGATGAAGAGGCGCGATGAGGGCGCTGCGTGATGAGCCACGAGTGGAATGCTTGTCCAGTTCACCAGTCGCCCTTTATTCGGAATCGACTGCACGTCGGCCCCTCATCAGACTGCTCGTCTGTGGAGACCTGACAGCGTCACGTCCAATTTACGACGGCTCACATTATGGCTGTGGCTACGACGAGGAACGCACAACCGGGATCGGAGATGAAGGTCCCCTACTTCCGGAGCAAGGCTGCGTGCGTAGTCAGCTGGAGGTGCCAGAGGGTATGCGCCAGATACGAGATACAACTGATATTAGGGTCCTACCAACGCTCTTTCGGCTCAGCACTCGCATACCTACTCCAATACGCGCCATCCAAAGCCTTCGGAGGCACGTCAACTCAGTCTGGTCGAATGGGGTCCGACAGCGTAAGTTGCGATGCAAGCATCAGGTTCCATACATAGCACCATTGGATAAAAGACTTACCGATCGCGATCTACTTCCTTCCCAACGTCGGCGGATGTATGATTCATTGCCAGATTTCTATCTCGTTGACGGGAAAGAAAAGGCTCTAGGTCCTGCCACTACTCATGTGCAGCCATATAACGTATCCTATCACTGGGAAGACCTTGCAGACAGCCAAATCACATCTTCATGGGTCAAGCCCTTGCGTATCCGTCCAGACGAGATTGTTCGAGTCCAGGCGGGAACCTTGAAACGTAATGCCGCTGTCAGACGGAGCGGCAAAGATGTCACAAAATCGTCATTCAGCAGTATAGCGGACGCAAGACCGGTCATATCACCTTCAACGACCAAGCGCACGGCTTTCGGACATAACCATGTGCTATCCACCCACAAAATGCAGCGTAGCTTCAGCTTCGAACATGTAGTGCCATGTATAAACCCGAGCGCCACCTGGGAACAAGCCAAGCAAAAGGTCGCATTAAAGCCAACATCGATGACCCGTATAGACTCGGGGGCTGAACGAATTACAAAAGGACGAAGCACGCGTTTTCGCGAGAAGTTGGACTATCCACCGCGTATTGCCCGTACCTTCTCGGAGATCCTGGGCCACGAGTCCTTCATTCCCACTGCGCTGTTGGACAGCGATGAATATAGTAAATAATTAGTAGGCGGCATGAACGTCTGCTACAGTCTAATCAAAGAATGTTGATACTTCAATTTCAAAATCTCTGATACCCACCCACATACTTTGCGCTGTATGTATGCTGAACAGCTACTTCACATCCCAACATCTCTAGTGTCCCAAGAACAACTCTCCCACTCATGATGCGCAAGACTAGACCTGCGTCGCCAACCCATCCCCCAGAACCTGGATATCGACAAGCAAGACCTGCGCCTCGAGAAAAACAAGGTTTCAACCTCGCTGCCATCGGTACTAGACGCAAAGGCGAGATGAGATCATGCCCAGAACAGTAAAGGAGAAAGATTGTGGCCTAATCACCTGTTCTTGTATTCCCTTGTTGGGAGCTAAAACGATGTACCTATAGGTTTGAGTACAATTTCTCAGAGAGAAGCTGATGCCGTCATGCCAGTGCTTCGCCTCTCGAACCTATTGTGCTGATTCTTGTTTCTATCCCGCTGGTATTGTCAATGCTACTGTCGCAGCATTGACTTGACAGATACTCCTCCTCCTTCTCCTCCTTCTCCTCCTCCTCCTGACCGAGAACATTCAAACCCACAAAACGTACCCGGACGCAGTGAGCGTCCCCTTCAAGAGGTTCCGGAACGCGTACGAGGTACAAATCCTGTGGTCTATCAGATTGGAGGGGGAAACGCCGTCAGTAGTTGAAAGAGTCGCACTCGTACACGTACTCGCGCGCGCGCAAGCGCGTCCAACAAAGTCTTGTTTTTGCTGTTGACGACGCGTCTCTGATTTCTACAATTCAAGACCCGGTCTCTTTGTTGATCGAGATACAACTTTGCTCGTATTGTTATGTGATCTGGACACCATCTCTCTGGCGACTAGCCCACGAAAAGTAAAGTACATTTCGTTGGATAGAATCGACAAACTAAAAGCGAGCTGTGTAACCAAAGGACTTGGTAGTAGGACAAAGCAGACGATAAGCAGGGCGACGCGGATTGTGTACCATTGTAGATTATGTACCATTGTAAATAATTATAGATACTGAAGATTCCTAGCCCATTTTTAAGCCGATGATGTCAACGACTCTACGAAATGCCGTAAGCACGATAACCGACTCAGTACGTCCACTCCATCGTCAATGTCTTTATTACAGCCAGGCCGCATGGAAGTCGATTCCCGAGGAATTTGTGGAAGACATTTTGTGCTGCACTCATCGTCGGATGCCGGGTGTAGCGCGCTTCATCATGGGCGGCTTGACAACCGCTGACCTGGGAGCCAAGTTCTTGCTAGCAAAGAACCTGTGTGCGAGAGCTTCCTTAGGTTGGATACGCTTCTCGACGTTCATGTGAAGCGAACCATTGAGCAGGTCGGCAAAGTCGTTCAGTTCGGCGACGGTGGGACCACCTTGAGCAATGCCTCGGGCAGCATCATGAACTCTACTTTTAATGTCGCGACTGATCTTCTTCTGCTGCTCGATCTTGCGTACAGAAAGCTGCATGATGTTAGCGTATGCTTCTGTGGACTCACTGAAAAAACTTGCCTGATTGTACTGATCCACCTCTCGGCTGATGAATTTCAGCGGCGGTCCAGCCTCGAAGTGTTCGAGAACGTTGTTCAAAATACCCTTTTTCAATAGCTTCTCGCTCGGCCAGCCAAGACAGTCCATGAATGCCTTGATCATCTGGTTGTTCGAGCGTCCAGTGAACAGAATCTTTCCCGTCCAAAGTTCGTACGCGGTGCAACCAACGGCCCACATGTCGACCGGATAGCCTATGTCCATGCCCAGAATAATCTCGGGCGCACGGTAGAATCGACTCACGAGGTATTCGGTACGCTCGATGACGTCTCGCCTATCGACAGCGGTACCAAAGTCGGCAAGCTTGACGGTCTTCTTGTCAGCAGACACAAGAACGTTGTCAGGCTTCAGGTCTAAGTGGATAACCTGACAGTTTTGCAGGTGCTGCAAGCCGAGGAACATCTGTCGTGCATACGTTCGAACGGCTGATAGCGCAAGTCCGTGGCCACTCGTCTCTTCCTTCAAGAGATCTCTCAGATTTTTAGACATGTGCTCAAAGATGATGCACAGATGGCCTTTGTGGTCGAAGGAACCTAAAAGTCGAATGATGTGACGCTTGTCCTGTGGGTCTGCATCGTTGACCTTTTGTAAGAAGTCCATCTCCTTCTGACTGGCTTTCCTCATCAACTCGTTCTTGCGGATCATCTTGACGGCAACGAGTTTGCCTGGTTGATCACCGCCGTCTGGTGTTACTTCTTCGGCTTGCGCAACGTTGGCGAAAACGCCTCGACCCAAAGTCTTGATCATACGATGCCGACCGCCATTCACCAACTCGTTATTGATGATCTTGTAGTATCCTTCGGGATCATCCCAATTCTCAAGAAGCTTCTCATCCAACACGGTTCCCTTTGCCGCACCTTGCTCTTCCTGTTCGACGTTGTCGTCCCCGTCTTCGTCGTCGCTGAAATCGAACATGTCAAAGTCCTTCTTTTGCTTCTTTACTGAGGCTACCTTTTCTGCTGGCAGGGTCGAGAGAGCTTTGGGATCGGTCTCGTTGTATGCATCGGATGGTAGATCCGAGTTCGCGCCTTTCTTGAGAGCACGATTGCGATCGTCTAACATGTCTTGAGTAGGGTCGTAGTCGGCGGCCGACGGACTTGCTACAGCAGGAGTGTTCTCTCGACTGTCTTGTGCTTGTTTGTCGATGACCATGATGTCTGGAGATGCTGGAACGGAATCCAAGTCGCCTGCACGAGGGGATGGAAATGGCGAGATCGAAGTGTCGAGAAACGGTGCTGGAGACGCAGCATTGGGCGTCGTGTTCTCAGAGGCATTCGTAAGTACTGCTTGTTGCAGAAGGCTCTCCTTGGGCTTCTGTTCGGAGGCAGCGCGTATGGCAGCCCACCGACGACGTTTCTCTTCGCGAGTTTCCTGTGTCGGAGTCTGGTCTTCAACGGGTGCTAATGTGACTTCGGGCTCAGTTTGAGCATTACTCCTGGACGCCGTTAGCCATGCGTACGGGTCATTCGATAGCATTTTCACACACATCTCAATGTCGCGCCTCTCGTCCTTCCTTGTCATTTCCCCCGTGCCTGGTCCAATGCTGAGCTTCTGTGTGCCGCGCGTCACTTGCTGACTCGATGTGTCCAGCCTGCGGGCGTTGTTGCTCTGGTTGGCATGACGACCGCCAGTGACTGTGTTCTCGCTGAAGCCTGGGACAGCAGGCACCTGGTTGTCAATTTCGGCGTATGATATCGGCTTGGCATGCGGTCGCTCGGTTGACTCCGGCGTCGCTCTGACAAAGCTTGGCTGAGCGTGGCCGTTCCGTAGGTCGTCTGCGTAGGAGTTGCGCGGACGGTCGGCGTGTCTGCTACGATCAGTGTTGTGGCGCTTCTCAGGCCGGGTACCACGCGGCGGGGAAGCTTTGCGCTTGGGCTGGGATCGTGGGTCGTTACCATCGTGGGCTCGGTCGTTACGGCCGTGGCGAAAGGGTGAAGGCGACCGGTCTGCTGCGCGCTTGTTTCGATATGGCGAGGGAGAGCGCGTACGCTTGCGGCGGTAGGGAGAAGGCGAGCGACTCAATGCGCGATAACGGTGTCCTGGCGACCGATCAGCTGGGCCAGAACGTGCGAGTGCGTGGGGAGGGGGGGAGGTACCATTTCTATCCGAAGCACCATCCAGTCCAAAGACCCTGCTAGAGGCGTTAATCGTAGTTTCGCCGCGCTGACTGGTTGTGTTTGCCTTGTGTTGGATATCGGCAACTTCGCCTTCCGAAGCTGAGCTGGAACGAGAGGCCATGACGGCAATTCGAATCGCTGCAATACTCCTGTGGGAAAGCGGAACGAGTCCCGGGCGTCAGCGTGCTTCTTCTGGGAGAAAGACTTGAGTGTCTCTATCACTGACTGGGTGTCCCACAGCTGGAGTGCTTGACCTGCAGACGCAGATGCAGATGCAGATGCAGTGTCTGTATACGCACGGGAGGGAGCACACAGAGAAGAGACAGGTGCAATCGCGATAACTACCAAGACGCGTGTGTGTCGCGGAAGGATGCGCGTGACGCGTTGGCTGATGCTTGCCGCGGTTGAAGCATGCTGAAGTCAGAGCAAGATTCAAAGTGGGGCCTGCCCTCGATGTGAGGGTCCGTGCAGGTCACGTGCAACTCCATTCACCCATGACATGACCATGAACGAAAACCATCTTGCACCCGTCAGGCGTCTACTTGCTGAGATTTTCCTCCAATCCATGGTGTTTCCAAGCATAGCCCATCATGGAACAAACGTACTGCACCTGGGAGCCGTCGACGATCCAATTGGCATTCCCGCTGCTGCACCGACATCAACTGCAACCTAAAATGCGCAGTTAGGACGTTTTACAAATTGCGTTGTGTGTTTCTTCAATATCTTCTAGTACCTCTGCAGATTCCTGAAGCTCTAGCTTAAAGTTGTGTATACAGTGTTGATAAGAAGAGTTGTGTAGTGCACAGACGTGGCTCTCAGGTGCTGTATTGAACTGCCGCTCAACCGACGCCTGGCATGCCCGGGAGCTCTCTCGTATACAGCACGTCTAAGTGTGCGATCGGCCCTTTCTGGGCACTTACTGAAACGCATTGATGCCCATCGTATGACCTACCCGTCGTCGATGCCCAAAGGACTGTACAATGCACAGTGCCGCGAAAACGCAGGTTGCAGAAAAGTCGCTACTTTGTATAGGAGATAATCTGCACTCAGCTCGGTGGGTAATACCGGACCAGAAGATGTTGTCGATGGTGTCACTCGGGGCACTGCCACACTGCCACAAACGATCTTTGGTGTGTCGAGTCAGTCTAGCTTTGCCGTGCCTTTTGGACGACGTTGCAGTCTGTCAGACAGCCCTCGTCTGCAGACGATCAGCATGCCAGAGTTTTGACTCGACGCGTGTCGATGAGCCAATTCGAGGTCAGCATGGTCTGATGTCATAACGTAGAAGGTTTGTAATTCGGACAGAAATATATCGCACGTATCAGGGCACGCTTACGCCGCCGGGAACCATGTCCGGGCTGTCACATCGACATTACGATTCGCCCGTCTTCCAGGCTGTTGAAGGCTCTTCCACCCTGGTCGCAACGCAAACCATCGGTTAGTCTGTAGGGCGGGAAGCGTTGATCTGATTGCACGGTGAGCTGCTCCGACGACTATCGGACGCTGCTAGGAACTTACCGTATTGCGGACATGTAGGCGAGCGCAACGTGGACATATGAGAATGAACTAATTCCGCGGACATTGTGCACCTGCATATGAGCATCGTTGGTAGCGGTCGAAGCGCGTGACGATCTCTCGCTTGGCTTCATGGATGCGTCGAGTTTAGAACCAGTAGTTGTGGCTGCACACACTGAGGTCCGAATCGGAACATAAACTTTGTGACGACGACATGGCGTTTGTGGATGGTTTTAGGATTGCCCATGGTGGCTTGAGCCTTGAGTAAAGATTTGTTTGCCTCGATTTGTCCCCGAACTTTGCTTTTGAGCAGAGCACACGTCGAAAGGTGATGTTTCAGGCTGATCAGGCTTCATAACGTCGGGGACGACCAAGTTCATGTACTTGGCTGTCTATGTCTCCATATCCCGAAGCGACCAGGATAACATACTGTAGCATGAACGCTGATGTCGTATAGCCGACTTACCTACGAGCTGCCTGCAGTGGTGGATCCTACCGGAACCCTGCCGTAGGCCCAAGAGCCACAAGCCTACGCATCCCGTCCGCATTCTAGAGGCGCCACAGCAGAATGCATCTTGCATATTAGATCCTAGCGTGTGGTGAGCAAGCCCTATGGTCGAAAGTTGAGTAATCCTTCCCGAGGGCTTGACGGCCAATGATCAGTTCGTGGGTAGGGTCCGGATGCACTGATAGGTTTGAAATCATGTGGCTACCATGGATGGCAAGAAGACCTCTAACGCACTGACTAACACACCGTGCCCAGGATACGCCAGGGAAATCGCTGGAGGATCAGTACGTGCGCACGTTCAAGCGCGATGTGAAGTGTCTGGTCCTGCGCAATGGTACGTACCTCCTCTCTCAACATGATGATCTGGACCGCAGGTGCTAAGCTGTATTAGCAGATAGCGCAAAGTTCTCATTAGCTATGCCTGGTGTTGGGGTCTAGGGTGCAAAGCTCCAAGGGTTGTGGATGCGAAATAATCAATATGTTCAGTGTACTGCTGGCGCACGGATTGGCGCAAAATCCTCCTGATAGTCTTCGGCAAGACCCTGTGTGTACAACAGGGATGCCTCTGGCAGATGTATCGCCCTACGCACGAGAGTCCATGTCCAGGGTACGGTTGCCGTGAACCAGCCACAGGTCGAAGTTGCGATGCGACCCTGCTGGATGGCAAAATACCACTATTGTGCACTTAGCATGGTGTTCCGGGGGGACCCGAAGGAAGCCGTCAGTTATCGCGCAAGTCTAATGCAGAATCAAGCTCTTGCATGCGGGGACGATGTATGTCTGACCATTCCTTGTTGCGACAGCAAGCCTACCAGAAGCGGCAACCGACCACGAAAACTTGAGGCTCTAGGTCCTTGTCAACGACGTGAGTTCTGTTTAGGTTCTGTTTAGTAAGATCTGTCACGATCGCAGGTTGCCAAGGCATGTGTGAACTTCAGTCCTTGCAGAAGCCCCTCGCAGTCTTAGGCCCTCTGTAATATGCTTGTGACACGCCAGGCACTCACGGCTGAAAAGTCGGCAAAACATAGCTCGAAAGAATGCAAAAAACCAATCAGAAAACCTTCAGTCAAGGTACCTGGCGGCGGAGGCGTTCTTCTCAGTAGCCTCGGGAGCGGGCGACCCAATGAAATGCTCCACAACGAGCGGTTCAAGGTTCTACCTGCTTTTTGTGGCCAAGGGCGAACCTTACCTCGAAGTATTGCTCCATGTGAAATGTAAAAATATCTGGCAATGAGAAAGAGCGTTTGGCGTAGCCTTTACCAAAGCAGGTACGAAATTCTCTGTCCACCGTGTAACCCGGTTCGCGGTGAAACTGCCGGTACATGATCTCACCGCTACCCTGTCGGTCATGTACCGACCACGACGGGACTGATGCGCAATGGCTACTTGTCTAATCCAGCCTTCATGCTCGCTTGTGAAGCCAAGTCTCATTAAGGCGACGGACCGCCCTAGGCCGCTGAGTCAAGTATTACAAACTGGTCGCTGCCAAAACCATGCAGATTCTTGAATGCGATGTGCGTGGGGGGCCAGCAGCGTAAAGGTGCTTGAGAGTGATCGGAAGTCTACCATGCACCAATGAGGATAGATGTGTTGCTGCGCCAGTGGCTGGCGGATGCAATGCAATGCCGCAAGAAAGGAGAAAAGTGTGGGGGTTGCATGGCCGTCCAGAAAGACGAGGTTGGCAGCAGCGAGTTGGCAAGTCCAAAAGCTACCACATACCTACCGGTACTATAGTACGTCACGAAAAGGAGGCCTTTTGCGCGTCAAAGAAGGCTTTTGTGGCCAATCCTTACTGCGGCGCGGCAGTGCAACCAGCTGGGGCCTTGTTTGCGTATCGGACCGAATATCGTTATCGTCCTGCCAGCTTAAGCCAGAGACACCGTGGTTCGGCGGACAGGCCTGGATGACATGCAGCCCAATATCCACAAGTCAATGGGAGTAGGCCGAAACACTGGGCCTCGAACACGGTTGAATGTGTCGTGTCCAGGGTGCTCGACGTACAAGTACCGCTTGTTGGTTTGCTAGAGACGATGCGAAGTGATGATCATCCAGACCTGGGTCTTGGTGTCGCTGTGTCGTTTAGAAGAGGCAGAATGGGGTGGCGCGCCAGCTGACAGTTGCGAGAGACACATGTTACTGGCACAGAGCAGCAGTACCTAGCCGTACTATGGTAGCAGTCTTGGACAAGGCGACCTGGACCTCCTGGCTTGTCGGATTTGAATTTCTTGGGTGGGATCGTATACGTTGGTGACATTTTTGGAAAGCGGCCGTTCTGGCCTAGTCCGACACAGTGCCGTCCGCTAAGCCGACTTCCCCGCGGTCACTGGCTGTGGTGCGCTAGGACGCTAGATCGTCCTGTGTCGGCCATCTGCTGGTGTTCAGATGAGCGACGCATTTGAAACCTCGTTCCAGCTCAAGTACTTGTCAGCAGTTCCGCAATAGTTTTGGGCTAAGCGCCAATCCTTTCCCATACTCGTCTGCGTGCTGGAGCAGTGGATATACAAAGTAATTCCCCGAAATGCAGGGCTGATCGCCCATCCACATGCTTTTCGCGGGCATGATTCTTTTCTCCTCCCAGACATCGATATAGCTTTTCTGTCCAACCATTTTGCGTCAGGAAATGCTGGCACTCATGCCTCCACAATCCAACAATTCATCTCCTGGTAAGCCTGGAACACCACCACCCTCACCCACAGCTATTTGACGTCTTGCAGGGGTCAACTACTGGTATGGTAGCAACAGCCTGCCAGATGCGTTGGAAGGATTACCACAAGACGCCCCTAACAACCCGCGCATGATGCGTCGAGCATCGGAGGCTGTGGTCCAAGCGGCCGGCTTTCAGAGGTACGTTTGCGGACCCCCATCTTTGCACCTTGCTCCATGTTTTTGTTTGGTTTCGTTCCTCTTTTGCCAGTGGGCCTGCTGTTCCGGATCCTCGTGGTTTTCAGTCTCTCGACAAGCGGAGCGGAGCGGCTCTTTCGGTTCTGGTTGGCGCTTTCCCTACTAAGTGCGAGCAAGTGGCCAGTATTGGCCAGCACTGGCCAGCACTGGCCAGCATTCACCAGCAGTTGCCAGCAACTGCCCACCTTGCGGACCCCAGGAACCTCAAGCTACCTTGCGCGTAGACGTCATCGACTAAGAGCGTTCCCAGTGGAATGCGATTCAAGTCCGCTTGCACAGCATTCACTGTCGCCAAGAGTTGGTCGTAAATCTCTGAGGAATTGGTTTTCTGGGAAAGGATCTGCAACGCAACAGACGCACCTGGATGCGCGCAGTCCAGGACAACGCATGGAGACAACGCCCTTGCCTGCTCAACATCGCCTGCGACAGGTTCTCGCTTGGCGATAGATGCGTGTCTCCGGCAGCTCGACATTGCGCAAGCCAAAGCCAATCTGCCGGGCAAAAGCATATTTGACGACTTGTTGCGCGGGTCCGGGCTCTACCGATGTCGCCTACTGTCGGCCACATTCCGCCGATCAACAACCACCGTGTCCAGGACCCTGTAGACCCGGCAATTCTGTGATTTCTTTGTCGATGCAACTTGGACCTTGCTGACCAAATAGCAGTCAGGACAACTGGGATCAAAGCCAAGGTCAACTCCACCTCGACACAACACAGTCCACCCTTGTGATTCGCCCGCAATCAGCGGCCGCGAACGCAGCCCACAAAGCCCCGCTGGCACCCAAACAGGGACTTGGAGGCGCCCTTGCGAACGCTCGTGGCCAACATTCGTCTCCAATATCAGGCACCTATGCCCTTCGAACCCCGCGTGGGAAGATCACGTCCATTGCATGCGAAAGCTGCCGGAAACGCAAGTCAAAGGTACGTCTTCGCTCCAGGAGAGCACCGTCTAGGCTGCTGACCAGCGGCTCCAGTGTGATGGCGTTCGACCTAAATGCAACACATGCCAGTCCAAGAATTTAACCTGTGTCTACGACGTGGCCGAGGATGGCAAGACGACAACACAGCTGCGGGCCCATGTTCGACGGCTGGCCAAGGAGCTGGACGACATGAAGTCTGTGGTTTCGTTGTTGGCCATGGCTCCGGACAGGGCTGCAGCAGCAAATTGGGCATCCGAGCTCGAGAGAAACGGCTTTGCGCACCACTCCGTCGACGAGATCAAACGCTCGCTTGGGGTAAGCTTGCTCCCCAGAGCGCAGAGAGAATGATGATTGACCATGCAGGATTCCAATGAGCAGACACCGGCAGTTCCAGAGCAAGATACGTTCGGCACGCCGGGCAGCGAGCATTTCTCTGGCCAAGTGCCGAACCTGGGAGCTTCTTCATACGATGGATCCTCACGCGAAGAAAGGCAGGTCCAGTACCAGTACCTAGGCGCGTTTGGGGGTGTATATTAACAGTTCCAGAAGTCGGGAACACAGCCAAGCCGCCTTGAACTTCGCACCTGATACTGCAGTCGATGGTGGGCCGGCCTTGAACCCATCCCTAATAACGCTCGAATCGGCCGCGAATGCCTTGAACAAATTTGGTTTCGACTGCGCATACTACCGGAGGACAAAACAAGAACTGCTTGCCAACGGATGGAGCGAGGCGCAAGTATTTGGAAGAGTCGAAATAGATGTTGACTCCCTGTTGTTGGGCTTCGTCGATCCTCAGGACACACAGCCTGTTCCGGCGTGGTGCGCACGAACAGTCAACAGGATACTCCCGACTGCACCTCTCCCCGTCCGGCTTGCTTCTACGTGGATCCTGACCAAGTTGATGCGTGTAAGTACGCTTTCCGGCTGTGAGGTGCGACGTGGCTGACAGTGTCGTAGTGGCTCATTTGGCCGAGCGTGGAAAACATGAACTCGAATCCAGACTGGCTGATGCCTCCCATGGGCAAGCAGGAGGTGTCACCATATGACATCCTAATTGACCTGGTTCCATGGTATGTTCCAGCAGCATTATCGCACTCAAGGCAAGCACTTACTCTCAGCAGGCCACAAGTGCGGCGGCTCCTATACCAACATCCCCAGGAATTTTCTGTCGCTCCTCTGGTAGGCGCTATTGGCATTACTTGGCCCTATGCAGATGATTCCTGCCATTACTGGGACATTGAAGCAGGCTGCACACGCATGACGCCGCTGTTCGAAAGTGCTGTGGCTGACCTGAATAACTGGACTCTGGATCCCAAGATACTCGAGATTATGCCCCAACTCGAGGGCATGGTACCGATAAAACCCGTGCAAGCGTAATCTCGACGTTGTTTATGTCCTTTAGAGCGTCCGTGGAGGCAGCGGTCAACTGCCTTTCTTTATCGTACTGGGCGGTGTTTTGCATACAAATCCCTTTGTGGAGATAGCCGGCTGCAGAAGCATGCGTGCAAGAGCACAACGGAGGAACGGGTGTCCTGCATTTCCAAGGCGTACAGACGGGAGATTTTGTACACTATGTTTTTGCTGTAAGCATGAAGGCGAAACGACCGTTGACAGGAGAAACATACCAACAGAACGGTTGCAAACCGCGACAGGCGTAGGCTGCGTATACATATTACTCTGATGCCACGGAACTAAGCCATGGTTGCACCTGAGCGTTAAGAAAATCACATCCTAGACCCTCTCCCGTACCCACTCCAACACCATCGTGATGCCAAGCCAAGGCCGGATGAATGGTTCCGAACTGACGATCGGTGGACTTGCCCTGGATCTCTGCCAGGTCACGTCGGCTAAGGCCTCCATCCCTACCAGCGGGCACTTCTCTCTCTATCTCCGGTCCACTGCCGAGTCAGAACAACGTACGATGCTTCCATCTACTGGAGGGAGACAGCTGTGGCGCGCTGTGATGGTTTCAGTTATGTTTGGAGCACGCTAGTGCCATGTGCATGGCATCTTGAGCTCTTAACCATGCTCTCCATGCATGTAGCAGAGGAGTGGTTTTGTTTTTCGACCACTTGACACTACCTTGTAAAAAGCATTGGACGGATCTAGCCCTCGCTGGAGTGGCCCGGCCCTCGGGGTATTCGTGGGTCCGATCGTGGATCAGTGGGTGGATGGCCTTTGAAGGATCGAAGGATTCGTTCTCGCAGGGAAAGTGCCGCGAATTGTTAGTAATCAAGTGGGGCCGGTGTGTAGGTAGTATTACTCGCGCAATACCCCCTGGAGTTGTTGACAGACCTTGACGACAGAGGTTCTTTCCTTCTATACCCTGGGTCAATACACGGCCCCACCAGAAGGACTCTGGCTCCGCGGACCGGTCCTTCAGCACGGGAACGTAGGCCATAAGAGCCAGTATGCCTCGCGTTCCCGCTCACCGATCGTGCGTGCGGCATCCCGAACCCAACCGTATCCTACCCTATCTTATCCTAGGACGGATGCTGTAGTCAGGCTATCGATGAGTGTTAGGAAACCTCCGTCCTCTCTTCGACGCCCCTGTGACGTCCTTGTACCATGCGAACGAGGGTACAGTAACCGAGGCAAGGATCAGTCGCTGCCTCTGCTCGAGTAGGATGATTCGATATCCTTGGCCTGACACGAGCATAGATCGATCCGAGTTAGGCAGAGCAAGAACCAAAAGGCTAGACGCGCGTTGTCTCCAGGATACATCTGAGCCCACCAACCTGAGCCACGGCGGGTGCCCTCTCCTAACTTGGCAATAATGCGCAGTTGCAGCTCCTGTGAAGCGTTTTGACCTCAATTGGCTCAGGCGGTGCTCAGCCAGTCAACGGGACAGGGCAATGTCGATGCTCCATGCTTCTCAACACATCCAGTTCCACCTCTTCCTTTTGTGCCTCGATGTTGGTAATGTTTCTTAAAAATACACTCGAGCAAACATATTCTGGCGTGAATGCAGTCCATTCGGGAGCCCTCTTAAAAGTACCACGACTGACACCGCACTGATGCAATCATTGCGAATCCGACTGTGCTCCAAACCTCCATTCGTGCATCCAGGTATGGGGAAGCATCTCTTCTGCTGCCACTCATTCAGACTCTCTTTGGCACGACTGCGCCTGCTGTGCTATCAACTTTTTCTGTCTTGCTCTGTTTGCCGCCTCGTCTCGTGTGGCTGCATTGCGGTTTCAGGCTCATCGCGGGTTCCGCGTTCGTGTTCGCGTGCGCCTGCTTCTTGGACAACACCACCCCAATATCGTCGTGAATCCCACAGCATGCGAACCAGCAGCAGCAGTCAATATTATAGAGAACTCCGTCGCGACTAACGTTCCATCAGCGCGGCTAACCCGCTGCGCGTTGCGTCGGTTCCCTATTCTGGACATGTGCAGTTTGCCTAACGGAGCAGCTCCGTTGGCTGGATATGCACCCCGGCCAACGATGCTACGCAGACGTCGAACCTTAAGCAAATCGGAGCGTCTGGAGAAGTTATCCCAGGCTCGGAGCATGACGCAAGGGATCTAAACAGTACCTGTGCTCCGGCAGATATCTGCGACGAGGCTGTCGAATCGGAGGGTATGGAGACATTGTGATTTGCAGGTCAACCATGTCGTGTTTGATCCTGGGAAGGTGTAACTGTCACTTCGAAATACACATCGGAGTCTGCGGCGGTTGGACCTACTTGAAAGATAAGCGTGGTCGAATGAGAGAAGGTGGAAGGAGAGGCACAGGGCTACAGTTCCTGTAGCTTTAGTCTCCAAAAACATCGGATGTCGTCGTTTGACTGTTATGGGCCCTGGGCCGGCACGGGGCGTTGTGGAACTGAAAGAGCAAATAGTAGAATTGGTCATGGAGGCAATTATCCCGATGCGTGAAGCACGCATTGGTGAGTGAGCAGTTCTGTGGCGGCAAAATCATAGCGTCATATCTGGATCTCTCTAGAGGAAAGTGTAACTTTATATATCTGCTCTCCAGTGAGCTACTTCCATGATGTAGTTATTGCATCCAAATGACCAATTGACTTGCTCAGAACAGTTCTTCAACTCTCACAGTATTACATCCCACCCTGCCACCAAGCGAGTGTCCGCAGTTGCCCCAAAATCTTCCACGCGATCTTCCGCTCGAAGACGTGCGCTCATCCACCAGATCTTCAATGCCAACAATCCAATCAGACTGAGGAGGACCGCTCTGGTCACGGTTGCCAGGCCATCGGCTTTTGTCAGGTTGGAGGTCGTATGTAATATTGCTCTTGATGTCTCCCAGGAACCCACCGATCGCAGTATCAATGCGGACCTCTCCTTCTGGATCATACACGCGCACGGTCGTGGAGGGTGTTTTGCGAGCAGCAAGAATGCGGGCTTGAGCCGCGAGACGGGTCTTTGAAGGTGTGAGAGCAGAGGAAGATGGGCTGCTGTCAAATACCGGTGAACCAAATGCAGAGTCAGCGCGAGGACTGAGCGGTACAGTGGACGAGCCTTCTCTACTGTTGGGGGACTGAGGCTCTGATTCGCGTGCGTTGACCATGATTGAGAATCCGTGGGATCCAGTCTTTTGTAAAGGCTTTATGTAGAGAGATGTGTCTGACGGGAGAAGTGCGGACGCGCGGGGCTGGCAGAGAGCTTGGATCATTCCCTGAGGATCATGAGGTATGCGTACCCTACGTAGTGCTGGGAAAGCGCCCTCTTTGATGTTCGTTGCTAGTAGAGATGTCGCGAGACACGAGATGGGTTCCGAATTGACGAACGGAAATTCTATGGATTCTCCAAGCTTGGGTGAAAAGGGATCGATGGCGGGTCCTGACTGAGAGCGAAATTCTAGGTGTATGAATTGCAGGAGTGGGCAACAGAAGTCGGGTATTGATGTGTGCGGACCCAGGTCAGGGGTTCTGTACTGAACTAGTGAGAAACGCTTGAGCTTACTGAGATGTTCGGATAGAATCAGTGTGATCGTAACTATGCTAGATAGTTCAAGGTTAATGAGCGTCAACTTCTCCAAGGAGGTCGAGAGGTGTGAGGTTGCGAGACGTTGCAGGCCCTTGTCGTTGACTCCAGGGAGATTCTCAAGACGCAGCGACTGAAGTCTTGGTGGAAGGGCATTCAAGGCGAGGTTTGTAAAGGACATAGCTGGCAGACCAGAGATCGAAAGGTGCTGTAGCATAGGAAGCTGTTGAAGTGTTCCAATGATCGCACGGAAGTTTAAAGTCATGGCGAGTTCGTCGGAAGCTTGGTGCAGTACCAAGGTGGTTAGCAAAGGGTGTCCAGAATTGAGGCATAGGAAGCGCTCTGTCGGGTCGTGTGCTGCTGAATAGTAGCTGTTGACTTCCTCCTCATCCTCCCCATCCGAGTGTTCGTGTTCTGGCTCGGAAAGTACCCACACACGCTCTTTTAGTCGCATTCTTGTCGCCAAGGCATATGAGAGGCGATCGAAAGATTGCGAGAGTGGGACGCAGAAGCCCACGAGTCTTTCTAAAGAAGGACACGCCATGACCAGGGACGCGACAAGGTTGACAATCCCTTCGCGTCCGATGCCTGCTTCTTGATACAATGTCTGGAAGTCCGGCAAGTGCAACTCACGGACATGCCGCGCCAGGAGATGACGTTCACGGATTGTCCTTCTAAACTTCTTCAGTCTGACGGGCCCTTTGTCCCTAGGCCTCGATGGTTGTGAACAACCGTCACGCCCAACGACGTGGACTTTTCGGTACATTTGAGGGGTCGCTGCCCTGTCCCACGATCGGCTTGTAAGGGAAAGGCTGTGTAGGTCTCTCAGATAACACGTCGGACATGCCTGGTCATGCTGAAGATGAATATCCTCCAGTTGGGCTACAACACAATCGTACACCTCTCTAGGTAGCTTCTTGAAGATATGTGCAGGGAAGTCAACTGGCCCAGAGCGTCTCCATGCAGAGTTCCTTCTATATCGATCGACTTCCCACGGGGTCTTCGTCAAGCGTGGTATATCTTGGTCCTGCCGTCTGCTTTCGACGACCCAAGATGGCGCCGCTGCCTTACTGGACATGATTGAATTCGCTGGGGTTGGTATACATTTAGAGGCCGAAAGAGACCTAGTTGATGCATTCGATGTGCTTGGAACACGTGACGCTAAAGCAGACGTTCGTGCGGATGCATCCATCGAGAAGGTTCTTGTCTGATCTCGAACATCGAAGACACTGGCGGACTGTGGTCGTGGCATAGAGTCCCTATTTCAAAATTAGTGTCTGGCGATTTGTAGCGAAATCGCTGACATCTTTCTTGTACGATGCTAGAAAGCTAGGATGTGTTAAATGGAAGCGCGAGAGACAGTTGATAGTTTTTCAAAGGGCCTTTGAATAAGCATGGCACGGCTGAATAGCAGAAGACACTCACCAATCACTATGCGTCCGTTCAGAGTTTTCCGTCCTTGGAGTCAGTATTCTAAACATCTTCTTGAAATCCCGATCGAGGTCCACAATCAAGACAGATAGTGTGGAACTGGAAACGAACCGAGGTTCGTGAGGTTTTGCTTCGATTACAAGGATGTGGGAGTATACAAAATTATGTGGTTGACGTTGACGAATCGTTGAGACATGCAACACACTTCAGACTGTGAGAAGAATTTCCGTCCGCACAGATAGCATCGATCATCCAAGAAGCCTAAATCGTAATGTAATTTGAATCGAACGGGTCTCCACCGAACCCCTGCTACAAGATGTTGGTGACGACGTCCAAACACGCTTGCTTTCGAGCGGGTCGGCAAGTGAAAGGGAATGTTGCATGGGTTGATGCCAGAAGGGTGTGCGAAGTGATTGTGCAGGAAGCCAGCATCTGGCCCTTCAAATCCTCTCCATAGATGGCGCTACTGATGACCATTGGCACTCGCAAGCCACAAAGATTTGGCCGCTGTGCATGTTGGGCGGAGATTATCCTGGGCGCTCCGTGATGTCGCTACTGACCCCTGTCGCGCTACAGAAAGACGCGTGAACGTTCACAACGGGCACCTACCGGATACCGGCAGAAGCAAAAGCAAAGCCAGCCCAAAAGGTGAAGCCTCGATGCTGCTGTGTCTCCATAGTATCGCCAAACAGCCGGCATTACGCTGTGTGCAACACTGTCGATCTCAAGTGCCGTAGCCGTAATGAAGCTCCGGGAACTGGCAGCTAAAAATTCGACGAATGAGCCCGTCTAAGCTGGCGGTCGGCGATCAAGATTGCTGATCTCCCCTACTCTCGCCAATCGGAAGCTCAGACCCGCAGGTGGCTGTGAGTCGTGTTGCGCGACTGCACATACCCGCGGCTGTGGTGAGCTGAGTGGAACGCTGCTCTTGTGCTGTTGCTACTGTAACACAGCTGAATGCTGATGACCCTGAGATTCTTACGCAGGTCAGAGATCTCCTGACCTCTACCATGCACTTTGCAGCCCGTGCAACATAGGCGCACGACAATTGCAACTCCGGCTCCGGATCGAATTGTACATATGGATGCCATCAACGCCTTCGTTGTGGGTTCATCAAGCAGCGACAAATACAATAGCTGCAACGGGTGCCCCGCAGTAGACTGACACACAAGCTGGGCGTCGCGTCTGACAAACCGGATCCACTGAGGCAGGTACCCGTGCAACACATTGATAGTGTTTGCTGCTACTTGTCGTACCTGAACACAGCACTACCCCCTGCCGCTGTGTCGAATCTAGTATTGCACAACAGAGAGGACAGCATGAGCCTTTGGATGTCGCCCGCTCAGCCAGGATTGCAGCTTGTTGCCCACCTACTGAGCACCGAAGAGCATCGTGGACAGGAAATGAGACGGCAAGTCGCGTGGCGACAATGGAAAAAAGGAGTCAAAGAACATGCTTCTTGTGGCAGGTGTTGATTGCAGCACTAAAACATCGTAACTTCTAGCGCATCAGCTGTGGTCCTGGACCGGAGAGTTTCGTCCCTTTTGTTTGGAGAGTATCGAGTCGTTGGCCCCGCGAGCGGCTCGTAATCGCGTGCAGTAGCTCACTGATAGTTCTGGAGCACTACGGATCTTAACGGAAAGTATAACCGGGCGAACATGTTGGTCGGTGGAGACGTGGGAGCTCGAGCT
Source organism: Phoma sp. RAV-16-625 (assembly GCA_004335185.1). NCBI lineage: Eukaryota > Fungi > Ascomycota > Dothideomycetes > Pleosporales > Didymellaceae > Phoma > Phoma sp. RAV-16-625. Next base: position 384,536 of record SAUA01000010.1, read on the forward strand.
GTTAACCGCGCACTCGGGTTGCAGAGAAAGTCAGCTACACATTTCGTCTTGGCGGTAGTCATTCAAGCGGCACTGCAATGGCCGGATAAGGTCTCACTGGTCTCACGGAATTTGTTGCCCGTGCGGTTTTCCATTTTCCACCAGTCGCCAGGAAAGGATCACAGTTTTTGGTCATCTGTATTGAGGAGTAATTTCGTTATATTAGACGCTACGAAGGTATCATGTGAAACAGAGAACGATCGTTGATATCAGAATGCAACTAACACAACAACACCGCAGTAATTAAATTGTCTTTGCTTTCGAGCCACAGACCGACTCGGCTTAGTTGAATGCGTAGACAGCGGCGGCACCCAAAAGCGCGCCCATACCAACGGAGCCAGTCTTCATGGCGGCAGGAGCGCCAGCAGTGCTTGAAGACGAGGCGCCAGGAGCAGCAGCGCTGGTAGCTGCCTCGTTGATGGAGGTGGTGGGTGTAGGCTGTCCAGAAGTGAAGGGAGCCTCGGAGACGGGGGTAGCGCCAGGGAAAGCACCCTCGCCCTCCTCGTCAGAGGGATCGGCGATGGTAGCGTTTGAGGGGTTGAGAACCTCGTCAATAACGTGGACAACACCATTGGCAACAAGGACGTCGGCAATGGTAACGCGAGCACTGTTGACGAAGATGCGGCCCTCCTCACCAATGGTGATTGTGAGATTTTGGCCGTTCAGGGTTGTCAGGACAGTGCCGTTCTCGATACCAGAGGAGTATCCGACGGTACCGTTAACAACGTGGTAGGTCAAAATGTTGGAGATATCCGAAGTGGAAAGGTTACCAAGGGCAGAGCCGATGTCCTGGAAAGCCTGGTTGGAGGGAGCGAAGATGGTGACATCGGGTGTAGAGTCAACAGCGTCGAGGAGGTTGGTTGCATTCAGGGCGCCACGGAGGGAAGAAAGGTTGGCAGTTGTAAGAGTGTCCGAGACGACCTCAGGCAAAACGAGGAGCCGGTCAATGACGTGAATCACTCCGCCCGTGAAGTTTACATCAGCCTGAGTTACAGACGAGTTTGAGAGGGCACCACTGAAGAAGGTGACGTTGCCTCCAGACGCGACAGCCTCGACAACCTGACCACCAGTTACATTGGTAAATAGCGGGTTGGTCAAGAGTGTTGGGACGAATTGGCTCTGGTTGGTGATTGCGGAGGAAAGGATCGTGCCGTTCAGAACGTGGTATTGCAGCAGTGCCGTGAGCAGTCCCTCGTTGGAAGTCAGGGCTCCGATGGTAGCATTGCCAACACGGGCGAAGGCTTCGTTCGAAGGCGCAAGAATGGTGACATTCTGTGCGCTGTTGAGGGACTGGACAAGCTGAGCAAGGCCGGGGAGGGCAAGAACGCCGCTCAAGCTGGTGAGCTGAGAGGAAGAGTTCAATGCTTCAGCGAGAGATGGAGCTGTGCCGTTTGTCTGGGCCAGGACGGCGGCAGCGAAGCCGAGTACAGACAACTTGGAAAGCATGTTGTTGAAGTTATGGCAATTGAAACAAGTCTGTTCGTTGGTCAAGGGGTATATCGAGCTCGGCAAAGTAACACTCAACGTCGAGAGTAATGAGGGGAAACAAAGTATATGTACCGTTATGCTCAAACCTCGCACGCCTCGTTAGGCAATCCAGCCTGTCATACTTCCAAGAATCAAACAACCAGTGCCACCGGCCCGCTTTCCTTCGCACAGCCCCAGAAGCTCAGGCATCATCCAATGAGGCCTGGATGTATCGCACGGAAGTCTTCAGGGGACGTGGTGCCATTCAAAGCTATCCAATAGAGTTCTTGTATCCCACAGCCAAGTTACCAAGAAGGTCAACAAGTGGAACGATGATACGAACGCAGGATGCATCCGTGAGCATCGTGGCGGTCTTAAGCGGCTTAGTACTCCGCATGCGTTAGAGGGTGCGGCAGTGTCGTTGAGGCTGTAGCAATTCTAACGAAAGACTTGAAACAACGGATTCTTGTGGGCAATGCCAGCCTTTGCTATGGCCATTTGCATCTTCAGTACGCCCTTTGTTTCGATGCATCATTTTCATGTTCAAACGCTCTACACATCAACATCAATGCCATCGTAACGGCTGATCAAGGCGCAAACAACACTGAAGTGGAGTGGAGGCATGAAGTCCTCACGGCGCCGGTCGATCCGAGTTGCGTGTGGGGAAGGACTTGGCCTACGTAGACCATCACCCAAAGCAGCCTGGTCTGGAGCCTTGGGCGCCTATACAACTCAGAAGATTTTGAGCATTTGATGGCTGAATCGAATGTTTGTGCAGCAGATCGCACCACCAAGACCCGCCGTCTGAAGGTGCGTGCGCGTCTTCTTGCTGGGTAGCAGGATCCCTTTTCTCTGGGGAACCCAGTTCATGCCTGAACAAGATGCACTAGCACCGCAAACGGCAATGAGCTTGTGGAAGCGTGATTGAGCACTGACAAGCACGCGATGCGCGTGTCTTGTCAATTTTGTGGTCTCAGGCATCAGGTAGGCATAACGTGTCGCAACTTCGAGTTTGGCTCGTTGAGGCTTGCGTGTGAGCTTGGACGACCTTGCAGCCTTGCGACCAATATCGTGATTCCAGATCATAGCCGGGAAACTTGACTCAATAGTGAGAATCTGTTCAAGCAAGACGCGCCGGCAAGTTTTCGCCGAATGTTCGTGACCGTCAGCTGCGTCCATGATCACATGCCTATACCCAAAGTAGCGTGTATACCACGAAACGGGCATTGTCACTGAGCCACTTCATTTCCACGCATACACGCTTCCTGACTACATCGACACGAATCGCCGTAATCCTGGTACCATTTGCTCTGCACATCGCGAACCGTCTTATGTCCCAACCGAAATCACACACTCAACTCAAGCGTGCCAAGGTCAAGCCCACCGCCTTGTTTGTGTGTTGTTCTTCGTGAACGCTGAACACAAGGGTATGTGAGTCGATGACGACAGTCAATACTCTGCAATGATCTTCTGTATCTCATTTCCATTGGCTCTTGCAATTGCAACTTGTCTGAGTTTCGTGATGGCAGTGTGTCGAAGTACTGCACAGCTCTTCTTGTTAATATCGTATACGCAAAATTGTAAGCTAGAACTTGTGAACTTCATAGACTTGCTAGGAGGTATCTCAGAAGCACACAGATTTCTGGCTGCGCGTTGTTGGTTGCAGCTGGTGGTGGTACAGAAGCATGAATGTGAAGTGGCTCTAGTAGAGTATGGTATGAGTCATTGTGTTTATTCATCTTGCCAGTATGATAATGGAAAGTCAATCTTGTCCCGGTGTCGACAATCGCTCTTCTGTATTGTTTACTACACCAGCGGAGCAGTAGCCGTCGAGCAATTCATGGCGCACAGCCTTCAATTCGAGAGGTTGCAAGCCACAGAGCATAGACATTGGTCTGCTTACGAAAACCACAATCCCGATCTCTCGCCTGTCACACCCGGCACTTAGACCAGGCATCTGCCGTACCTAACAACGAGTCGTTGGCTTCCAATGGCTGGTGTTGTTTGCTTTCGCAAGCAAAGCAGATCCCCTTGACAGAATCGACATGCTGTTGAGAAAGTGCAGACTGCTCAGCGATGGCTACTACTAGCAGGAAGCCGCAACGACCTGCTTCTCTGGCCTCAAGCACCATAAGCCGGTAGGTATAGGAAGATTATCCAAGAGTATTGGGCTTGTCTGAGGATGCTTAACCGGGGAACGCGTTCCACCGGAAAGCTCCGCCAGCTGGAGCATACACATATTCCCTTATCCAGCTCAGCTTGCATCGTAGAAGTTATAGTGATCCAGGTGTCCAAGATCGGTAGACCCCTGCCCTAGGAACGTCGAGGATTGCAATGGGATGAACTCGCTGAACAGATCGGCCATGTTTGCATCTGGAGCAAAACCCAGATTTTGCATAAACTGTGGCTGATTCTCCAGTTTATTTGTAGTATCAAGGGAGGCCAAGTCGTCGAAAAAGCTTTCAAGGTCTCCCGGAATATCTGGATAGCGAGGATCAGACTGTGATGGGCGAGACGCGTTGAGGAACGATTCGATTTGCTGATTCGCGTCTGCACTCAGTGCGTCTGGAATGCTGGCATTGCCTTGAGCCTGCGAACTTCGCAGTTCGTTTGCTCCTGCGGCCTGAACCATTCCGTGACTGTTTGGAAGAGATTGCTGGATCGAGTCAGGCGTTGGCATCTGCAGGATAGCGACTGGTTGCCTGGAGTGCAACGGAGGGGACCGGACATCTGGTATGGTTTTCCGCCAGGTCCGATCAATGTCAGCTTGGAGCTTCTGCATTCGCGTTCGCAGTGCCTGATCGGAGAGGAAATGAGCACTGTGTCGTTTTACAATTCCCATAAGACAGTGTATAACTGGTGGTAAGCTCGTCAGACCCAACCGGTCGGGTGAAGGCTCAAGCAGTTCTAAAATGCGGTGTAGCCAAGGCTGTGTTGGCATTAATGAAAGTGCAGTACAATGATATGTGAGCTGTAATAACACGGCTGGTGGAGTAAGAGGAGTTTGTGCAGCTTCCGATTGTAGATAATCGAATTTGGGTGGCAACGATGTCCTCCAGGCGTTGAATCGTTGAATCATGTTCGTGTCCTGCATTGGATGGCCTGAGGACGAAGAGATTTCACTGGTGACCAGTATGTCGAGTACGTCGAGAAGGTTTCGAAAGCTGCTGAAAGCTAGAAGTGGCGTTCTTGATTGTTGCAGAGAGGTGTTGCTAGGACCACCGGACCATGGCTGCCATTCTTCAAGACCGTCCTCGTCAATTCGTCCAAGCTGCTCGATGTCGGTTTTCTTGAAATACGGACGTCTTCCCAGTTGTACAGCGAGCATACTATCCAGGACGAGGCAGCCTCCAAACACATGCATGCGCCGTGTACTGGGTATTAAAGAGGCCTGATCTACAGTTTCGAGCACTCGTGAAGCGTAGCCCACCAAGTACCAAGCAGCTTCTGTCAGTGACTGGGCAATGCTAAATATTGCGAGGTTGAGCAGCGCCTTGACGTGTCCTAGATCGAAAGCGCCGAGTTCGTGAGGAATCAAGGATCTAGCTATGTCGTATAGCTGCTTCGATGTCATTGAACCTTGGCTAGGTTGACTAGTGGGACCTGTACTGCTTGCTTCGTGAGTCGATGCTACAGCTAATATGCTCCAAAGCTCTGCATGAGAGCCGGCGTCCGGTGTATCGAAAGACAGGTGCATGCCTGATGCAGGATATGAGTATGAGAGCTTCAATATGTCGCTCCTTTCGCACATAGGCAGCCAACACTGGGTATAGGTGAAATACGTCTCGAACAACTTCCAACTTTCTGGGGGAAGCGATGTCAGCAGAGAATCTCTTGCCGGCTGCACTGGCAACACTGATGTTTGCTGAACTGATGGTCTTGGGGAGACTAGGTCGTATGGTAGCGCCTGGTTGAAGTTCTCGTTGACAACGGTTGGAGCCGGCACTGGCTCATCAACGTCCGAATTGTCTTCGTCACCCTGGGGTGAGGGCGGATCAGAATCGTGCCGCGACGGCTCTCCTCCAGATAAAAGTGTGTCGACGTCCCTGTTGAATCGCGTCTTGCGCCATTGCTTGTGCAGCTTGTTTGAATCTTTGGAATCGCGACTAAGCAACAGCGAGGACAACCCCTCTCTCGCTAACCTATCGTTGAGGTACTTCTCAGTCTCAGGTTTTTGCTGGAATAACGAGGCAAGCGCCAACTCAAGAACGCGGATGTAGCCAGGTTGAATACCTCGTTTCTTAGGGTTAGTCGTATATGTGCAACCTCGCTTTGACGTCAAGCAAGTGGAGCAGGTTGGCTGGCCACCATCGCACTTTTCACGAGCAACTCGACATTGGTCGCATGCTCGTGAGACTCTGGTGCGTTTGGCTGGCTTATCTGGGTCCTGAATGGCTGATCTACGCTTTTGCTGGCTTTGTGCAGGCATGAGCGCCGTTCAGTCGCTCCAGAAGCCGTACGGGTGGCCACAGTCGAATCAAAAGGACAGCACAACTTTGGCAGTTGCGGCAGGCGAATCCAAGAGTGACAGGTCCAAGGTACGTCACGGGACTGAGAGTGCGAGTGCATGCAATCATAGACGTGCCCAAGGTCTATACTGCGATACAGACGTTATGAGGTACGAGATTCTTCCGGAAGACTGGATCAACAGAGCATCGTCCAGATGGAGGATAAGAGATTTCGCTGTTGCATCTGTGCTCTCCTGCGTCGTATCAGCCAGCTCGACCCAAATGGAGTCCTATGGGCTATATAACGTACAGTGTCCCTCACAAGGCAATCAACTTAGCTTGCCGCAGTTCTTGCTTGACGTCTGACGCGCTTTAGCGAGCGATTGGAGATGGAGTAATGGGTTGCTGTGTCCGGGGTGGAGCGGAGAGCTGTGCTGCCTCGGGCGCGCATGGGGAGAGAGCGGGGAAAAAGTCTCACCCGAGCGCGACGGCTGCGCTCTTCCATCAAGTGTCGCTGGCTTCGCTACCACGCCGCATCCTGTGCCATGGCACTGCCTGTCCCAGTACATGTCACACCTGCAGTTTTAGAGCTCTTCTCCCACTTGCCAGGCTAAAGGTCTGTCTGTTCATTCGCAGAACAGCCACCATTTGGAGTTCAGATGTTGCATGCACCACGCACCCTTTAGCCGCCCAGCGCATCAGATCGTATCGCGCGTAAACGAAATACCGAGATTCCGGCAAACCGTTGGCAAGCAGCCACAGGCCCTGAAGGGCCTCTGGATACCTCGAAACTGTCAAAACACATCTTCTGGGAACCTCTGAACCTCTCAGACCCTCGCTATGGCGTCTGCCGCAGTGGGAACGAAGAGGTCCTTCGCCGCCATGTCCGAAGACAGTCGTTCCCCACCCACGGCGCTGTCAACATTCCATGAAGTGAGCATGTCCGGAGGCCTCTACTCGCGCCAGCGGCAGAAAACAAACACAGAAGAGTCGTGTAAGTGACGTTGAGAGTACTGCACCACGTATGCGCTGACCAGATGGCAGTCACGTCCATACCCTCGAGCGCTCGCTCTACCCCTCGACACACACCAATACCAACTTCACCGCCCAATGAGATTCGCCGAGTGTTTGAGCCGGATGCCTCTATTGTGCTCATTGGCATGCGAGGTACGGGCAAGTCGACACTGGCTGTCATAGCATCCATGGCCTGTCGGCGACGTGTAGTAGATATCGACGACCTTTTCCAGGAAGCAACAGGCTTCTCTACTGCCAAGTATCGCAAGCAGTTTGGTGCAAGCAACCACAATCTACGACAAGAAGAGCTCCTGCGGACTGCCCTTCGAGCCCACGACAAGGGAGCGATCATCGTTTGCAACGGAGGTTCGTTGGAACGGAATGGACAACTGCTTATGCAGGACTTTGCAGGGACGCATCCTGTGGTCCACATCGTACGAGATCTCCACAGCATTCACGAATACCTTGGGGGAGTCGAGCTGCGCAGGCTGAGGGACATGCTGGCCTTCAGTGCGCCTATCCTTCGTCGTTGCTCCAACTATGAATTCTGTAACATCTCAGAGCATGCGCCCGCTCGATCGAATACAACGTCAGACCCACCGGTGGCACCGGCTTTTCTTACTCTCAAGCGGGCTCAGCGTACCTTTCTGAAATTCCTCTCCCTTATCCTTTCACGCGACACAGCAGATGGACCTGTGGGCAACGCGAACCCTCCATTAGAACCGGGATATCCACTGTCAGATGTGGCAACAGAACTGAGAAAATATACCTGCGCTGTCCAGGTACCGTTGCCGGATCTGTTAGCTGAAGATGTGGACATACAGAGTCTTGAGTATGGTTCTGATGCTTTCGAGATAGTCGTCGAACCCACAGAGCTTGATCCTCACAACCAACGGCTGCGGACGGAACGAGCAGACGACATCAGTAACTGTATCTCGAAGATACGGCGTAGCACAGTCGTACCCATACTCTACCACGTATTGCCGTCGGCGTCGAAAGACTACAGTCGAGGATCCTATCTCGAACATGTACGCCACGGCTTGCGTATGGCACCTGAATTTATATCTGTCGATCTGTCGATTGGCGTAGAAACCGTGGCTGAGCTGGTCGCATCTCGAGGCAAGTCAAAGGTCATCGGGCACGTCCACGCAGACAAGAGTTGGGACCACCGTTCCTGGGCAAACTACTACGAGACCGCAGTGCGACTCGGATGTGACGTTGTGCGATTCACACGTCCAGCCAAGTCAGTTGATGATGATGCTTCCGTGCACTACCTAAGGTCCAAGATCCACGCAAGGAACAGCACCGTTCCGCTGATATGCCATAACACGGGACGAGCGGGACGTCGTTCGACATGCTTCAATAAGCATCTCACATCTGTCATACCAGAGTCGGTACGAGAGAAGCCTGATTTTGGAGCCAGATGCGAGCGTAACCCAGAGACCTCGTGGCTTACTGCACGGGAAGTGACACAAGCTCTCTACTCGACTTTTACCTTTGATCTTATGAAGATCCATCTCATTGGTGCGAGAACGCAGTACAGCTTGTCACCAGCCATGCACAACGCTGGGTATGCGGCGTGTGGTATGCCTCATCGCTTCATGTGCGTACAGACTTCGACTCTGAAGAGCCTGCAAGATTTTGTGCACGATCCAAACTTTGGTGGATGCATCGTCATACAACCGTTCAAGATCGAAGTGATTTCGCTCGCAGATTCTCTAAGCAAACACGCTCGGGCCATTGGAGCTGTCAATACGCTGATACCTGTTCGTCACCTCAATGGCGACGGCAGCGTCCCTGGCGATCTGGAGCTCTTCCAGGAGCGCTGTCAGTCAGGATCTGTGCAAGCCCTCCACGGAGACAATACCGAATGGATCGGCATCCGGTCATGCATACGAAGAGGCTTGTCGCCTGCGAACGCGGTACGGCCTACAACGTGCGCATTAGTCGTTGGGGCAGGTGGCATGGCGAGAAGTTCAGTGTACGCGCTGTTACAGCTGGGCGTGAAGAACATTGTTGTGTTCAACAGAACATTGGAGAAGGCGGAGGACCTAGTCGTTCATTTCACTCGACTCGTCTCGTCTTCGGCGGGAGCCAACTTGGTACCCTCGGCCACCACCCAGGGCTCGCGACCCAGTTTCCACACGTTGAAGTCTCGAGACGATGCTTGGCCCGAGGGTTTTCGTCAGCCTACCATCATTCTCTCCTGTATCCCCGCCGACCCCATAGACGACAATCCAGCACCTCATTTTACGCTGCCGGAACAGTGGCTGAAGAGTCCGACAGGAGGGGTGGTGATGGAACTTGCCTATAGAACGCTTGACACTCCGCTGATGAACCAAATACGGGAAGAGCCTTCGAGGTTGTGGACGTTCATGGACGGGCTAGACTGGCTGCCAGAGCAGGCCTTTGCTCAGTTTGAATTGTTCACGGGGAAACGAGCGCCACGCAGGATTATGCGCGAGGTAGTGTTGCAAGCGTGGAGGGACGAGCATGGCAATGCCGATCCGGACATGGTGGAGAGGAGGATGAAAGCCATTGATGACCAAGAGCCGTGAGGACGACGACACGAGCAAATGCGAGTTGAATTATTAATAACAATCTGAAGTTGGTAAAGGTGTAGCGGCCGTGGTCCGACGTGAAGAGCGTTTGAACGCCTATCGTTGGACTGATAGCAGCCGGTTGGCTAGTGGCTAGTGGCAGACCCCTGCAGTCGATCCACCTGCACGTCTGCACGTTGGACGGCGGTGAAAGTGACGACGCGTCTAGTTCCAGACAAGACAAGACAACAACGCGCTGGCTCGTGCAAACACACTTAGCATAGTAGCCTTAGCCGCCAAAAGACGCACGACTCGTCATCTGAACCCCGGTCCAACTGCTATGCGTGATTGCAAGCCTCCAGGCGCACACTGATGAGTTCGCGCCGGCCCCTCCAACCTGTCCCCGCGTTGTCGGCAAACGTCTCGAGCACGCGCTACGCCCTCACCACCACAAGCAGCAACCCGGGCGCAAATGGGCGTGTCGATATGGAGCATCACGTGCAGGACGACGTGCAAGACTCTGGGTCGGTAGTCTCGGGCCTGACGTCGCTGGAGGGCGACGATGACTTTGAGCGGCTCATGATCCAGAACGCGCGCGACGAGCGACGACTGAATGAAGCACTCCACGGCCGCGCGCAGCCCTTCCGCAAGGCGCGTACACATGCGCGTGTCGGCCTGACGATGGACAACCTCGAGCGCAACGACGCGCAGAACAGCAGCAACCACAACGGCAACCACAACGACAACGACAACATCAACAACAATGTGTCTTACGTCAACGCGCGCGCCGCATTCAAGAGCCCGCCCAGCAGCGTTGGCTCGTCACACTCAGATCCGGCGATACACGCCCCTGCCAGCTGGGGCAGGAAGGGCCGGCCGAGTGGGAAGTGGATGCGGAGCATTACGCGCGACGAGCAGCCGCCTGACGAGACCACAATCGAGCAGCACGACCGCAGTGGAGCCAACGCGCCGCGACGCTCGGTGGAAGACAGCCCTCTGTCTCACAAAAGCTTCAACCAGGGCCAAGACACACCACCAAACGACCACTCGGGCCAGTTAGACCTCACCTTCGACATGGACGAGTGCTCCATCATTGCATCGACGCCCTACATTCCGCGCAACACCAAGCTTGACGACATACTCGAGCGCGAGCATATGGCTCGTCTGGATGGGATACAGGAGACGTCTCCGGAAGAGAAACATCGACCGCCAACTCACACACACGGCACAGGAGACGCAAGCGCCCAATCGCAACAACAGAGCTTTCCTGCCAGGAGGCTGCACAACAGCACAAGCTCGTGGCAATCACTGAGCAGGTCCCAGCCTGAGCGGGGAAAGGAGAACTCGCCAGTTGCAGCCTACACAAAGAGCGTAGAAACAGTGGGCGCTGTGGAACGCCATGTGGTTGCCAAGGCGCAGAGACAGCCCGTCAGGCCCGTCAGCAATCGACGAACAGACTCGCAGGATCTTCTGCGCCGTCTTGCACGCGCATCAAACACACCCAGCCCGAAGGCGTCCGCCCCAGCAGCGTCCGCCCCGCCCACCCAGCCGCGAACCTCTAAGATCGCCATCACTGACGCCTCGCATACAGCGCCAGAAAGGACTGACGAAGCAGCGAACGAGACATCTGCACAGGAAACTGCTGCAACATCTACTCTGGCCTCGCAAGAGCAACCGCGGCGAGAACAGAGGCAGGACACTCCACACGATGGAACCACATCAGATGTGCCTTCATCAGCACCAGCCAGAGAACATGTCGACGAGACACCAAATGAGACAGAGCACACAATCCTCGACCCCAAGACCCCTGTCGTAATGGGCGGATGGATAGACACACCCGGCCCTCGGACCGCACATAGACCACTCGAGCTGCTACATCCACGATCGCAATCAACTGAAAGAAGCAGTCCGCGCAAGTCTCGTTCGCCAACAAGACCAACAGCGCCTACAAGAGACCAGCAGCCGATGACAGAAGCACACGAGGCTACCCAGCCTTCATTACCCCGTCCACAGCTCCCTAGCTCGGCTCTCCATGCACTAGTACAGGAAGCCAGAGCTAGCAAAGACTACGGCGAAGACACAATTCACTCGCTTGAAGACCTCATGACCCCTCTCAGCGAAAACGAGGTGGAAGAGGATACGCTTCAGGGCCTTGCGCTGCCCACGACTGCACCCCGCAACGAAGCAGAGCGCGAGCGCCAGGCCGAGGTGGTACACCTCCACCGCCTGAACAAGCATTTACGCGCTACAAGTACAAGCATACGAGACGCCAGTAGAGGTATGCGGAGAGTAGAGACGAGGATGGAACACATTGAAGTCGAAGAGACCGGCGAGAAGATACCCATCATCGTCCGCGATCACAGCCACGAATTCTCTCCGTGGACATGGTTTCGCAGCTTCTTCTGGGACGGGCGTCTCAAGACGCAGCGAGAGGCCAGCAATGCACCCTTAAAAATGTGGGGTGGCGTCACTCTTCTGGGCATCTTGCTAACAGTGTCTTTCATCTGGTGGGCGAGCGAAGCTGTCGCTTGGTACGTGCTTTTTCTTCCGATCTTCATCCTGCTATCTCTGGACTAGAGTCAGTCAGTTTACCTCCCGTCTCTCTCACCTGTCCCTAAAGGAGCACAATCTGACCGGAATCACAGTGAGATCTTCTGCCATCCCGAGTACGCCAGTTACTCGCCACATCCTTTCGCAGTCGACATGGACGCACCTCAACGTGGCGTTGTCATTCCTACCCTTGTACATCGCGCACTGTTCAAAAGTTGGTCAACACCGATTGTATCACCTATCTTATCTCTTCTCTCTTGGGTTTGGGCCTCACTCTGGAGTCTCGTTACCGGTGCCAGCGTAGCCGGGTTGAGCAGGGCGTCGCGCGTTGTGGCTACGAACAGTGGACCTGCCATGGCCGCGCATACACAAGCTTCTTGGAGAATACAAGAAGATGCTCGCGAGGAAGACCACTGGGATTGGAGCATGGCTGAGGACGAGATCCTGCGTTGAAATGGTGAAGACATTGATTCTATCATTAAGAACGGGTGTTCGGTATTGGGTTATTCTTGGCTTGCATTGCATTACTCCAGCGCGGCGTTGGTTTTGCTTCTTCTTTGCTATGGGAGTGTCATTGTTTGCTCTTTGAGTACTGATACTGGGGTTTAGGATACTCGTGCGGTTACATCAAAGATCACATCTTTTCTTTTCTTTTCTTGGGTGAGAGAAGCACCAGTGAACAAGCCCGCGGGCTGTTGTCCACCGTTGCGTTTGCTAGTATCATCAGATGATTGGGTGAGAGACATGGAAGCAGTCTTAAACAAAGTCCAAGAATCCAACCTCTACTCAACGAAGACGGCATTGTTCCATCTGCACATTGCTTCGAACAACAAGGGAGTCGACAAGGAAGTCGACAAAGCCTTTGTTTTCGATGCATTTGCTTTCTGGAACGTGCCTTCCCGATGACCACCCACCTCGTGAGCGTCTTGCTCTCCCTCCGCCATAGGCAAGAGCCACCAACAACACTGGTACGCCCTTCCAGCTTCAAAAGGTTTACTACGGAACAACACTCTCATTACTTCTCACTCATTCACAAAACACAGGACATCAGACGCCTTAGAGGTACTCACTCACTTGGCCGTAGTCTCAATCCTCGCCTCAGTAAGCCTATAGTTTTCACACTGCTGCTGAGACATGAGGCAGCGGCCTACTAACGACACTGCAGTCGGCGGTACTTTTTAGAAGACTCAGAAGACGATCCTCACCATCACAATCACCGTTGTGGTTGGCACGACCTTGTCAGCACAACTACAGCCAGCAGACAGACTCCAAACGTCGCGCCAACACCATGACTCACCTCACACCCGTCTTATCACGCAAACATCTCTTGCCAGTCGATGAAGCAACGCCCAAGATGTATGACACCAGATCTGCAAAGCGCCAACGATCGACATCACCAAGAAGGACCAAGTCGTCAGACCAACTCCACCTCTACGCAAATGCACCGCCGACACCACCATCAAGCGCGAAGAAAAAAGCTACCATGGCGCTGAAACTCATCATACCGCAAGAGGAGACAGGACGAGAACAGCAGAGAAAGGCCAACCGACACAGAGCCGACGCGGAGCGCTGGAAACCTAAGCTGCAACGACCGTTCCCTAAGATGATTGAGGTCAAACAGGCATACCCACTCAAATTGATGCGACACTATCCTAACACATCTGGAGCCACCGAAACGAACTTTCACAAGCCGAGGGTTAACAACTCGCCCCGTGTATCCCGTCTATTGGAGCAGTTCCCGCTCATGGTTACCACCCACCCTGTTAGAAGCGGAAATGCAGCCAGTCTTCCCAGTTCATTGACCCCTCTGGATCAAGCCAAAACATTAAGCTCTCGTATGGAAGAATTGATGGAGGCACGTAGTGTGCACACAGGACTGCAGACGAACATACACATCACGGAGACCAAACACGCCCAGCGGCTAGCTTGGGAAGCTTTCTCGCAGACTGAGCAGGACCGCATCGACCGTGGTCGTGAGGCGATGATACAATCTGGTCTGACTACAGACGATCTGTGCCGGGAGACATTTGGCTACTGGAACATGTTGCCGGAGTGGAAGAAGTTCACAACAGGACGCTTTGCCAAAGAACATGGAGCAGCTAGCTAGAGTCTCGTTGCTGACAAGGTGTCCGTTCTAAGCCTTGCACTGCTGGTCAGGTAGACATCTCACAGGAAAAAGCGATAGTCATGGTCGAAATACCCAGACTCTGGTAGCTTTGCGTATTTGAAAAGAGATTATGGTCTGGTGGACTGACTGCTTCTGGACTGATTGGCTCCCCGTGATGTCAACCGTAATTTGTAGCAGAGGCGAGCCGCAGAAAGTCCAATAAACCAGGCTCATCTTGCAACAAGTACTGCGAGTCAGCTATGGAAGAAAAGAAACCTAAACCATGGATCGATCCTGCAGTATCTTCATTACTGATTTCGTACCATCGCCTCCTCCTTCTCCCTTCCCCCTACTATAACTTCCCACAACAGCAACAGCAACAACAACAACAATCTACTCCCACAACCCCACAACTCCACGATCCAACAAACTCAACGCAATATGATCTCCTCATCCTCTTCCGCAGCCGCAGCCGCAGCTACACCCCCAGCCAACCCCCCAAACGAAGCTGAAGCCATCCCCACGAGCCTACGCGCTCACCTCCGATACATGCTTGCGGGCGTGCGTCATATTCAGGAGGGTGGTGTGCCGCATGTGGCCCCTGGTCCTGCGGCCACGACTGTATCTGAACTAGGAGCTAGAGCTGCATCTCGAAGGTTTGACGGCGGTGCAATGGAGACAAGTGACGGGAAGATGGTGCGGGATGAGGATAAATACAAAGTCAAACAGGATATGGCATACATGACACTTTGGTAATGAGATTCGTATCCCTGTCCCCCCTTTGGGTTTCCTTGGACGGGTTTGACGCGACGCTCTTTGTCGGGACTGTGCTTGTCTGGTTATAGGTCCGAGAGTGCGAGTGTGGGCTGATTCTTCTGAAGGGTGAGGGTGAGGGTGAGGGTGAGGGTGAGGGTGAGGGTGAGGATGTGAATGAGGCGGGGGATGGAAGCTGGTGAAGTAGGCGGCTTTTGGGTAAATGTGCTGTTATGCACGGGCTTGTGAAATGCGCTGCGGGCGATACATTGAAGTTGAAAGGGGATTCATGTCTATGCAGTAGTATTACACCTACAAGGGTATCATGATTTACCGGGCTCCAGGCTCTCGCCAGGCGGCTTTGGAGTAGCCTCCGTTCCACCACCCCGCATCGTCTCTGCTGCTGCTTCTGCCTTTGCCAGACCGAGCATGCTCTCCTTGCACGCCACGTCTTGCATCTTCTCCAATTCCCAGACTAGCTTGTCGGCCACGCGCAACAGCGACCTGCCGTCCTCGAGGTCCAGTCTCCAGCGGTCTTTCTTGGCTTTCGCATAGCCTGGGTATGCAATGCCAGCCTCGAAACTCTTGACCTCGGCGTCAATGGCCGCCTGCGTTCGTTCCAGCTCCTGGATTGAAAGCGCGGGGTTGTGCGTCGTGAAGTCGTGCGTCGTCTTGGGCAACCAGGCCGCGAGGGAGCTGTCGGCTGGTGTAGATGCATCTAGGATAGCCTTGTGTTGCAGCGACATGCGCCAGTTGATGAGTCTTGATTGGAGTTGCTCGGCGGCGCTGCGGATCTTGTTGTAGGTGATTTGTAGAAGCTGGAGCTCCGCAAGACGCTGTCTGCGCTCCTCGTCGTTGGCGTCCTTGAGGTGGCAGTATTCGTATTGCCTGTGCGCACTGATGAAAAGTATGAACTCGGCCTCCTTGAGCAGCGCTGCAATCTCTGCCTCGTGCTCTTCGATCTTTGCATATGTAGCTTCTACGCCGATATGTTTCAGGTCATCTGCGTAGTCGAACGGTGGGATGTAGTATGACTGGTCCTCGTATACGTAATTACCGTCCGACGTATTCGATTCTCGGAGGTCGTCGGCGACAGAGCTGTACTCTTCAACATGCTCAGAGGCAGTTTCTGGAGACTGCTGCGAGTACCAAAGTGCATTGTGACGGATGTACAGCTGGATCAATGGATTGAATTGTGCCATCGTCTTCTTCTCCCAGAACAGGTCCCAGAACTCAAGCGTGCGTCTCTTTAGTTGGTGCTCCAGGCGCAGGTAGGCCTTCTGTCGCTCGCCAGTGTATTGAAGGTATCCATGCGCACCGATAATACCAGCGCAAGCCCCAATGTTGGCCAAACCCAAGCACCGTGTCCACCGCGGTATAACTAGCCGGCGCATAAAGAGGGCGGGGATGGAGGCGGCGAGTCCCACGCCCGCGCCAACAAGACAGCCATCATCCACGGTAAGACTCTTCGTGCGTTCGTACAGCTTCCACGGCTTGACTTCTTCGTTCTTCTGCGACACCACGAGCGATGTGAAGCGTGAATGATAGTACCAGTTCGCCGTGGCGCCCAGCACGCCTGCCCACAAGCTCAATTTCGCTGACGATCTTATGAATAGCGCCGGTCTGGGTGCAGCATAGGCTGGTGTTGCATGGGCCTGATGCCCATATCGAGAAGCGAAGGAGGTATACGCGGCGGCGGCGGCGGTCGAGCCGAGGACCGAGTACTGTAGCGTTGCGTTCGCACCGAGAGCATCTGGTCGTTTAGGAACAAGCTTGTGCTGTTCCTCCCCTGGTGGAGTGTTAGAATCGTGAAGGCGCGTAGAACGACAAGTGAGGCTGACTGACCAGGCGGCACGAAGAGACGAAAACCCATGTTGAACGAGTGGCAGCTGCAGGTTTATTGCAGAGAAAGACGTATCACAGCTTCATAGGGAGCGGTCGCATGGGGAGACAGGAGAAAGGCCGCAGGAGCAGAAGCAAGGCGGAGCGATTCATCGTGAGCGTGACATGGTCAACGAGGTAGTGAGCGGACGAGGCTGAGGTGAGGCTGACGGTCTATGTCGCACTAGCGAGCCATTCAATGTCCAAGCCACATGCACCAGAATTGAACACGTGAGGGTTAAGAATCTACGTTTTCCAAGGTTGCAAGGTTGCGCCTAACTATGTCATGTTGCCAAACAAGATGCTGTTGATGGTGTGAGGATTGTGGAGAGCTGCCGATCCTTGAGCGCACATGATCAAGCATCTCCAAGCTCACTGGATGCGCGATCAACTGTGTGTGTACGAATATATTTGCACGGCTGAATGAACACCTGTGCTGCTGCTGCTGATCTACATGTACAAGAGAATCTGGAAGACTGTCTGCAAAAGCACGCTCGCCAAATGCAAAGACCAGAAAGAAGGCTTGAAGCCTTGGGTGCCAAGAACAGCCGAACGCCATCGCTAACCAGGACAGAATAAATACTGTCTGCACTTTTGAGACAAAAGAGAATAACAAAACAGCCGAAGCGCTGAGCAGAGCCGTGTTGAAACGTGAGTCCGTCATTCGCTTACCGTCTGTGCATCACTATCTTCGCATCCTCGTTACGGAGAAACTCAAACACGCCCCGGTTGAGCCGGTCCAGTCCGTCTTTGAAGAGATGCTCTGTGTTTTCGGTATTCGCCATGACTGTGAACGTCCTACAGAGCAGATCCTCAGGGCTGACACCGTCAAGAGTACTCATGTTCTTCCACTTGAGACGCATGACTCGAAGGTCGTTCATCGCCAGAAGACGATCTATGACTCCTGACGCACTCACTCCTGATTGCGCAATGATCGAGTGTCGAAGGCTGCTGATAGCTTGCCTTTCGTGTAGCCATGCGGTCAAGATCCGGGAACACATTTCGTAGTGGGGACCAAGCTCAGCGCGGAAGATGGCCTCTCCATGATACCATAGATAGCTAATTCGGGTGAGAACTGCTGTCTCATCAGGTGGCGATGCCGCTCTTGGAAACAAATACTGAACGAGCAAAGCAAGAACCTCACATTGGAGCAGGCGCAAGTCAGGCACCGCCACAACAGATCGAGGTGGGTGTGGAGGGGCAACTTCAACGTGCTGACTTTTCAACACCGGTTGAGGAGGTTGAACTGCAGTCGGGACAGGGGGTGGAGGCTGGACTACTTGGGCATGGCCAGTAGATGCTACCGCAGGAACGATGCGCATACCGTGGATCGGGGCATGGAGCTCCATTGGCGCGGGTGCGATATGCTGATTGTGTGCTCGTAATGGCTGAGTGTTAGCGTCTTGCGCAAACGGCGTGCTGGATCTGCTAGAAGGGTGGGGAGCAATAGAACGGCCAACGTGGTGGCCGACTGGAGTATGCGTACGACTCGGAGGCTGAGTTGATGCTTGTTGCTGATGTAGTTGGATGTGGCTCCTCGAAGGTGTGGGATTCTGGGATTGGCTTCCAGAACGAGCTTTGATCTGAGCAGCCTGGTTTCGGGGTGAACTATGAGGATGTGGAGCCGGCTGAGAAGTAGCCTGAGGAGCAACTTGTGTGTGTTGAGAAGACTCGCGACCAAGAACACCATTGGTGGGCGTTGGTGAGTCGATCGTACGAAACCCTTGGCCGGGGACAGACACAGCACCGAGCGCGGGCACGGAACGAGGATCCGGAGTCACGGGTGGCAAGGTGACGCTGTGAGCGGCTGTGTCATATGGACTGGTATACGCACGTGGTTCTGTACGGTTCTGGCTAGGCGACATCATCTTCGTATCAAGTGACGAAGCTCGTGGCGCTTCGCTTGAGGGTTCACGAACAGGTGGTGGAGGTGGTGGAGGTGGCGGGGGTTGCGGAGGTGGCGTGTTTACTGCTGTGAAACTGCCGGGATTAACGGCCGTGAAACTTCCAGCAGGTGTTGGTGCGTTTGCAGAAGTTCCAGAGAGCCCATTGACTTGATTACTTGACAGTGAGCCGAGCTCCACACGAGCGCTCTCAGGGCCTGTGTTAGGGGCTGGTGAGAGGTGATGGTTCTGGTCGAAAGGTCGAACAGGTAGAGGTGGGGTGTTTTCTGCATTACCAGGAACCGTCAAGGAATTCAGAGACTTCCTTGGACTCGCGCTTCTCCTTCTTCCTGGTGGCAGCGTGTTGTACGGCCGCTTGGCAGGCGAGGGGGGATGCTCTTCCCCATCTGACACTGACCCACCCAGGTACGCTGAACTCTTGCGCTTCTTGAGGTTGGGTACTGACTTCATGTCAACTTCAGCTCCGGCGGATGCGTCGACCTGTGGTGGAGATAGTGATTGTGGGGTTCCATGGTGTGACTGCAGCTGCGTTAACACATCATGTCTAGTGAATTACTCCACGTCATGTGACTTGGAGATGGATGTGGACTTACGCCACCTTCACCGTCCATGTCAGCAAGCGTGTCGTAGTCGTTTACACCGGACGGCCTCTTAAGCTTCATATTCCTAATGTAGTAGCATGCTTTGATGATGATCCACCGATGCAGGTGTATCTTGAGTCTGCCAAGATTAGCAAGGTTGCGCCAGACTCAGCAATCATAAAGCATGGATGCTCACATCTCTCTGTGTTCGGCATCGTCGTAGAACAAGTGCTTGTTGTACGTCTTCTTGGTGGGATCGGGGGTGAGGAGACAGCTGCGATCGGCATCCCTGCCCCAGATAGCGGGTCCGTAAGTACCGAGCAGCTCCTCCAACTCGGTATCTAAGCTGTGGGGATCTGCAGCAAAATCGAGCAAGGCATCTCGTTCCTTGGGCAGCTCTTTGGACAGCTTGGTGACTTCACTCGAGATTTTGCGATAATCGGGATTATCGAATTTGGGGATGCCGCGATTTGTCGTGGAGCTGGATGCGGACAAGCCCAGACCCAAGCATTCAGTAACCTCGCGGATAGTAGGCGAGTGGCTGCTGAAGACGCTGATCCATCTTTGCCTATCCCATCGCCGCACGCCGTGCTCCAGATCCAGTGCCAAGTTATCTTTGGAGCTCATGGTGAGGCATGAGTGCCGGTGGATGCTGCGGTGACGGTGAAGAAGTAATGGAGACGGGTGGAAGGCGCACGCCGAACGAGGAACGAGGATGTGTTAGAGTGAGACCCGGTAACGTAAAGGGGAGTCCGCTAGCTAGCGTAGACGTTGCACTAGTCGCAATTGCCTTTTCTTTTGGTAACAACAAAGTTCGAAGTCGTCCAGTCTTGTCTCAGACACGGGCCGGTCGTGTTGATCGCGCCTGCATGCGTTTTTCCAAGTACGCAGAACCGACGTCTCGAGGGATCAGGTGGGGATCGCGAGGTGCAGTAGGTCGTCAGACGGTCTGGCAGCAGACGAAAGCTGGTTCACGAAGCGAGCGAGATCTGGCCGATGGCAGAGTACGCGTCCACACGGTATGACTCGCCGCCACCCCTTGGGTAATCATACTACCGCTCCTAACCCATTGGGTGGGAACGGCGGGCCAGCTACGCACTGCGCACTGCGCACTGTCTGCGCTCTCTGCGCGCACTTTGCACGGCGCCCTTGCTTCTAGTCTGGCGTATGGTGTACGACGCCCGAGATTGTAGCATAACCACGGCGAAATCAGGTACCGCACGGCACCTTTTCTGCACCAAGACCAGCAGCAGCTCCAACCAACAACACAATTTTTACGAATTCATTCGTGTGCTTCTCAGATACCTCCTAGCAACTCCACACAGCTTCAAATCAAAAGTTCTGCCTTGGAAGTTTTGCACGCGGCGTTAATAGAGAGAGTTTTTGTAGTGCACAGAGGTGGCTCGTCGGCGGTCCATGGGTCCATGTGTCAATACGTGTAAGAGTTATGCTGGCTTGGGCCAAACCTTGCGAGCCATATTCCCGTTTCAGCAATAGTCGCCTCTGTACCAGCGAATAAGCACAGCCAACAGGCGCTTTCGTACATTAATCACAAATGCGTCTATGACGCGCTCGTATCGTCTCCGTCCTTCTACTCGCGTACTGGAATTGCTCATCGGTGTAACGTCGGGAAACTCCTTTCCCTTCGATTCGCTACCCATTCGACTGCTGTCGTCGCTGCAGGAGCCGCAACAGGCCGCTGGACCTCGCTCACGCTGATCGAGTCGCCTCTTGCAGACCGCGAGGCGACTCACTTGTATTGAATGCGGCCATCCCTGTCTGTGCTTGCGGGACCGACCTGCAATGCGACACGTAAAAATAGGACTGAGGCATAGACTTGGGTCTAGTCAGATTAATCGACGTGGTACGCAACGTACGACATTCCGCCCTTGGCAATACATACCATGTACGCTTAGCGAGCATAATATCCCGCCCGTGCCCAACGGTTCCAAATCCTGACATACAATATACAGCCTGCACCACGCCTCTCAAGCACGTACGCACGCTACGTAGCGTCCCTCTGCTTACCCTAGGTATGTTGCAGAGCATGATCCATCAGTCAGCGGCATAACCCACCCACACGCCTAGCGCGATCCTACACAGATCCTGCAACGTTGTGAAATGACTGAAACATGTATGGCCGATTACCCGAATCCGATAGTGGCTGGCCTATCGGTGATCGACACTACGCTCCTGAACACCCAAACCCAAAACAGTAATCTGTACATGAATAGTTTTGACAGCCCGTCTGTGCATCCGTTTGCACTACCCGACATACCACAGCGTACCCCTTCCCTCTTCCTCTTCCGTCTTACGGAAGGGCTCCACGCTCTCTCCTAGCCAGCTTACCACTCTTGTGAACTCAACTGGCTTCCAAGCCATCTCCACGGCAAACTTCTCGCCCGCCAGCACCACAAAGGCTTGGCGAAGCAGTTCGTCTCTGTCGACCACCAGTCCGTAGCCCAGGCCAAAGCCCTGTCCAATGTCCTCAAAGTTCGCCATGATGGTTTGTGTCGCGCCCATGAGTGTTCTATGCTGCTGAATGCGTCTCTCAATCTCGGGCGCGCTTTGGCCTTCGGATCTCCATCCTGTCCATTGGTCAGTACAGATGTCCATTGGTCAGTACAAACATGGCCAGCCGTGAAACTTGACAATGTAGAAATGAGGCAAACGTACGTCGGTCTGCACGGTCGAGCGCTGCAAGGTGTCGTCTAAGCTCGATCCACGTAAGAACGGCTCGCTCCCTTGCAATAAACACCGGAATGTTTTCCACCATCTTATCATAGTCTGCTCGCACGCCTTCTCTCCAAGCTTTCTCCACACGATTGAGGAGCGTCTCTTCGTCCCACTGAACGCTGCATTCTTCGTTGTACACAAGAGACCGAAGCGCTCGCAGGCTGTCGTAGTCTAATCCCCGATACGGTACACTGGCGTTCTGTTGGGGTACGTCTTCAGAAGCCGCGTCATCGGAGCGGAAACTCGCAACAAGCTTAGCCACGTCGACGCTTATCTGCTTGTCAACGTTTGCTTGCGCAATTTGCTGCTGCACAGCAACCTTGCTGTCTGCGGGTTGCGCCGCACTCGCATTTGTTGCAGCCCACGATGAGTTCGGCTGTTGCGGGCTGCTTTCATCTCTTGCTACTAACCTATCCCACACTCCTTCCACCACTTTGTGAGGTTGCTGTTCGTTTTGTATCGCTGGTCTCAGCTTACCGTTTTCGCCTGGCGCGCTACCGTTGACGGATGTAAACAGTCCAAGACCCTCACGGGTGCCAGCGGTTGGACTTCCACCAGGTTCCGGAGGGGTCAGCATTGCGGTAGATGATATGGGACTTCCACGTGATACTGTTTCGGTTTGAAATAATGAGTTGGGAGCCAGTGCGACAAAAGATGCAGGCGTGCTACCCTCACCAGTTGCATTTTGCCCGTTGAACTCGGCTTCAGCTCTTGCCTTTCGATTCTCCTCCTTTTTCTTCCGCTCTCGGTCCAACCGCTCGCGTGCCAGAATGACATTGCACGCTTTGAGGCCTATCCACCAATGTAGAAGCTTATGTATGCTGTAGATTCAAGTGTTAACTGAAGCCCGTTGTTGCTCGGTCACAATTCGCGCCAGGAGGGTGTTTCGCTCCACCTAGTGTGTACTCACAGCTGTTTGTCCTCCTCGTTTTCAAAGTAAAGATCTCTTGGATAGACGCCCTCTTCCACTCCAGGCTCATTGGCTGTGATCAGGTGCTCCCTGTCACCGACCCTGCCCCAGATCCTACTGCCATGCTTTTCGATAAGCGCGTCGACCTCGGGCTTCAAGCTGTTCTCTTCGCTCAGACACTTCATCAAGTCGTCCGACTCTTTTGGTAATGTCGCAACGATGTCACCCATATCCTGCACCAATTCCCTAACCAATGCAGATTCGAAGTTGGTCTTGCCCCGCTTGTTCGAAGACCATTTGGCACGTAATCCGAGTCGTTCGATAAGCTCGTGCATGCGAACTTTACTCCTGTTCTTCATAATGTCGACCCAGTCTTTCGACGTGGCATACTTGATTGCGGAGCTGTCCATGATTGCGGTTTTGCGTGCATCGGTTGCGCTATTGCGCATACCCCAATGACCTTCAGATTGCAGAAACTGCTAGTATTTTACTTTCGAACGGGCTTGTCGCAAGGTGATGCCAGTTATAGGAAGGTGTCAGACATGAGGGTTATTTTTTTTCTCGCCGCATATGAGCATCGGCAATTGATCTGCGAGCCGCAAGGATGTACACACGGTGAAGTGAGATGGCGCGAAGGATGAGCAGATAGGCTCAGTCAAGGGCGCAGACCTACTGACCACAGCTGTAAGAGAAGGAAACGCTCAAATGATGAATAGACGACAAAAAAGATGAAGCAGTTTTGCGTCGATGTCTTGGAAAGACTCGCGTACAAAGCCCTAGGAACGGGGGCGGATCTTGACGGCAGAATTGTCCCATTGGTCGACACGTCAACACCGGACTTACACAAAAACTCGTCAAAGCTTGTCCGCGCAATCGCCCTCTAGAATCGCCCTTGCCTGCATGGACCATGTATTTGGTACAAGTCGGCCGACCCCTGATGGGCGACACCACCCTGATTTGAAACCAATCTACATAGCCACGTACCACGCTCGACCGAGGTACTTGACGCATCAATACAATGTCAAGATGCTTGTCGTCCGGAAATGGTATCCGCCGCTTTCATATTGAAGCTTAGCAGACCAGAACATTGTAACGACATAGCAGGTAAAATTTCGCGTTGCACAATCAGTCGCCTACAAGAGGAGTTTAATGCTACTCCCTGAACTATCTGTAACTCAAAAAGACATTACAAGACCTGAACACTCATCTCAAATCTGGAGAGCATAGTCAATTACTAGGGGCCTCCAGCGGTACTGCTTTAGGGGCTGCCGCTGGGACAGTCAGAACGTTTGTTTGGCATCGTGAGGGTAAGCGGACAGGCAGCGAATTTCATTGAATAGATTGATTACGAGATTGTTATATGCAGCCCGTGAAGAGGGTCGTGATCACATCTTTCGCGCATGTATCAGTATCGCGCATGACGAGTATTGTAATCCATTCAAGGATTTCGTTCACGCAGGCTGTGCAGGACCAACGTCAACAAAGTTTGTCAATCGTCTGCAGTTCAGACCATCGGATTTGCAGCCTTGTGCCTGTTGCAAGCCCGATCTAAGCCTTGGGCTCATAAGAGACGTCCTCAACCCGGCCCGGTCCCTTGTTGGTGGAAACCTTGACGTTACCCGCCTCAATATCGCGCTGAAGCTGATCGAGACGTGATTCAATCTTGCCGGATTTCCACGGAGGAATCCCGCTGTCAAAGACCGTGTCCATCTCCTCAAGAGTCTTGCCCTTGGTCTCAGGCGCTGCCAAGAACATGTGGATCAGAGCAAGAGCGTTGAAAGTGCCAAAGATCTGAATTCACTTTTAGCTATGCGCGGCATAAACGTGCGAATTGAGAAACTCACCATGTACATTTTCCAGTTGATGCTCCAGAGAAGAGGAGGTACGGCGAACGCGAGAATGCAGTTCTGTAAGATTCATCAGTCTTCCATTCGATAGCTTTTGACCATCTCCAAACTCACCCATGTCCAATTACTGGCTGTAGCCAGAGAGACGGCCTTAGCGCGGACTTTCGCAGGGAAGATTTCTGACGGGTATGTCCACGAGACGGGTCCCCAGGTGGTAGCGAAGGAAGCGACGAAAAGGTAGGAACAAGCGACAATGGCCTTGGAAACGCCGCCGTGCTCCTTGGGAACAACCCAAGAGATGTCCTTGTCGGTTTCATCGGGGTTGGGAACTCCGTACGAAGCCTGGAGGGCTCCAGTGGTGAATAGCCATGTCATCATCAAGAAACTGCCGACAAGGAGAGCCGGACGGCGGCCGAATTTGTCCAAGTACAAAATCGCCGGCAAAGTCATGGCGACGTTGATAATATACTGGATAGATGACGTAAGCAGCTCGTCTGCGATGCCGGCGCCTCGCATGATAAAAACGATGTAGTACATCATTATGTTCATGCCGCAGAGCTGTGACCACATTTGGATAGACATGCCGAGGATGACACGCTTGAGGATGCGGGGCTTGACGAGTGCAGCGAAGCTGGTAGCAGCCTCCTCACGCTCGAAGCGGAGAGCTTCCTCGATCTCTTTGTATTCGGCAAGGACCTTTGGGTGGTTGACATCACCCGAGCCGTGAAGGTTGGCGAGAACAGTGAGCGCCTCCTCCCAACGATCCTTGGACGCGAGCCAACGTGGGGAACGAGGGAAGAAGAAGAGACCGAAGAACAGGATGGCGCCTGGAACCGCCTGAATACCCCATGGGATGCGGAAAGCAGCTGTTCCTTGCAGCGGGTTGTTAACACCGCCATCGTAAAAGGAAGACCCATACTGGATGAAGTATTGAATAAGGATTCCCCACGTAATAGCCCATTGCTGAAACGATACAAATCGACCGCGCTTTTCCTTGGGCGCGATCTCACTCTGGTAGACCGGGACGACGGCTGAACAGATACCGATAGCGAAGCCACCAACAACACGGCCAACACAGAGAAGAGCAACACCGTTGGAAGCAGCTTGGAGGATAGCACCGACGCACCAGATGATGGCTGCAATCTGGATGGCGGTTCGTCGAGACAGGCGGTCAGCGATGAAGGAGGAACACAGGGCACCGAAAAGTGAGCCAGCGGGCATGGAAGCGGTCTGCTTGGCGTCAGCGATCTGTCAGTTTGGGTAAAGACTGCGCACTTACAATACCACCCTGACGGGTGCCTGAGGGGTTGCCGAAATATCTGGAATAGGCGGGCGTTCCAAGCACACCGGACATGGAAGAGATATCGAAACCGAAAAGTCCACCACCAATGGCGGCGAAGCCACAGATGGCGTAGATGTTGTAGAAAGTCTGACCAGAGTTAGTGATATGTACCATGAAGTGTGCGGGTCGAGCGAGTGAGCTCCTACCTTCATCCTGCCAGACAGTGGACGAGCCTGGATTGAGAAAGACAACAGGGTGTGGGCAGTCGCTCAAGCTGGATTTACAGGGGATTATATAGCGGGAAGGGTTTTGCAGGGCGCGTGATTTTACCGGTTGGAGTTCTGCGCGTAGAGGCCTGTGCACCTGTGACTGGCCTTCACTCTCATCCAAGTCGCGGTCGAGCACCTTCACCCCAGACCCCTGCGATAAGGCGTCTGCGCCAAGACGCACTCCCCGCAAACAAGCGTTTGTCCAGTAACAATCGGTCCACTGAGCTCGGGGTAGTGCAAGGAACATGCATAAATGTCTTCCGGTGATCATGTTGCTGTAACGTCGTCCACAGTAGTGCCTTCACCAAGACCAATCGAGCAGTGAAGAGCAATTGATAGGTTCCGTAGCGCTGACTAGGGCACTTGCTTGTAGGCCATCTCTTGCGTAAGGACGGTTTGTTCGAGGAGGAATTCTCAGTTGGCGTGACCAACCAAAAGGTGATGTCCAAATTGAACGCGGAACAGCTGCCACATCACGCGAGGCTCATGTCGCTTGCCGCGCGAGAAGATTGGCACACTCCACGTTGATCACGTCCCGGAGACGGGTCCCAAAACGCAAAATCCGTCTGGGCGCCTCGGCGTGACCAAGAACCAACTTTGCACCGCAACATGTTCCAACCTCTGAAATCTTGAGCCAGAGTGAAGGCAGCGCTGACGACTTGAAATCCCGCACATTAGGGCCACCAAACACTCAGCTAGAGCCCGTGAACTCGTATCACAAGCACATGTGAGTGTAAAGCTGAAAGCCTCCAGGATGTTGTGTTACAGTCTGCTGTGACGGTTAGGCGTTCCGGACGTTGAAAGAGGTTGCGATCAACGGAAGAGGCGTTGGACCACGCAGGATCAGCCTTGGACACATATGGCTAGCGTCTTTCTCGAGATGAGCAATCCCCAGGCTTCGGTGCCCTCTGCACCGCGCACCTACATGCACGGCTGACCTTGCCCAGACACCAAGGCCGTGGTGGCTTTCTACTATTCAGAATAGAGCGAGCGCAACGAGTTCTCCTTTAGGACAGGCAGCCGGTATGGTTTTGAGGTGTCAAAACTCAGGATCAGGTGCCGCGAAATGAAACAGCCACGAACATCAGAGGAATGCCCTGCCGTCTTAGAGAGGCGAAAGAGCTGATAAACGCGATGGTGTGTATAGGTTGCATCAGATGTGTTCTTCTTGTGCAGCAATGCGACGATGGCCTCCAGCTTGGACTGTAGCAACACACCAACTGCACGTCGCTACCAATCATGGGAGCTTCCAGGCGCATTAAGATGTATGGACTAGACAATCGCTCGACACTGTCTCGATGATCCTGGCTGCAAGGGCGATTCGACTCTCAGCGCGTACAGTGTACGCCTGCAAGACCAAAGAACTGCGCCGCTCAGGATACAAGACGCACCGTATCGTGTTGGGCGTCAGCAAGTGGCCTGTTACCACAAAGTCAGCTCGAACAACCTGCGGCGTTCAACA
Organism: Phoma sp. RAV-16-625; assembly: GCA_004335185.1. Taxonomy (NCBI): domain Eukaryota; kingdom Fungi; phylum Ascomycota; class Dothideomycetes; order Pleosporales; family Didymellaceae; genus Phoma; species Phoma sp. RAV-16-625. The sequence continues at coordinate 412,326 of SAUA01000010.1, forward strand.
ATCATCCTTACCAGCGCATTCCGAGACATTTGCAGCCCATCCCACCGTAGTGCAAGAAGTACAACCAGTCCTGATGTCGCCGATTCACGTCGAACGAGAGGACCCGAGTGGGTATTAAGGTAAGGGTTGAAGAAACATAGAATCCAAGTCTACAAGTAAGATGTTTATCATTGTAGTGGCGGCAGCACTTGAATGTCAAGGTAAGGACCACGGGAGTAATCATGCTGCTCTTATATAGAGATACCACTCTATGCTTGTTCGTCGAGGTGAGCCACACCTCGCACTTTCTCGCCGATGTAGGCAACAAGCTAACCATAAAGACACACATACCCTTGCAATTACCAAGCATCACTTCCATTATCTCAAGATGAATGCGGAAAACCCTGTGGGAAACTAAACTTCTTAAGCAGAGAAAGTCGTAGCAAAGAAGACCAAGCCCTCGACAGGCACAGTGCCAGTACGACTGATGATCTTCTTCCCCCTTCCCTTCACCAAATTCTCACCACCTATGCCGCCATCCGCCTCCCAACTCCCAGTTCCTACGCTTCAACGACCGCCAAGTAGCAGTGTGCCACTCACCACGCCTCTAGTCGCACGCACCGCGCAGCCTAACCACACTCCACAGCCCTCACAACTTCCACTTACACGTCGCACGACAGCGTGCACGCGCTGCCGTTCCTCTGACCGTCGTGCTTGAATAGTCCGAGTGACAGCTCTGTACTAGACCAGTTATTCGCTCTCACAATAACTGGTACATGATGTAGCAGTGTATAGCGCAGCACATTGTGAGGTGAATAGATCTATTCAGGATTCCTTCCCTTTAGCAGTTTCATTCTGCCTTGCTTCGTTCTGTTCTAGAATCCCAAGCGCCTCATCGCCGACTTGGGCTCATACCATTTCATCCCAGCTCGTTCCAGCTTAGCTTAGCTGTTCATAACCGGCTGCATTGTGTGTTGTTTTTGCTACTGACTGTGAGTGGTGTGTATCTAGACATACATACATACATACACACTCCCCCACCCACTTGCCCACCCACTCTCTCGCCCGCCACAGCATAAGGCCCAAGCAGCAAGAGTACAGTAAAGTAACCTTGACATCAGATACAATATCAACATCAAACTCATCACCGTCAAAGTCCTACCTAACATCTAATGTAGTTTGTAACAGATCACATTACACAGTACACAGCACCATCTAGCTCTTTACTACAGCGTCTTGGTATGAGTATGACAACCTGGGCTCTGCTACCGCTAGGGGTTTGGTACGTCAAGACGTATAGGAAGGTAGGGAGTAAAGTGGATGATTGAAAGGGAGGGACTGTGGTGTCTGGATGGTGTGGTGGAGGAGGGCTATCTGTTTGGATGGGTTAGATACCTACGCCACACATGCATATGTAGATGTCAGGAGTTGTATGTTGAGAAGAAAGAAATGTCTTGCATGCTAGCCGTCTCTATTACTAGTACACCGCGATTATCTACACTCGGTTCCATGCCCGCTTACAAGAACTCAATGCCGACGCCAAAGCTCAAGCCCTTCCGCCCTTGCTCTTCCTTGCGCATAACGAGGGGCAGGGAGAAGTTGATTTCGAACCGGGCAATGGGGTGCGCGTAAACGAGCCCGACACCAGCTGCTGCACTGGGCAGCTCCTCCTTGAGGTCGCGGAACGTCTTCTTGAGGCTCTCCCTGGCGTCGCCGGCGAAGCTTCCGTCCTCGCTCTTGGCACCTTGGAGGGCGAGAAGACGGCCGCCGTTGATGAAGGCCTGCACACGCAGCGGTGTTTCCTTGCCCACGCGCGGGACGGGAAACAGCAGAGAGGCGCCGCCCGCAGCAAAGACGTCACCGCCGACGGCGTCGGAGCCGTCGTGGGGTCCCAGGCCACCGAGGCGGAAACCGCGCACGCTGTTGGGGCCGCCGAGCTGGAAGCGGTCGTTTATGCGAGATGCCTGGGGGGTGGAGCTTCCGCCTTGGGCGAGTGGGTAGAGCAGACCACCGCGCAGGCCGGCGGTCAGGGTGATGCCTGTGTTGCCAAAGGGGAGGGCGACCTGGGACTCGGCCTCGGTCTTGAAGAAGGATGCGTCACCTCCGAGGACAGAGAAGCCAGCAAGCTCAGAGACGGTCTTCATGAGATAGCCGCTGGAGGGGAGGAGCGGGTAGTCGCGCTTGTCGTTGGTCCAGGTGTGGGAGATGCTGGACTTGAACGAGTCGCCAGCGTCGGCGCGGACGGTGGGCGAGGCATTCTCGGCGAGCGAGGTGACCTGTCGCCAGATGCCCGAGTAGCCCAGCGTGTGCTCGTGGCCAGCCTTGGAGCGCCAGAAAAGCTTGGAACTGGCGCCCTTCTGGACTTCCTCGTGGCTCGCCCAGCTCTTCAGGACCGAGCTCGCGAAGCCGTTGACCTGCAGCTTCAGGTCCGGGTTGCTCAGGACCGGGGTGTCGAAGGCGAGCGAGTAGGCGGAGCGGGTGCGGGTGCCCAGCGAGCCGTGAGCGTTGAGCGTCTCGGCGCCACCGAACAGGTTGCGCAGCTCGGCGTTGACGTAGGCATCGGCCTCGGAGGCGCCTGCCTCGGTGCCCGTCTTGATGGTGTAGTTGCCGCGCTCGTGGGCGGAGATGTACACGTCGACGTCAGTGGGCGACGACGAGGCATTGGTGGGGTCCGGGCGGTCGAGGAAGACGGAGATGGGCGACTTGAAGATGCCGAAGCGGTTCAGCTTGTCCGTGGCGGTGCCGACCTCTCTCAGCGCCTCTTCGAGCGTGTACGAGTCGGCGCGGTTGGCGCTCAGGATGGGGTTGACGACGCGCTCGAGGAAGCCCCGGCGCGTGCGGTTGGCATGGAGGACGCGGACCGACGAGATGGTCACGGGCAGCGATGTGTTGTCCTCGACCTGGCCTGAGGTTAGCGGGCGGCCGGGCGAGTGCAATTGGACGTCCATACCAGCTCGGCCAGGCGCTCCTGCGACTTCTGGTGCTGCGCATATAGGCGCGTGTTGAGCTCGTCCTGCTGGCGCTGCAGCTCGACCGAGTCGGTCTTGTTCTTGAGCCGAGCGAAGACCTGTGGGCAGTGTCAGTCATGGCGACAGCATCATTCGTGACGTGCGTGCAATCCCACGTACATCGTCTTCAATTGGCGACGCCATCAGAGCTGTTGCGGGTTGCAGCTCCACGGCCTTGGCGAGAATTGCTGAAGTCAAGTTCGTCCACCTCCATCATCGCGCACGTGCGTCCGAGGGCCCAGACTCCACTCTCCTCTCCGCCCTCCCACCTCACCCTCACGCTCACTCTCTCGCACTCTCACTCCACCTGACCACTTGTAATTCACTTGTTTGACCTTCCCTTCTATTCTCCCTTCTCCTCACGCCGCTCGAGGTAGCCACTCTTGCTTTTGGTTTGCTTGCGGCTCCTTCGCATACCTCGGCCTTTCTGCTTGATACCCTGTCTGTCTGTTTGCCTCTTACCATCTGGCCTCGCTTTCAACGTCACCACTATTGCATAAACCGCTCCACTGCACACCCCTCCACACCACACATCCCCTCCACACACACCATGGCTACGCCCGCAGCAACCAAGCGCCTCACCAAGGAGTACGCCGCCATCGCCCGGTCGCCGCCGCCCTACATCGTCGCCCACCCCTCCGAGAACAACATCCTCGAGTGGCACTACATCCTCACCGGCCCCCCCGAAACCCCCTACGAAGGCGGCCAGTATTGGGGCACCCTCATGTTCCCGCCCGACTACCCCTTCGCCCCGCCCGCTATCCGCATGCACACTCCCTCCGGCCGCTTCCAGCCCAGCACACGCCTGTGCCTCAGCATATCCGACTTCCACCCTAAGAGCTTCAACCCCGCCTGGGAAGTCAGCACCATCCTCACCGGCTTGCTGAGCTTCATGACAAGCGAGGAGATGACCACAGGCAGCGTGCGCGCCAGCGAGAACGAGCGCAAGTTATTCGCACAGCGCTCTCGCTGGTGGAACAGCACAGGCGGCGGATCCAAGCAGAGCAGCACACCGAGCGCAAACTCGCGCGGCATTGGGGGCATCAAGGCGGGTGACGGCGGCGCCAAGTTTCGCCTGGAGTGGCCTGAGGTGGACGAGGAGAATTTGAAGTGGATGCAAGAGAAGAACATTGACACAGCCACGGGTCTGCCACGCCCTGCACAGCCAACCGCACAAGCGCACTGCCCGCCCGAGGTCGCTGGACTGCGGCGGAGGCCCAACGGGAGTGCCTCGACGGTGATCCAGGACGCGCAGATTGCGAGGGAGGCTGGCCAGGGCTACGTGAGCAGGAACAAGTGGAAGCTCGTCTTCGGCGCCATTGTGACCTACATCATGGTTGCGCGCGTCTTGGGCGATGGGGCTGTTGCTGCATCTGGTTAGCGCACATACCACCGTCGATAAGGCACCAGATATAGGGAGGCATAGCATCGTCGCGGCGTTTTGGAATCAGGTCACATCCATGTATTTGGCGTACATGCTTCTTTCACCACAAACACATTGCTTTACGCGGTACTAGACCGATTGGACAGCAGCTAAGAGAGATGTACAATTTCTTGACACACTGACATGTTCCTCAATCAACGCAAGTGAGTCAGTCTATGGCATTATTACCTCATGAAAAAGTCAGCGTGAAGGGAAGCGCACCCAATGCCTCTTATGCTTTCTATGTTGAACACCCAAACCTACGCACACCCACCGCGAGACACTGTTGCCAGTCCACAAAGCACCCCAGCGTGGCTGGAGATTGAGTTTGAGATTGGAGTTGAGATTGCGACTGCAAGTGTGAGAATAACCGGGACCAGGACTGAGACTACGATGCACCATGTGATTCTCTATCTGGGCTCTGGCAGGCGATAACATTTTGGCTCAATGACGGAGCTGAAGCCAAGCCGAGCCGAAGCCGGCTACGAAGGTAAGAGTACGGAGAGAAGAAGCTGACCGTCTACCCCTGGACGCGCCGTTGTACCAATTTGACCCAAGCCACGAGATACGTGCCTTCTGCTAGCAGATACGCGAACATCTCCTTCGTGAAAGGCAGCTCCTGCGTGTATGCTTGCTCGGCAGCACTCAAAGCGCTCTACTGCTTCTTGCTGAGCTTCTCGCTGATGCTCTCCTCGCTCGGCATCTGCGGCAACGGCGTGAGCCACTTGCGTTGGTTGTCGAAGCTGGAAACGGCTTTGACAATGGAGATGAACACTTTGGAGTTGTCCTTGTCTACGCGGCCCTTGAACATGCCGATGAGCGATTGTATGCCCATGCCCTGCGGTGGTAGCGAGTCGTAGATCTCCTTCGCAGAGGGCAGTTTCGGCGCGCTGGATGCAGGTGAGCCGGGTACAGGGCTGCCTGCACGACTAGTGCTTGCAGATGCCGTGGGCGAGCCGCTGCCGAGCACCACATTGAGCTTGTTCTTCTTCTTCTTCTTGATGCGCGACGACTCGTTGCCAGAGGCTTCGGACATCTCCGAGTTGGGACGCTTCTTCGACTTGAGCTTGTCGACAGGCTTGTGGCTCCCAGATGGAGTGTTCGAGCCCATGGGAGTGTTGGTGCCCTTGCTTGAGGCGCCAGATGGCGCATTGCCGGTCTCTGCGGCTTTTGCTTCTGCGGCCTTCTTCTCTTCTTCCTCTTTCGCCCGCTGGCGTTCCGTTTCACTGTCAGTTTCGGACTCTTCTGACATGTCGCTTTCTGCGTAGTCGTAGAGCTTCCCCCGCTTGACGAGTGTTTTTCTCAGACCCTTCTCAAGCTCCTTGGCCATTTCTGCTTCCATTTCCTCGCGCTCCTCTTCCTCTTGTATCTTCTTCTCATTGCGATCCCAAAGGGAGGCAGCCAGCTGGTCTCGCTTCAACTTCTCAGCAGCCTCTTTGACGTCTACTTCATCGCCCTCGAACAGTCCGTTCAGACCCTCTTCGTCATCGGCAAAGTCTTCTTCAAGGTTAAAATCGATGTCATCAGCATCAGCCTCGCGCTTCACGTAGCCCTCGTCATTGCGCACTGCGCGGATGCGACCTTCATCATCGGCGCCTCCTCCCACTCGTGTGCTCATCTGGTTTCGGCCTCGAAGCTGATGTGCCTCCTTCTCTCTTGCCTCAGCGCGCTTCTCGATATTCCTGAGGAAGCCAGGCACATTTTCCACTTTGAACATGACCTTGTCGGTGTCGTCGCCTGTGGCCTTGACCTTGCCCTTGACATTGAATCTGTACCAGCGCTCGATGGGCGCCAGCTGGATGTTGCCTTGCGAGTTCTGCGACAGCATGACGTGCGCCTCAGACAGCTCTGATTCATACGTGCCGACCCACGTCTGCTTGTTCTCAAAGTCTTCCAGGTGCCAGGGCAGCGTCTCCTCGTACCGCAGCAGCTGGCGCTTCTTGGCTTCTGGGGTGTCGTCGGGCCGGTACTTCTGCTCGGTCTTTTTCTGGAAAGCCTGAGGTTTCGACTTGCCCGTAGGCGCAATTTTGGCTTGGTTCTCCTCGCGAATCTTGCGACGTTCTTCCCTCTGCTGCTCAATGCGTTCACGCTCCTTGATTTCTTCCATGTCTTCCTTGGTATCTTCCTCCTCAAAGTGGGAGCCAGCTCCACTGGGCGGCGCGCGGGGGTCTCGACGATGAAGGCGGATGGGTGTAGCAAACTGTTTTGGGTCCTGGACATCGACGTGAGTTTTGTTCTGGAGTCGCATAACATGGTGTCGCAGCTCTTTGAGATCGCGCCGCGTGACGACTAGAGGGAAGCTGGTCGCGCCTGCCTGCTGGTACTGATAGCGCAGCGCAGCTGGCGATGCAGTGTCTTGGGCAGTAGCAGTGGCAGGCTTGTTGGTCTCATTCATCTGCGCCAGAGAGACCAAAGGGCGCGTTATCTTTGCAAGCGGCCTACGCGGCGCGCGCAGAGGGCCTTCCTTAGGACGTGGACGCTTCTTCTTCGCAGGCTGCTGTCCATTGGGGACTGCAGACGGCGGCGCCTGCTGGGGAGGCGCCGTAGGCAGATTGTTCATGGTGAACGGGTGTGCGTATGTATTAGGACTATATGAAAGAATGGCGTGGGCGGGTACTGTGTCGTGTGTCGTGGATGATGGCGAAGGGCAGCAGCGTTGGCAGCCCTTGTGCAAGACAATGGCGTTGAAGCTGGGTTGTGACGCTCCGGCGCGCCTTCCAAAGCAGCCTGGCGTAGGCGGATCTCCGGCTTGGCACGCTAGTCGTCGAGCTCGCCCCAGACTTTGTCCAGCTTCGATCGTGCATTTGTTTGCTCCGTTATTGAGGAAACAACGAAAAGTCCACAGAAGCTTTGACTTCTAGCCATTATCACTCGCATTCCAGATCATCTGGTGCAGTAGCTGGTGCTCGCGCATTCCGGAGCGGCAATACAAGTATCGCTCCTATAAATCGCCGGCCACAAGATCGTCAACATCCCACCTACAGCTTAAGCACGGACTGCACAAGCACATGGACGACGTCGTTGGGCCGCTTAGCTCGTACATACAACAAGCACTCTGCGCAACAAAGACAAAGATACAATATCAGTTCTTGCGAACATCAAGGATCACGTCACAACTGTTGATTGCGCCTTCCAGAAGGCTACGCTATCATGAGCCAGACTCCAGCCAACACCAGCGGCCTTGAGGACCAGCTGCGTGGCATGATACTCAACAACGTCACCATTGCAGATGGTCAGACTAATCACGACAGCCATCCTGGTCAATATCGAGGCCGAGGCCGGGGCCGTGGGGGTTTCTATCGTGGCTCTGGTCCAAATCCTCGCGGTGGGTTCGCTCACCACAGCAACACCAGAGGCAATCAAGGATATGGGATGAATGTGGCTTCTCCTGCAATGCGCGGTGGTAGGGCTGACGTCAACAATGGTACAGGTCCTCGCTACCAGCAGCCGTACAACCACACCTATGCTCAGCCCAGGAACAACGGAACACAGCCAAACATTACACATGGCAACCAGCAACCAGCAAACAACAGTCAAGCGCAGCCGCCAAGAGTTCTGCAGCGACCACAAGGTGGGTTTAATCAGGCAGGGCAAGTGTCCAGGGGCGGTGGACCTCATCAGTACCCTCGTCAACAATATGCGCAGAATGGGTACCAGAATCAGCCAAGAATCGATACGGCCGCGCAAGTAGAGTTTATGGGAGAAATTGTCGAGCGTGAGCTTCCTAAGGTTGAGATGACTGAGTCAGAAATCTCGAAGCACAGCACATTTAGAGAACGCCTAGAGGTCATCATGCGCCAGGCCTTTGCTGGAAGCGGTATCGAAGACATCGCCGATATATCGCTAGTGGCCTTCGGCAGTCTCGGTTCTGGCTTTGCTCTGCCCGGCTCCGATATGGATCTTGCTGTTGTACCATCATGGAAAGATCCCACTCGGGCTGACGAGACGGACATCGGTCCACAAATTCCACGGATTCTCGAGAAGGCGGTACTGGATGCAAAGATGGGAGGACGTCTGCTCACTCGTACACGCGTGCCGATACTAAAGGTCTGCGAAAGCCCCACGCCCGTGCTCTTCACTGCCCTCATGGATGAGCGCAGAAAGTGGGATGAGCTTTCTGAAGAAGAAAAATATCCATCAGCGATAGATACAACAGTGCCACATAAGACGTTTGACGAGATTGAGATGGAGAAAACTTTGAAGTCTACAGAGCAAAGACTGGCTGCAAAACCTCCAAATGAAGGCTCGACGGCGGCTGGAACAGCTGCGCCTGCGTCGACCGCCCTGGACGAAACGTCGCCGGTCACTCCGCATGCGGATTCAAACGACGCCTCAACTACACCGTCAACCAACAAGGAACATCAAAACCGGACAGAAAAGCAGTGGCATCGCGAGAAAGTTCTCGGTCCCCTGGACTTCCCAAAGAACGGCGTCGGCATTCAGTGCGATATCAACTTTGCGAACCCTCTCGGCATTCACAACACACACATGCTACGTTGTTACTCCCTCACAGATGCTAGAGTTAGGCCTATGGTATTGTTTGTTAAGTCTTGGGCCAAGCGCCGCAAGATCAACAGCTCGTACTCAGGCACATTGTCGTCCTATGGGTGGGTTCTGATGGTTCTCCACTACCTCGTGAATGTTGCATCACCTCCGGTTTGCCCGAATCTGCAACACTACTTACCCCAAGCAACCGACATGAACTCCCTGTCTGACCGCTTCAAGGATGCAAAGAAAATTAGTGGCCATGATGTCCGCTTCTGGCGCAACGAAGAGGAGATTATTCGAGCGGCACAAGAAGGCAGACTTACACAAAACCGTCAGCCTTTGGCCTCGCTTCTGTGTGGCTTCTTCCGATACTTTGCATCCCAAGGTGGACACTACGGTCGCCAAGTCAATTTCTATTGGACATCTGAGGTGCTCTCGCTTCGCACACCCGGCGGCATTCTCACCAAGCAGGACAAAGGCTGGGTTAGCGCTACCACCATCGTCACTGCGGAGAAGAAGGTTACAAACCGCTACCTGTTCGCGATTGAGGATCCCTTTGAGATTGATCACAACGTAGCAAGGACTGTCACCCATCGTGGTATCGTTACGATTCGCGACGAATTTCGTCGTGCTGGGAGAATACTGGGAGCTGTTGGTAGGAGCATGGAACCTGAGGGAGGTCTTTTTGACGAACTTATTGAGGAGGCACCAGCACCAACTGCGAGGGCCGCACAACCCCAGGCTGAAAAGGTCGAACGTCTTGAAATGAAGCCGACTGATAAAGTTGAAGCTCAAGTGTTGTAAGCTGATGCTTAAGCATTCAGCATTGGCAGCAGAATAGGAACAGAGCTTCAGCAGTCGCTGCCAAACATACGTCAGACAATATGCGCTCACTCTGCATGTTGCGCACATGCCCGAAGTCTGATATGCCACTAGCCTCCCTCGCTAATCGACCTTCACTGTATTTCGGAGGGGCTGAGGCTTCGCACATGTATAAAACTGTCCGCAAGCCTGGAGTCAAGCCACAAGACATGTTAAGTGTATTAAGTCCTTAGAAGGCATTGCGATACGCTGCAAATGCATTCGAATTCGAAACCTGCCGTCACAACTGCCGTAGCCCCATGTCCATCTCCATACCCCACAACGCTCTCTGCAAGGCTAAAATGATGTTATACTGCCGATGGGTGAATGTCGGCTCTTTGCTGACCTATCACAACAGCTGCTAAGATCGCTTCCCCACATCCCGCACTGCTGGGCCATGCTAGTCACGGCGTATTCCCCGCAAAGCTTGATCTGTGGAAGGGTACTGTTCCTGAATGGGCCACACGCCGTCTATTCGGTCATGGACGTTGTGGAGAACTGACAATTCTTGCTCGACACGCGCAAAAGTGGTCGAAGCTTGTCCTTGTGATTGATAAGGTACATAAGTCGCGGTCAGGTTGCCTTCCTCGAGCCATCTCTTCAACCACTTCTTCTGCAGGCCATCATGACGATGTGGATCAAGAAAGCGGTAGTGGCTCTCTCGTTGCACGCCAGTCTTGCAAGCTCTGCACCGACCAATACTACAGGCCCTACAGCGCACCTGAGAAATGGTACTTACTATGGTGTCTACTCACCGGAGTATCATCAAGACTACTTCCTCGGCATCCCCTATGCGCAACCTCCAGTGGGAAATCTGAGGTTCAGAAGCCCTGTTGGCTTGAATCAGAGCTGGAGCGGTGTGAAACCAGCTACACAATACTCTGGCGAGGTATGTGCACATGACATTCGAACTTTAACGGAAGATGGAGTCGATCGCTGATATCCAACAGTGTTACGGTTATGGATCTGATCAATGGAACTATCCCATTTCAGAGGACTGTCTCTACATCAACGTAATCCGCCCGGCTGGCTGCGAGGGTGAGAAGCTGCCCGTTGCTTTCTGGATCCACGGAGGTGGCTACTACGAGGGCGGAGGAGTGGACCAACGTTACAATATGTCTTTTATGGTCGAGAACTCAGTCAAGATCGGTAAGCCAATGGTTGGTGTGACCATCAACTATCGTCTCAGTGCTTGGGGCTTCTTGAGTGGAAGCGAGGAGATCAAGGAGTCTGGAGAAATGAATCTTGGACTCAGAGATCAGCGACTGGCCATGCATTGGGTGCAAGACAATATCGAGGCCTTTGGCGGTAAGTCGTATCATCAGAGGGCTGGAGTATAAAGCTAACAGTATCAAGGCGACCCTGACAAAGTCACCATCTTCGGCGAAAGCGCGGGAGCTGGATCTGTAGGTTTCCAACTCACAGCCTACAGCGGACGAGATGATAAGCTTTTCCGCGGCGCTGTCATGCAATCCGGTAACCCTGTGCACTTCAACCGTCTCAACGACCCCCTGGGTTTTGCCGATATGTATAATGCAATCCTCGGCCGCACACCCTGCACGAACGCCTCTTCCCCCCTGGAATGCCTGCGCGCACTGCCCGCCGAGCAGTTGAACACCGCAATCAATGTCACAAGCGCCACCTTGAACACGACAGAGTTCATGCCTATTCTCGACGGTGACTTCATTCAGAAACGTACTTCCATCCAAATGGCCAATGGCGAATTTGTTCACGTCCCCATCATTAGCGGCGCAAACAGCGACGAAGGAACTGCCTTTTCGCCCTCGCCTGTTAACACAACTGAGGATTTGTACACCTACATGACAACGGGGGACCGCGCCGTTCCACCCGCCCTTGCAAATCAACTTCTTGAAGCGTACCCTGACGACCTGTCGGTCAACGTGGTCGCGAGCCTTGGAGATGCAAGACCAGGTCCGGCTTTTGGTGCACAGTTCCGCCGCTCAGCATCCTACTACGGCGACCAGGTCTTCATCGCGTTGAGGAGATTGACATGCCAAACGTGGGCTGCGGCCGGTATCCCGGCATACTGCTACCGCTTCAACGCCATCCCCGCCGGCCTCCCACCGGCACTTGGTGTCACGCATTTCCAAGAGGTGTCATTTGTGTTCCTCAATCTCCTCGGCGTTGGCTATGCGCCCGTGTCCGTGCCGCCGTTCACAAACAAGACGCAGTCTTACCGTGACCTTAGCAGGTTCATGAGTTCGAGCTGGGCCAGCTTTGTAAGCGACCTGGACCCCAACAGCTGGCGAGAGGGCGGTGTTTGGAATGGTACGGAGGAGCTGTGGCCGCAGTATGATGTGGCTAATCCTCAGGATTACGTCTTCGATGCGAATGTTACGTCTCATGTGGAGGCGGACACGTTCAGGAAGGAGGGCATGGACCTTATCAACGCGAATAACCTGGAGGTGTACTTGAGGTAGTGAGAGTCGTTCTGGGGAATGTGGTGCTGTGCACTTAGTCGTTGGAGACTGGTGTCTGCTGACGATAAAGCCTATGTATATACTCTAAACTTAATGATATGTCCGGTGAGATAATGCAGCCTTGCCAAATTGCTCAATGGTCCATTTTGCCTGGTCCAAAGCTGCTGGAACCTATCAAGATATAAAATCAACTTTACGCCAGTGATTGTATTGGCCGACCTCCGTATAGCCGTCTAATGGAAGCTGTGAGTGTAAATTCCAAGGGCTTTCTTTATGCTGAAGAAGTGAATGCATTAGTCACTTCTACGAGCAGGCTCTCTTGTCAACACATGCTCGATGTTGAAGCATAGAAAATAAGCATGTTTAAACCTCTTGCCCTCACCTCTCCAACCAGCGTTGGAAAAACAGTTGATAGTGGTTACTCATCGTATCATATAGCAGACAAGAGTCAATAATGGTGTCCACTTTCCGTAACAGAGGTAGAAAACTCGCACCATTTCCTGGATTGGTTGGCCCTCGGCTGTGGAATTCCCATGATCAGTCCTGAAAATGAAGACTCTCTGATTGGAGATTGAACGTGCGAATGGGCTTCTAAAGCATAACAATGGTGGCTGAGCAGAGATATACGCGAACCTTGCAATGTCCCGATGAACAACGAACAGTGGTTGAGGTGTGGTGTGCTAGCGCGTCATGGCAAGCGCGTTGGTTGCCGAGGCGACAACGCGCCGCATGTTTGCAAACGGGAGCAGGCACGAGCTGCATATTAACCATAAGCTCGGTGCGCAATGTCGACGACACCTCCAAACTCTCCACCAAAATCACTCACAATGGCTATGGAGCCTCCATCACGGCCATCGAGCGCCCTCTTCGACGTCTACCTGCGACTGCGCCCATCGAACTCGACAAATCCCAGATTTCTCACAGTCGAGGATCGAGATGACAGCCATCCAACACATATCACCGTCAGGTCACTCGTCAATGACAACCGAAAGCGCGCAGTCGAACGATTCGCCTTCACACAAGTTTTTGAGGAAGATGCGCGCCAGATGGAGCTCTTCAAGGGGTCGGGAATTGTACCAATGATCGAGGGAGTGCTAGGCGCACCTGGATACCACGGGCGAGATGGACTACTGGCAACACTGGGTGTTACTGGCTCTGGAAAGGTAAAAAACATGACCGCGAAGGTATCGGACTTGTATATTAACAAATCGGTAGAGCCATACCATCCTTGGAACTAAGTCGCAGCGCGGTCTTGTCCAGATGACTCTCGATGTGCTGTTCCAAAGCTGCAAAGAACAACTTGTTCAATCATTCTATGGCGCGCCAGCTTTCTCGTCTCTGGCAGCTGCAGACGTGTCTGAAGCTAACATGTTCACCGCCTCTGCATACCTCGACTCAATGTATGGGGATAATCAATCAGAACGCTTTCCTTCGAGAGCAAATACACCTGCGCCTGTAAGTTCATCGTCTTAATATCTCTTCCCTCTCCTTTGCTTCTCTAACTTTCAACGTCTCCGCCTTCTTGTCTGGTGACGTCTGAGACTCTGTGTCCTGCTCTACGAGCTACTTTTCTAAGTCGCCAGAGCGTCAACGTTCACTGTATCCGTCCTGTCAATGCAACTCTTTCCAATTTTTCTCGATCAACTGCGAGCTTTGACTCACGTACGACGAAGGATTGTAGTTTCGTCTCGCAAGGCGCTTCCCGATCGAACAAGATACCTCGGCCTTCGACCCTGCCCCAAGCCCCGTCTGTCGCCGACATCGAGATTCCTGCAGACCCTACCGCCGAGTATGCCATCGTAATCTCGATGTATGAGGTCTACAATGACAGAATCTTCGACCTCCTGACTGGCAGTGCCATGAAAAGCAAACACCCCAACGTCAAGCGCCGAGCGCTGTTGTTCAAGAGCACGGAACAAAGTCCTGAGCGCAAAGTTGTCGCCGGTTTGACCAAGATCATCTGTGGCAGCTTCGAGGAGGCCATGACGGTGCTTGAGACAGGCTTGATGGAGCGCAAGGTTGCTGGTACAGGAAGTAATGCTGTCAGCTCTCGAAGTCACGGTTTCTTCTGTGTCGAAGTCAAGAAACGCGATGCCCAGTACAAGGGTCCGTGGTCCAGCAGTGCACTGAGTATCGTCGACCTCGCAGGATCTGAACGCGCGCGCAATGCAAAGACTGCCGGTTCCACACTCGCTGAGGCTGGCAAGATCAATGAGTCGTTGATGTACCTTGGGCAATGCATGCAGATGCAGGCTGATCACCAAGAAGGCTCAAAGGTATGCAACATTTCCTATCGCCAGTTCTCACCAAAGCTAACACAATTTCAGAACGTCGTCCCATTTCGCCAGTGCAAGCTCACAGAGCTTCTGTTTTCCAACTCTTTTCCATCCTCTTCCCGTCAAACACAGCACATCCAACCGCAAAAGTCCATCATGATCGTCACCGCTGACGCGCAAGGCGATTACAATGCAACATCCCAGATCCTGCGCTACTCTGCCCTCGCTCGGGAGGTCACTGTCCCACGAACACCCTCTTACACCTCCACCCTCCCCACTGGTACCCGTCCAGGAACCGCATGCTCCGGTCGTAGCACACCATCAGCGCTGCTCGATGAGCTCGAGTCCTCCGCAGCCGAGATCGCGCGTCTGCAGCAAGAACTTTCTATCTTCGCTCTGCGCCTTTCTGAAGAGACTTCGCGCCGCAAAGCCGCAGAACAGTCGTGGGCCGCCGCAGAAGACCACATGGCCACGCTCGAGCAAGAGATCCGCGACGAGTGCTACCTCGAGATGGAGTCTGCCGTCGACCAGGAGCGCCGTAGGTGGCAGGCTACACTCGACAGCGAGCAAGACAACCAACAAGCGCACCTCGACTCGAAAATCGATGTTGTCATCAAAGCCACCAAGGCGCAGATGCGGCTCGAGGAACAGACGGTCAAGGTGTACGAAGATCCGGACCCGGAGATTAGGGAGCGGAATGAGGAGCTGGAGCGCGAGAATGAAGTGTTGAAAGAGAAGGTGGAGAGGTTAGAACGCGAGGCTATGGGACGGAGTGCGAGTCCCATCAAGAAGATGAGGATTTTGAAGACCAAGAAGTGGGAAGATCCTGAGAGTAGGCTGTTTGGCCTAGATGACTGAGCGTCTTCGAGGGTGTTGTGTTGGGTTGGGTTTAACGACTTCATGATTGGCGTTTGGGTTCTCATGGGCAGGTTGTCTCATCATTGTATTCCTTCGGCCACCTGGTTTTCTGGCATTCGTTGAGGGCTCTCTGTCTATATCGCGTCAGCCATACTCTTGCATAATACGAGTGTTTCTCCCGTCATCCCATGCTCGAAATCAAACAACTGCAACGAATAGTGTGTGTTCAGTTTGTGTTTTTGTGTTGTTAGGGGAGGAATTCCCAATCGTAAATTTGGTCCCTTCTTCGTAACTCGTGACGATGCTACCCTAGTGACTTTTTCCCAAACCCAAAAACCCCTGTCAAACGCCATGCCTCTTCTGAAGGGTCTATACGAGGTTCAATCAAATGCACTTGCTCCCTTCTGCCTCGCTTTACACGAGCGGACACACAACTACAACCACAGCTACAACAGCCTGTTCAATGCAAACGGCATGATACGCTTAGCACATCTTGTACAGGCCATGGCCCGCGGCCTGCCTGTGCATGTCGTTCGCCTCGAGCTTGTAGTCAATGGTGATGTCAAGATCACGGTGGTTCTTCTCGCTGGGCTTGTTCTCCAGAACACCGGAGATGGTCTCGCCCTCCTCGACGGTCAGGACGTCCTTGAGGTAGAAGACGGTCTGCTTCCAGTGCGTGTACTTTGTGTGGGGGCCTGTGGAGAACTTGATGGGCTTGTGGCAGCAGGCGAATTCAATGTCGAACCACGCGATCAGGGCGTGGACAAAGTCGCTGCGGCGGACCTTGAGCTCGTAGGGTAATCTGAAAGCGAGGTCTTCGACGGTGCACTTGTAGAGGTCGAGGGTGATGACGGCGGAGGGGTCGGTGACGACGGCCTTGATGTCGACGGTGTCGACGAGGGGCTCGGTCAGGGCTGTGTGCTTAAGAGGGGTGTAGTCGAAGCCCCAGACGTTGTCCCAGACTAGATTGTCAGCATGTTGTTGTTCTCGGATTTACAACATCGACTTACAGCCAATCTTCTCCTCCTTGTAGTCGCCATCTTCAATACCGGCGAGGTAGATGGTAGCCTTGTCGGGGAAGATGAGGCCGTCCTTGACCAGGTACTTGTCCCTGGCGTAGATGACGGTGTCCAGCATGGATTCGTAGAGCAGGAAGTAACCCATCCACTCCGATATTATGATGTCGACCTTGGGGAACGGGAGAACGACCTCCTCCATCTTGCCCTGGAGCAGGGTGATCTTATCGGACAAGCCGTTCACGTGAACGATCTCCTTGGCCTTTTCGATAATTGTCGACATGTCGACACCGATGACATGCTTTGCGCCAGCCTTGGCAGCGAACCTATAATCCACATATCAGCGTCTGCTCGTGTGATGTGTGCTTGGTGGGGCGGCTCGCGGGGCGCATACATGGAGAGAATCGCGGTACCGCAACCAACATCGAGGACGACCTTGTCTTTGAAGAGGTGTGGGTTCTGGTAGATCGCATCGCGGTAGCTCCTTGTGCGGACCTCATCTTTCTAAACCTTGCTGTCAGCTTTCGTCCTGAATTACTCGAGCGTGTGAGCTCGGCGGCACATACCAGCATTTCCTCGTGGATACCTGCGTGCGCGCATTAGTAGTATTCACATATCATTGAAGCGCGAAGACGAACCATGGTGGTTGTAGCTGTGCACTCGAAGTTAGCAAATGCTTCCAGCTATGAGCCTGGTGGTTTCCATACCTGTTGAAGTAATGCGCCTCAGTGTGAGGCAGGGCGCTGATGCCCTCCTTGCCAGCGGTCGCGGAAGCGTTGTTTGCCATTTTCACAAACTGAAGATTCGAAAGAGTGAATGTGAAGGAGGAAAGAGGAAATCTGAGAGCAACAGTTTACCGCCGCAGAAAGTACGGTTTACGTCTGTGCGTCAGAAATAATCCTCAGGCGCACAGACGCAGACTGTAAGTAATCTCTAGTGCCCCGCCACGACGACCCTGGCATCGCTTGGGTTCGAATAGACTACCACAACACCTCTAGAAGGTGAACCGAGGCAGGATCATTCCATACTTCACCAAAGACTTGTGTTATGCGCAAAGTATGGATCATGCCGAAGCAGAAACATGGTGGTAGCGAAAATCCAATTTTGCGTAAGAAGCCTACTTCGAATATATGCGACTAAAAAGGCGCCAAAAGTATGAGAGGGGTATCTTGCAAATGCTAGAAACCGTCCCTCCGTAGTATCATGAATTCGTCAGATCGTCAATCATCAATGCCGTTTTGCTGCAATCGCACCGGTTTGCGCCCAACAACTGCCAGCGCGGCCAAACGCGGCGGACCATACCATACGTTTGCGCCCGAAAACTTCCAACCCATGTCCCTACCACATCATCGTCGGGGTCGAATTCTATGAAAGATTTCGATAAAATCTCTGGCGTCTACAGCTGGTTAGCATAGCCTTGTCTTGGTCCAGTCGCAAGAACATACCCTCATGTGCAGAGAAGGTCAACTGATATCTACCACTTGGACCCTTCGGTAATCTGTAACCCTCACAGAACACATATGGATGTAGTTGCCTGAACACGACACTGGTCGATTCAACTCGCTTCATCCAGTTCCTTTCTCCCACGTATGGCGTCACGAATGCGGTCCATATGGGTACCGATTTCAGTGGACCACGACGGGGAGTTGCTTCGAGCCGGACTACACCAGAATCCCGATCACGATAGACGCGAAAGTGATGTAGTAGGTTACCGTCTACTATCTCACTGCTTGGTGTCAATGAAGATCTTCATACCCTTTAGGAAGACACTTACGTGCTAAACTCGAGCCTATCCTTGTTGTCCAGATCAAAAGAATCTTCGAGGCCGGGGGCGATCCCGGTCTGATCCTGCATCTTCATCGCAATGGCGGTATTGTAGAAGAGTACCATCCCTGCTCGCTGTTAGTTTCTTTCAATGAAGTATCGAATCGAACACGTACGTTCATACAAAGGAAAACGTAAGCGGGCCCACAGGTCGAGCTGTCCGTCCTTCCGGTTCACTCGACACAGCTGTAAGCAAGAGTCCCTGCGAATTATCTTGAGCCCCGTTAGTGGGATACAGTATCTCCTACGCGTTCCATCCGGATCCATGGTGAGAAATACGATGCGAGCGCGAAGGTCATGGAATCTGCAGTATAGGCGTATCCACACGTTCGTTGCCTCTAGAGGCAACTCAAGAACTTTCTCAAATCCATCGTCGCCTAGCATCTCGATGACGCGTGGCTCGTCACGCCCGAGGCATTCGGTGACATCCCCTAATGTACGTGAAGGGGTCGAAGGATGTCGTCCGTCAAATATCCGCATAGCCCAATGAGGGACCGGTCCTCCTGAATCGGTTGAGTGAGACGACAGTCCCTGCGACGATGCGGATGAGAACGTAGGTGACGTAGGGACAGAGGGCGCGGCTGGAGGGATATAGATTGGCACGTTCCCAATTCCACCATATATCTGCGACGTTGGCCGAGATGGCATTCGAGGTGGTGGTGGGGTTGGAGGAGGTGCATGGCTATATGCTGGGTGTGAAAAGAAGCTCTGAATCTTCGGCCTTGGGGTACGAGGTGGTTCGGGTCTGGGTGTTCTGGCAGGACCATACTTGGGTATCGACAATCTACTGAAGTATGAATCAAGGGGTTCCTGTTGCTTCAGCAGCTTCTTTAGACGAATCTGAATCTTGTTCATCTCCTGCCCTGGGTCATCACTATATTCTATTAGCTGAGATCACACTCATCCATCGCAAAACTCACCCTCGTAACTCGTCATACATGCCCTGCAGATATGTGCGAAAGTACTCAAGCCGCAGCGGTAGGGAAAGTCCTTGAGCTATGAAATCGGCCAGGGCGTCCTCCCACATCTCGGCATACTGCGGGGTACCAGGAAACGCGCCAGGGAGTCGATTCTTCCTCTTCGACTTGCTGAATATGTCGCGCACATCGTCAAGAGTGTAGCCCAGACTTGGAAGGCATACTTCCAGATCTTTCAAGATCTGGCCCGGTGCTCTGCCGTAACGGGACAGCTGGAGCTCTTCATGTAGCGTCTGTAGAGCACTTGATATAGCGTACAATTCAGCAATGTCGCCAGTGATGTCTTTGCGATATTGCGGAATCTCGCTGAGGCAGGTTCCAAGTGCTCTTGCAGTGTCCTCGGCGTCTTTGGCGTACTCGAGCAGCTGCGAATCCATGGCGGCCGGTGGATCGCGTGACCGGAAAGCCTGAGCCGAAGCTAGCGGCACACGTTCTGGAGATCAAACGAACAAATTGAAGAGGAGAAGTGAGTAAGGCGACAGGGCTGAGAAAGCGCTCTTGGATGTTTCGCTGGCGTTGCGCGCCTTGGTGAGGGCCGACTTTATGCAGCAACGGCCGCAAGCCGCAAAGGAAGCCAATGCCGACGCACGTTACCTGCAGCTCTCCCTTCGCTTTCTTTCGCGATCTGCCCCTCAATTGTTTTGGCCCCCAAACTTATGAACTCGATTCTCTTTGGTCTTCGGGGTCTTGCAGATTTGGTTTCTGTGTAGTCCGAACGATAAAGATAACTGAACAGGCGTCGGCAGTACGGAGATCAAGAGATCGCCAGCGGTTCTGTCAGGCGGCATATACCACTCAGCTCAGTGTATGATGAAAGCCGCTTCGATGCGAAAGATGACAAGCCACATGAAGTCTGCAGCCGATGACATGGACAGTCGCCAACATTTCCAGATGGCGCAAGAGGCCTTTCTGCCTAGCTGTGCTCCACTGCATACTGTTCTAGTGCTGCAATGTCAGCAGAATCAGATCAGTATATTGGTCGAGTGCTGCTCGGAAGCGGCGGTCAAAGTCTACTGTGCCGTGTAATGTACAGACGCACGACGTGGACAGCTGTCAACCGGTCGTCGATTACAAAATCAAGGGTCGGTTCGTCACAAGCTAGGCAGCAGCCAGCAATGGTTGCACAGAGCTCTCTGCAGCAGCAACAGCAGCAGATACAAAAAATAATGTACAACGGGACAATGCAGGAGTAAAAGATCCAGCGTTTGAACTGACTGGAAGCGCTTTATATATATATACATAATTGTGTGTAGTCTAAACCTGTGCTAAGCCTCACTTCCCTGCGCCACCATGCCGGGAGGCCGGGTTCAGGGCATCCAACCACCCTCAATATCACATACAAGGCAACCTTTCCAGACCAAAATATGATCTATTGGGTGTAGGCAGCCGTAGGTTGTGGGGGCCAAGTCGGACAGTGCCAGTAACACGAGCGCCCTGGCGGACAGTCATGTCATGTGCCGTTGTATCTCACAGGGCGACGATCTTATTTCCCCAGGGCCTTCAGCCTCTCGTCGACGAGCTTCGAGACCATCTTCTCCAATATGGCGAACTCGCCCTTGGACCCGTCCTCGAAGTAGCCAGCCACGCTCTTTTCCACATACTTGCCGACCTGGTCCACCTCGACATTGACATCCTCGCCGGGCTTCTTGCTCGCTGTGATGACCTTCTCCTGTGTATAAGCAATGAGCATGACCTCCCACCACCCCTCAGGACCGTCCTCGACTTTGGTGACGGTCAAGCTCGCCCCGTCTATTGTGATATAGCCCTTCTCGACAATGTAGCGCAGCACAGCGGAGTCGCGCGGCTTGAAGCGGAACGTGAGGGCGTTGCCGTCAGGCGTGACCGACTGGATCGTTGCAATGGTGTCGACATGGCCCTGTACGAAGTGGCCGCCCATGCGCGTGTCTGCAGAGACAGCACGCTCGAGGTTGACCTTGGAGCCCTGCTTCAGCGACCCCAGGTTCGTGCGGCGGAGCGTCTCGGGCGCGCATCCAATCTTGAACGACTTCTTGTCAAACTCGGTGACGGTCAGACACGTGCCTGCGTGATATCAATACCGTGATGGCTGATCAAACTACGTGGTGTATACCATTGACGCTGATGCTGTCGCCCAGATGCGCATCACCCAAAATATCCTCGCAGTCGGAAATAGTCAATGACGTGCCGCCGCCTCCGGACGCCGTCTTATCCAGCTCCTCGAGGGCAGCAACAGCTAGCCATGATCAGCTCAGCCGCGCAACACAGTGATGCAGATCTTGAGCTTACTGCCGATGGTTTCAACAAGTCCGGTAAACATCGTGATGGTGGGGGTTTGCTATTGGAGAGGAGAGTCGATGGCGGGGGAGCCTAGGCTGCACGTCCGAGGCTCATCGGGGCGAGCTCGGGTAGCCTGTGGGGAGCCTGTGGTGGCTGTCATGGTCGCCATTGCAAGCACACACTCACTTGATCATATAATTATTACGCTGCCATGTTTAATCCCGTTCTCCGAAGTTCAACATGTCTCTTGAGGTGTTCCTCTCGAAAGACTGCTTCTTATAGCCCAATGAATTGGTCACTGAAGCGACTTGCAACAGCTGCAGCTGCAAGTGGAGATGCAGCCAACCTACCACTGGCTGGTATCAAGGTGCTGGACATGACAAGAGTGTTGGCTGGCGTACGTCTAACAACCCAATTGACTTCACACTCCTCTTTACTAACTGCTCACCAGCCATACTGCACACAAATACTTGGAGACCTTGGGTACGCCATAACAAGCACTGCATGGAGCAACAACCGAGGTTGACATGCTCTCTCCAAACAATCAATTGACTGGAAACAGTGCAGATGTAATCAAAATCGAACACCCAACAAGAGGAGACGACACGCGAGCCTGGGGACCCCCATACGCCCAGTATACCAACGGCGATACAGGACCAGGCGAAAGCGCATATTACCTAGGAGTAAACCGCAACAAACGCTCAATAGGTCTATCCTTCCAACATCCCGCCGGAGTAGAAATCCTCCATCGCCTCGTCAAAGAATGCGATGTGCTCGTCGAGAACTACCTCCCCGGCTCACTCGCCAAGTATGCCATGGACTACGACACCGTCTCCAAGATCAACCCAGGGCTAATCTACGCCTCCATCACCGGCTACGGCCAGACAGGACCGTACCGCAACCGAGCCGGCTACGACGTTATGGTCGAAGCAGAAATGGGACTCATGCACATCACCGGCTCGCGCGACGGCCCGCCCGTAAAGGTTGGCGTAGCAGTCACCGATCTTACCACGGGACTCTACACGTCCAACTCAGTCATGGCCGCGCTTCTCGGTCGTGCGAGGACAGGAAAGGGCCAGCACATTGACGTGGCACTCAGCGACTGCCAAGTAGCCACGCTGGCCAACATCGCCTCGTCGTGTCTCATCTCCGGCAAGAGAGATACCGGCCGCTGGGGAACAGCCCATCCCTCTATTGTGCCGTACAAAGCCTTCAAGACGCTCGACGGCGACATCCTCCTAGGCGGCGGCAACGACCGTCTGTACGGCGTCCTGTGCAACAAACTCGGCAAGCCAGAATGGATCACCGACTCGCGCTTTGCAACAAACGCCGTACGCGTACAGCACCGGGACACGCTCGAAGAGCTAATCGAGAACGAGACACGGCAGAAGAGCACGCAGGAGTGGCTGGAGATTCTAGAGGGGTGCGGTATGCCGTACGCAGCGATTAACGACGTGCAAGATACGCTGAACCACGAGCATGTACTGGCTAGGGATATGGTAAAGGAGGTGGAGCATCCTGCGTGTGGGACTATCAAGATGGTAAACACGCCGGTCAAGTGGTCTGACTCGAAGCCGGGGATTAGAATGCCGCCGCCGACATTGGGACAGCATACTGATGAGATACTTGGGGAAACGCTGGGTATGAGTAAAGATGAGGTTGAGGGGTTGAGGAGCGAGGGCGTCATCGCGTAGACACGGACTCTATTGTACATATTTTCTCCGTTGCAGTCCAGCTGTTGGACGTCTGTAAGCATATCGAGCTCAATGGACAAGCTCTTCCACGTCGTCAGTGTCCATATCACTGAGCTCGTCGCTCACGTCCCTCGCTCTTTCTTCCAAGTGCTCTCCATCTACCCACTGGACCTCTCTGCCTTTTCCGTTCTCGCTCAGCTTACAAACGAGCGCATCGGCTACCTACGCCTTGTTCTCCAGTGTACCGTCAGCCCCTAACCCGCTCCCATCCCCCTTCCATCCATGACTGAAGACCTCAAAATTGTCATCCACCAGCCACTGCAAGTCCTCGCTCTCGGGCCTCATCGTCCGCGCAAGCCCCTGTCCCGCTTTGGGGTAGTGAGCCGGTGGATCGGTGTCATATCCGTCGTCTTCTTCGTATTGATTGCCAGCCATATCAAGAGTGACGCGCGGCTGAGCGCGCATTCCCGCGTCGCGCGAAAGTTGCGCTTCGGAGGAAGTGGAGGTATTTGGTGTTTGTGCGAGGGGAGTGACAGCTGGAGCGGTTGGCTGTATGGCGGCAGGAACGGGTGGAGGTTGTGGTTGGGGTGTGATGCTGGAAGAGTCTGGAAGAAGGTCGACGACGTTTGGAGGGAAGATGGGAAGTTCAGGATGACGGATTGTGGCGTGGAGGAGGAGAGAGACGAGGTGTGGTTGTGTCAAATTTGAGAGGTATGCGCGTTTCTGGGCGATGTTAACAGTCGGACAACAATGAGCTCAGATGAACATACTTCGTCTATGGAAAGACTTTCTGCAGCCACGAGATGCTCTGTCCCTTGCACGATGCTCTGCTTCGACCGCGCACAAGGAGCGCATAGCCACTCCTTTTCCAGAACCGTGACTACCTCACTGCTAATGGGCGGATCGTGACAGTACTGATGATACGCCGTACTACAGGAGTCGCAGAATACTATTCTGTTCTGTGACGGATCCGTATCTCGATGGCATGTCTTGCATTTGGCAGCCAGCATAGTCTTTGCCGATTTCCTGCGCTTGACGCCCGGTGTAGGCTCCGGTATTACAGGAACGAATGCAACTGGCTTGTTGACGCTGCGTCCCGACTTGGTTCGTGTTGCCTGTGGTGTGTACGACTCTGAGGCATCGGAATCGTCGTCATCATTCTGTATGTTGTCAGACATGCCTGCGTGGCTATACCGTGATACTCACGTCGCTCTCCTCCTCTGCGCTATCAGAACGCTTCCTCTTGCCGCCGCGTCCACCTCTTCCGCCTCGCCCTCGTCCCCGCCCTCTGCCCCGCCCTCTCCCAGAACCTCTGCCGGACGTTGGTGTTACTCCTACAGGCGACGCGCCAACCTCCGTCTTCAACGGCGTCCCGGCTTTCCCTCCTCTACCTCGCTTGCTAGCGATCGGTGCTGGCGGCGGTGTAGGCATTTTGTCGCTCGTAGCGTAGTTTTGCATTATTTCTGCCTTCTTTGCCTCGAAAGCAGCTGATGTTGAAGCATGCCCTGACTTGCCTTGCTGCAATCTTTCCAAGATGGCAGCTGTCGACGCTGAGAACTGAGGAAAGCTAGGTCCTGCCCCGGCATTACCATTCACAGGGAAGGTGTTCATTTGCGCTGACCATGCGGGTGTGCTGGGCGCAATTGGTTGTTGCGGCGTTGCGGAAGCGGTGGTGGTGTTGGCTGGCGCATGATTGACATCGAGCGCATGCTCGCTTGGAGGGCCCAAGGGATCCATGTTCACCGTGGGATTCCCGCGACTGCTAGTATAGAGGTATCAATGGCGCCTTTGGCCCGAATTGAGCGATGTGTAGGAGCAATCCTCGGCTCATGTTCGAGGACTGAGCTCGCCTTGAAGTGCACGGACTGCAGATCGTTGGAAGCCGCGGCGACAGGTCACTTGTTCTACCCGGCTCAGCCCTACACGAATTGCATGCGGAATGCTGTTTACCAACAATGAGACAATACAGAAATTCCATTAACTATGCTGTGCTTGCAAGCGGGGTATCTGTGCCAGTGCTCCCCAATTTAACGCCGTCCAAAGCTAAAATGCAAGGACTATCTATGCAGAGATATGTTCATCAAGATCGCCAAACCCAACCTGTCTTTCGTGCCGATTCTCAATAATCATCGTAGTTGTCATCGCCAAATCCTTCCTCTTCATCCTGCATATACTGCGCAGGATCATCAAATTCCTCCTCTTCCTGCTCTTCTTCCGCGTACTCCTCTCCGCCGTCATCTTCTTCCTCTCCCTGCACCTCAACAGACACAGGCGCGGCGGTCTGGCTTGGCGCAGGACTCGCGCCCATCCCGCTGCCAGACGGTGTGCTTGCCGCATCCGTTTTCCCGCCTGGAAACAGTTCCTTCAACCTGTCGTAGTTGATGTGGTTACTGAACCCCTTAGCGCGCTTCTTCAGCATCTTGTGCGCGGCGTCAGCCGCACTTGTCGCAGGTTGCCCTTCTAGCACGCTCCCGTCACCCATTTGGTGATGCTTGCGCTTCTGCTTTGGTTTCTTGGGTTTATCCAGCGCAGCCTCCAACTCTGCTGCAAGCACCTTGGCTTGCTGTTCGCGGAGCCAGTCTTCATTTTGCGTGAGCCAGACGCGCTCTTTGAGGCGGACTTCGGCCGGGTTGAGGATGCAATTTGCCACGTCTGGGTCGTCTTCAAATTCGTCCTCGCCAATGTCGGGTAGGGTGCTGACGTTGCGGTTGGGTGTGAGGGTGTCAGCCAGTTCTTTGGCGGTGAGGCCGGTGCGTTTGAGCACTTCGTGGTTGTCGTTGTCGGCAAATCCTTTGAAGATGGTTTCCCACTCGGTTACTTCCTTCACAATTTCCCTTTCAATCTCATCCTCGATTTCAAGGTCTTCCTCGGAAATGGATATGGGTTCACGTTTCTTAGGTGGTCGACCACGCTTTTTGGGCATGACGAAGTTTTCGTCCTCAGGATCATCTCCGTTTGTGTCCGCAAAGGCACTGCCGATTGCGTCCACAAGTCCCTCTTCGTTTCCTTCATTCAACGCGTCAACATCCACTACCTCCGCAGGTGTTTGTTGCGTTGGGTCGGGGGTCTGAAGTTGGGCAGGGCCGGCTTGCGATGCGCCGTCGTTGGTCTTCTGTCTCTTACTGGCCCTTGTTGGTGCAGTGCTAGAACCAGCTTCGGCCTCCATCGCCTCCAACTCCTCCGCAGTGATGCCTTCAGCTTGGGAAGCCTCCCTCTCCTTCCTCTTCGCTTTGTTCTCTTCTCGCTCTGCTCGCCTCCAGATGGCTGGTGGCAAGGTCTGGACCTTCATCCTGTGCCCAACCTCGCGGAACTGACTGACGGTCAAGGCCGAACTTGGTGTTCTTTTGTACTCGTACAGACGCTGGTTGATAGTGGAATCGGCAACTTTGACAACGTAGACAACTTCTCGGACGGATCGGCGGAAGTTGTTCATGCGGGCGGCGAGGATGATGCAAGCACCGCATAGTCCAGCAGGTTGGCGACCCTGAACCATCCAGTCTCTGCTCATACGCTTCAGCAGCTTGCAGGCATCGTCTGCGACCTTATGCGACGCCTCGTCAAACTCGAGCTTGCGGCAGTACTTCAGCATCAGAGGCTCGATCTCCTGGACTGCCTTGTTGCCTACGAGCTGAGCAGGATCCTCTTCGCGTAACTTCCTCAGGAACTGCTTGTATGTGTCACCCAGCTGCCAGACGTTGACCTGTACCTTTTCAGCCAAGTCCATGAGCATGAGCGTATTCTCTGGTTGTCTTCGTGATGCCATGTATAGTGCAACAGCTGCCACATTGCGGATGCGGCGACCTTGAACAAAGTTGTGATTTGATGCAAGCTTGTACCAGCCAATAGCTTGGTCTTCCACTGCTTGTCGAATCTTGAGGGCGTGTGAGAGCTTCTGGATCTCACTTCTCCCATTCATTTCCGCTTGTTCCCTGCTTCCCATACCGCCGAGACCCCGCATAGTTCCACCCATGGAATTGGCATGTCGCTGGTTCTCGCCAATAAAGCCGCCCTCGACTATTGCTGCTCCGCCAGACGTTTCGCCGAATGTGATTTCGGCAACGATGTGGCTTTCCTCGATGACCTGACCGCAGTTGTAGCAGATGGCTCCTCCCTCGTCAGCATCGCTGATGTTTGGATCGTCGCAGCATTTTGGTCGCTCGGGTTTCGAGGCTCGCACTGGTGCTGGTTGCGCTTTCCGTTTTGTCTCTGCAGATTGATAGATGTACCCAGTTCCGGCGGCCTTTGAAGGGTTGATAGAGCCAAGACGTGGCGCCTTGGGCCGCGCGACTGCGGCAGGCATGTTGAAGTATGTCAAAGTGTTCGCCAAAACCGCCAAGTCGGTGTGTGTCGCGTTGACTCGGCGAGAGGTGAGGGAATAGAGAATCAAAAGTTTAGGCATGAACGATGGCTCGGCGCACGGGGATCCAATTGCGGGGCTCTGGTTATGTTTTAGCGTGCCCCACAGTCAGCCTTACACCTTGAGCCATGGACAATGTGTGAGTCTCGTGCACAAAACGTCTGTCTGATCGAAGGCGGATAACCAGTGCTTGACGCCGTCTCAAACAAATGTATGAAAGTGGCTTTCTACACATTACGATCCATTACGAGCTGTCTCGGTCTCTCTCATAAGCGTCAGGTTAGGAGGGCTGATATCTAGATCAATGCCCCATTATGAAGCTAACTGTACGAAGACCTGTTCAGTCTCTGCTAAAATAGCCTGTGTTCTTCACTGGAGATCCCGGAGACTTAAAGGCTTCTGCAGACCGATTGCATGCTCTGTCGTCAAACAGCACTCATTGGAGGCTGGCGCGTGTTCCGGGAGTGCACGCGATGACGACTGATTTTTAGACATTGCAAGCCGCTGAACCGTGGATAGTGGCATGACGTCTCTTGTTGAAGAACGAAAGACATGCCGCCGAAGTGAGACGGCGGGCTTGCACAATGGCAGACTTGAGAATCCTCGGTGTGGTACCTGCAGCAAAACACCCACGGACGCAAGCAGCCCGCGGCACACACCTTGAACCCTTCTTCCGGCTCGCTCGACAGCCTGCGGGTGCCGTGAGCGCCCCAAACTATTGGCTGGACACAGGTTTCCAATCTTAGCACAGAACATGCCCTTGCCTGGTTTCCCAGCCATCCGCCTAAAGGTACGTAGCTCATCCCCGCTCCCAGAGCTCGGGACTCGCAGCTCGCCCTTCAACTCAGCTCCATCATCTCACAACAACACCTTCGTCTAGTCAGTTTTTTAGACCACAACACACAATGTCTACCCGCAAGAGGAAGCAGGACGCCGAGGAGGAGCTTGTTGCTCTCCCTTCTGACGAGTCTGAAGAGGAAGAAGAGTGAGTAAGCCCATTTTTGACGTCATGCCCTTGCACCTCTGCATTTTCTGTGTCGCATTTATGCGGTTTTGACGTGATTGTTATCGCCTTCCACTTGCCCATCGAATGGGCGTTTAGAATCCGTCTGGTCAAGCTTCGTTGTCGTAGCGCAACAGTTCAAAGGCGTGCGCTGCAGCACCGTGAGCAATCGCGTCGCGCGACTCCGCAATGCTCCATGATTCGACGTGTCAATCACACATTGAGAATATTTCCAGACTGCAATTCGGGATGCGCAGCTCTACTTTTGCACGCGAAAAGCAAGAAGGCTGACATGAATGCTCTCTAGATACCAAGAGTCTGATGCTTCAGACTTTGGCGAGGAAGAAGACTCCGATGCCGAGGCACCTCGTAAGCCGTATCACTCAAACATGTGGAATTGGCACTGATGCCTCATTCTTAGCCCCAAAGAAGAAGACCAAGCGAACCTCCAAGGACAAGGATGGCGACGAAGAGGATGAAGATGAGGACGAGGACGAGCTAGATGATGACGAAGAAGCTGCCTCTGATGTGCCTGAGGATGAGGACGACGATGATGAAGACGCAGGTGACAAATCAAAGAAGCCTGCAGGTGCTGAGAAGGACCGCAAAGTCAAGACAACAACAAAGGATGAAGCTGTCCCTGTAGTTGACGACGAGGAGGACGAGGAGGACGATTAGCTTTTCCAGTAATGTCGGTGTGACAGTCTGCGCCAAGCAAAGATAGCTGGGTAATCAATTGCTGCGTTTACACGGCTGCAGTCTTTCCCATTCATCACCATCTTGACGCTAGCCAGATCGCGGCCTCGAAAGGATCACTACCGCTATTCACAATGACAGAGTAGCACACATCACCTAGTTTTTTTTGGCACACTTCTTTCGTTCATGACCCGAGCCTATCTTCCAATGTACCAAACCACTTAACAGAACATAATGAATACCAGCGTTCATGTTCACTGACAGTACTAGCGCTGTCCCGTCAAATCTTTGTCCTTCACGTTCTTCGCGCACAAGCGACATCCTGTGCAATGTGCGACATCACGCCCCTTGGGATTACATTCGAGTCAGACGAGATTGAGCACATCAATAACGAAGCCATGTCAAATCATGTCAACGTCGCTTTTTAGGAGCTTACACATGATCTGGAGCTCTATGTTGACGAGGTCCTGCGGGAGCCAACTTTCTATCAGCTACTCGACCTTCCCATCGAACTGCGCTACAAAACCTACGAAGAATGCTTTCTGGAAGATACTCGAAGCCTCGCTACCCAGACTTGGCCAGAACTCGACTGGACATGGATGCGCTTCCACAACATACTCCTTCGACGGTCTTCCGCGCAGTTCTTATCCAGTATCTGCCTGGTTATCAAAGTCCTCTTGAGGGCAGTAGGTGGCTTGCTCCTTGCTGCCTTTACACTCGAGTTCCACTGTCCTGCAGCCCTGATGCGATTATTCGATTTGTCGACACAACGCGGCTTCCCCGGACTTAACGTCACACAAAAGATCCGCAGATTCAAGTTCAGCAACGTCAAAAGCACAGTTCGAGCGGCTGAAGTATATTCGTATGACCACCTACGCCGAACCATCGATATGGAACGCACCAAGATGATGAACAAGGTCGTATAAATGGCTCTGAGCAGTTGTGAAGGCCCTTGGAAGCTCGAAAGCTATTTCCACGTAACAGTTCGAGTTGGATTTAATACCTCATCGTTCTCTGACCCCCGAGTCATCACTGCACTCAATATCAAACCATCTCTCCAAGGTTTCGACATGAACACAATACTAGCACTCAAAACCTCTCCAAAGACTTGTCATTGGCGGAATATCTTGCTGACCAAACATGAACATTTACGCTCCTTTCGGTCTAAGTAAGACCTCCTTTGAGGTGGACACCATGGACCAGTTGCGACACTTGTTAAGACTCACAAGGTGCTCTTACCTCAAAATCGACCTAACAAAAGTCCAAATCCGCTTTCGAGCCTGACCTTCAACTGTTTTCAAATCGGCATTGACTAAGCTGTTCTAAGCGATGAGGCAGTGCAGCATGAATAGATCTTGGCAAGCCTGAGCTTGTCTTGAATTGCCCAGGATTGGGACATCGCCCCATGGTGGGATGGATTTAGGCCACCAATTCCACGCACTCATCTCTTTCACTTAGACCAAGATACCTCTATATATCCTAGTGAAGGTAAACGAGCAGTCATTTCGTGCTAAGTTACAACATACGACTATTCCTAGTGAGTACTAGTTACTTCTGTATCCTAAGACTCGTAGCATATCCTTATCATCGCCTTATGATCAAGGCTCGCAAGGCTTCGCCGTGATTTGGGTGGTAACATCTCGCCCCCACTACCCCAAATGCATGAATACGAGCCGCACTTCTCAAGCGGAACATCGTATGGGTGTGACTGAACTGCCGATAGGTAAGTCTCTACATATTCCACCATTGGAGCACGCACTATAATGCGGTCGCCCAATGCACTCCATTGAGCAGTATACGCGTTGGTCTGCGATTTAAGTACTGCCTCCTAGGGCATACGAGAAAAAATGTCTCGGTCCTCTACACAGTATTGTACGCTCTTTTCGGCTCTCACGGTCGATGCTTACCACTGCAAAAAATCAGAAAGAACGACCAAAGGGGTAAACACAAAGATTAGGGAGTTATTCCTGTCGTTCCCCCTCGTATATGACAAGACGCAGCGACTTCTCAGAGGGCGCGCAGGCTTGATTTTATAAGACATAATCTGCCTCAATCTCAAACGAGTGTGCATGTCAGCGTACGCGAGCGTGCGCCCATGTAAGCCGTGGCATAAGTTCATGCAGCTATCATGAATCTAGACGCAACTAGCTACTTGAATGGTGAGGTGGCTGGCAAGTTGTCGGGTGATTCGAAAAGCATCTTATCTTCAGCCTCAGCCTTGTGTGCGTTTCTGCGAAGCGGGAATGTTGGCTACCATCCTCCTCAAACCGAAGTTCTGTCAATCAGATACCTCGGTTCGACATGTCTTCCTTCGACCTTGATCATAGTACGCGTGCAACGAGCTTTTCTATTCGCCGAAAACCTATACGTAATGCTTCATCCACCTCTACTCGTATGTCTATAGACCTTCAGCCTTATAGCGCGTTAGTCAGATAATACCATCTAACTTTCGTCGTTGTAGATATAGCTCTCACAGAGATTGTTCAAGAATCACACACACCGTCCTCGACTCCTGAGAAAGCTCAGACCGTATCCCGAGCGCCATTTATCCCAGCCCAGCAGATTCCGAGGCCGGAACCATCAAACGAAGAGACATACGACGGTCCGTTGGCTGCGCTTGAGACGGAAGCTCTGCTGCTCCCCTTCGACGACGAAAGTTCTTCAAGCCACGCGGTGAGTGGGTTCGAAGAAAATTCAGAGCGTTGCGATGAGATTGAAGATGAACACAACAACTCCTTGGCCGCGGTCGATTCGAAGCAACCTGGGAAGGTTGTAGAACCAGTCAACGAGATTCAAAAGGGCGATGGCTTCGACGAGTCAAAAACATCCCCGCTTCCACTCGAAGATCTTCCGGATTGGAGGCCTTCCTCCCTTAGCTGGGCGCCGCACATCGCGATTTTGATCTTTCTCAGCCTCGTTGTCTACATCGTCCTCTATCTGCGCTCCAAGTACTGGGGAGTTATCGCATCCTCTGAAAGCCGTTGGGACTGGGTCTTTAGATTTGGACCGGCTTTCTTGGCTGTAACAATTCGAGAGGTCCTCTTGCGCATCGCTACAGACTTGCAATCGGTCCTGCCCTATATTGCTCTATCGAGCGGCCCGTCCGATCACATTCGATGGAGACCCCTCGCTCGACTCACTGAACCGCGATGGTATGATGGATTCCATTTCGATCACGTCTTCCAGGCCACAGTCTTCCTCATTCGCTATTGCACCTTTGTATTCGTTCCCTTACAGTCGTCACTTCTTAGTTACGGCAACAGGCATTACAAAACCAGCTCGAGCCCATTTCGGGTCGTGCAACCAAACGACTTGATATCATCATTAAGTCAGAGCCGGGTGCCCGCCCTCGCATTGAACTCTGTTTGGCACGGACAACCGGTCGCGGACATCAAGTGGCTTACCATCATGCCGCAAGCGAGTGTCGTCAAGAGATATATGGCCATACAGCCAGATTACGCAGGCGTGATGCCGTTCAGGACTGAACACGAAAAGTCGTCAAGCTATGTCTCTGAGCGCGAAACGTGGAAACTAATGACCTCAGCCATATATGGGTATTTGAATTGCAGTCAAATCGATAGTATAACCTTGACTGTAAACAATATCTGGCTTGGTGCTTCTGGACTGGAGATCGATAGACTTGCACTAAGTCTTATTGATAAGGAAGACTGTACGTTCAATCACACGTGGACGAACATTTCGTCTAACTCTCTTTTGGATACCTACAACCCTATTACATCCGATGGAAAATTTGCCCTTTGGCAGACGCTGGACGGTTATGGTAAGTTAGACAAAGCTGGGTCTAACTGCCTTCCACACAAGCACTTTATCGCTTCCGGCCCAATGACTGTTCCATATACGATGAACGACGACAACGAGACCAACACTGGGTACGTCGGGCGCGGATCTGGATGGGCAGCGCTGTCCTGTGTACCAGCATACCATCTAGTTGAAGATAACATCACCTACACCATTGACCCAGAAAGCTCAAAAGCTGGCGAACATACCGACGTGCACTTTGGGGATGGTACAAGGCTGAGTCTTGATGATGATCGCCTCAATAAACCCTTGAAGAAAAACTTTTTGGCAAACAGTTTGGTCTACAACCTCTCTAGTCCTGTCTTCCGCCGGACCTTTTGGAACGCGCGACTTCCCAACGCGTTCAGCTCTCTCCAAGACACCTATTCCGAATGGTATGACGAATTTGACGTCGAGGGATGCCAAAGTGTCTCAACAGAGTTCAACGTGTGGAACAACAACGATGCTTGTCAAATGTATGCCAACGTTGCTACTCTGTGGCCACTTCTTGTCGCTGGTACTGTGTCCTTGTCTGCTTTGTACTTACCTTTCGACGACCAAACCACTAAGATGGGTACCCTGACGACCTTCCGAAAGGGTTGGTATCTCACTGGTTGGGAGTTGATCTACACTACTCTACTGCACGTCTTTCTATTCTGGCTCGTAACGCGTGAACGAACGCTACATTTGGACAGACTCATCCCGCAATTTATACGGCATCGCTTCAAAGACAAGTTGCGATCCAGGTATAGAACTGGTCTGTATGGCACTGCATCATCGATCGCCGGCCGCGCATATGTATTTCGAGATGAGTCGCTACGTCCACTTTTCGATCGACTCGACACGATGAAACCTTCTCAGGCCATCATGGAGAGCAGGAGGAGACTCGAACTCGAAAAATTCAAATTACTATTACGTATTTGGCAAATCGAACCAGCTGAAGGCACGAAAGATCCTAGTACGACTAATGCGATGATCCGGCCTAGTAAGGCCTTGAAAGATTTTGAGGAACTCAAAGAACCAGAGGCAGTGGGTCTGCAAAGACTACTTCGAAAGTTAGCACAGGTACTGCAATCTTTGAGAGAGAAAGTGAGACTTCGAAAAAGCGGTAAGCCTCAGTCGTTTCTTACTCTAGTATGTAGCTAACGGCCAGAAGCGAATCGAGCAGCACGTAGGTTAGAATACGGTCAGGTTCCAGGTTTCCTCCACCCATTGCTTCTGGTCTCTATTTTCACCGGAATCATCGTCATAGTTGGTGTTGTTTACCAATATATCATTCGATCCAAGAGTTCCGGCTTCCAGATGTGGTTCCAGCCAACCTATACACTGTCGCAAGGCTTCCGAGACGAGGTGAAACGTTACCTGCAGAAAGCAATGTTCAAAGGTCTCCCTGCTTTGATCTTACTGAGTCTTGGCTATTGGTGGGAGGCCGTCGAGCGGTACTACCGGACGACAGAACCATACGTCGCCCTTGCGAACGGCGCCGCTGGCCAAATTTCAGTTTGCCTCGATTATGTGCACTCGTTTCACATAGTTACGGCATTCAAAGCAGCCCACAACGGGCACTTTTACCTGTCCTACGTCACTTATACGACGTTTGCAGTAAAACTGTGTATCGTACTGGCGTCGGGTATCTTCTCCATGAACGAGATCGGTCACACACCAGGACGTGATCTCGCGCTCTCTAGGAATTGGCGCGTCAGCAATTTTGTTGACAATGTCCATGAAGAGTTCAAAGTTTCACTACGGAGTTTCGCTATATCCAGAGCGGTTTTTGGGTATCCCAGCCGTGCGGGCTGGGGAGCCTCATCAACGCAGGGTAGCAGTTGGGTATTTCCCTCTGTCCACCTGGACGGCCCGCAATTCGAAATGAACTTGACTGGTATTACCGGCAGTCTGTCTTGCCAGTCTGTGGATACAATGTTCACTTGGAAGGCGGGCAGATTGACGGCGGTAATTGATGAGGGACATTGCAATGGTAGCACCTGGACGAACATATGCCAACCACCCGCAGATGACATCTTCACGAGATCTCCTGAGAATTCACGACGTAGCTGCATGCTCTGGCGATACTTGAATGACTCCAAGTGTGGGCAAGCGCCGGCGGTTACCAGCGGTCGCTGGTGGATAATTAGTGTCAACGGGACGACAGACCTTCCCTCGTCGTCTGGAAGTATCACCAAACACCTTTCGTTGATATGCGAGCCACAGATCTGGACTGGTAATACGTTCATCAGTCTCTATCAAGAGCAGGATGAAGTCTCAATAGCTGGGTTCAGAGCCGATGCCGTACAGCTTCCCGCGGACCATTGGACAGGCACCACCAATAAATCAGTGGATCTGGTCACATACACGTCCCAAATTCTAAACGAGACCTTTACTGGAGAGCTATATCCTACAAGCGATGAAGGCTGGCTCGATCACTTTAGCCTTATCACTGTTCTCGGCTCTAAGCGCGGTACCGATGTCTTCTTCAATAACTCCACCGCCCTAGCCACTGCCGTCTCTGCAACCTACTCGCATGTATTTTCTGCGTTGATCAGTAAAAATCTGCAGGGCAACGAAACAGACGAGAGCTCCACTATCCTTCTTGAGACCTTGCCAACGGGACCCGGCGCTGCCCCCCCTCCGACTGTGCCCGTCTCACCTCTTGCAAACATGGCAACTGTAGCTCGGACACCATTAAAGTTTGCTATGGTTGTCCTGATAATGTACTGCACCGCAGTCCTTTTTGTATGGCCTAGCAGAAAGCGTCGCATGCCGCTCGACATATCATACCCGGCTAGTGCAATGACGATGGTGTACGACAGCACTCTGCTAGACATTATTAGAGAGAGTGGAGAGACCAGGGATTTCAAGATATTGCACAATATGCAGTTTGCTATCGGATCTTACAAGGGCGTGACAGGAAAGACTAGGCTTGGAATCGATGTGAAGAATCAAGTTACTGATATAGGAGGTGGTAGAAAGGAAGATTCTTTCTCCTAGGAAAAGTTGACTGACAGGTAGCAAAAAAGAAAAACACATTTTTTGTCTTCACGTTCTTGTCTACTCTAAACCTCTAGCATCCTCTGATCTACATTTAGACGCCATATTTACCTCTTACCTCTACAACACACCCCCTGACAATCATAATATAATCTACTAAACCGTAATTCCAAACTGCGACAGATCCTAACAATGCTGCACATAATACTCGAATTGGGACCGTAGTTACTTTAGCTATAGTTCAAGTCCTTCGTATCTCTTAGCATGGTGAAGAGAAAAGAGTTTAAGTAGAAGAAAGACAGCAGCGCGGTGACGTGCCGCTCTTGAGGGTAGGACATATACAACAGAGGAACATGTCAATTACCGTGGGTAGAGCGAGAGGAGGGGAGTAACTACTTTTTGTATAGCCCTTTTTAAGGTCACCTTTTCGTCCTCCACGAGGGCCCATATTACGAACATCCACCTAATGCTAGTGGCGTTGCATAGAGTTTCCCATAACCAAGTATCAATTGCGGACCTAGTTAAGTATAGTAACTAAGCATTGGGGAAACCTGAGCATTCTGCGTTGCGGCGGTGCAGGCTGTTCGCTGGATAAGCGGCTTGTGACACGGATGTTGATTTGCTTAAAAATGGGCGATACGGACCTAGATAACCCAACAAGGAAGTCCTCGTTGGTCAATTTCACCGAATACTCGTGGAAGCAGGCTTTACTGCCAAGGGCCCGGAGGTGGATGTTGTGACTAGATTGTGTTGGGGCGAGGATGGGGAGGAGGTGACGACTGTGGGATAGTCTACCGTGTAAAATAGGGGAGGATACTCCAGTGGTTCAGCTGGCTCCGCTGTAGCTGAGAATTCCTCCACATGTCTTTCGTGTGTATATTTCTCTGATCGTTGAACGCGCAAGATATTTGCTTTTGCTTTCCGTTCATCGTTCGTCAGTTCAATCGAAGACATGCATTACCCACGACCTTCTGGTCAACATACTAATCGAAGCTAATTCCCTGCGCATCCTGATCATTATCGGTACACAAAGTCTGAAATGTCTATTTGAAAACGCCGGGCATGGTCGCCTTGAGCTCAATCTCAACAGTCACGTCCTGGTCCTCCTGCCACCCCTTCTTCTCAGCAAGACCTCGCAAGAGATGAACAAAGTGGAGCTCGAACTGCGGCCTTTTCAGGTTGATCAAGACGGCATTGCCAGTGCCATCAGTCATCTTGTATTTCAAGGACCACAGATCTGACTTAATTTGCCGAGTCGCAGATGGAATGCTCTGAGCTTCCTCGCGGAACGTCTCAAGCAGACCACGGAAAGTGCTCGCTTCATCCAAGGTACGCATGGCGTCGTGTTCCATGCCTTCATAATCAATCTTCCAGACGAATTGTATGCGTCGGGCCTGGTCGGGTGTGAAGTGTGAGTTGTTAACGCCGACGACTTCAGGTGCGCTGGTTTGAACCAGCAATGTCCTTGAAACAACATTTGGCGAGACTAGAGTCTGTTGTTGGAACTTGGATCTTGGGGCCGAGTGACGCGAATTTGGTACAATCAGAGGCTCTGCTGTATCATCGTCGGAGAGATTGACGACAGATGCAGTCATTCTTGGGCCTGTGAGTGCTTTCATACGGCTTCTCTTGAGTGTATCATGGTGCTCGAAATCTTCCCCTATCCCCTGTTGCTGCTTGCGTTTAGAGACCTTCTGTAGTCGTACTTGGGGTGTTTTCTCGACAGATGACATAAAGCTGACGCATCCACTTGGTCCTGATGCTAGTGACTGTCTTCTTGAACGATTTGCAATCTTAGACAGCTCTGCCGGAGACAGAGTCGTACGGACTGTATGCAATAGACCACTGTTGTTCTTTCTGTCGCGAATCGCAAGAAGCATGTAGTCGTTGGCGAACGGTTTGGTGTCTTCACGGTCCATACTGTGCTCAAACGGACGGAACATCTCTAGAGCTTTGATAGACCTGTCCAATGGCTGCGGCAACATGATGCAAAACAACCCGGCTTCGTCGGCTCCCTTGAGGGGCATGATTACTACCTTCTGCAAAAAGTCAGCGCCTTGTCAAATTGTAGCTTCT
Organism: Phoma sp. RAV-16-625; assembly: GCA_004335185.1. Taxonomy (NCBI): domain Eukaryota; kingdom Fungi; phylum Ascomycota; class Dothideomycetes; order Pleosporales; family Didymellaceae; genus Phoma; species Phoma sp. RAV-16-625. Next base: position 450,345 of record SAUA01000010.1, read on the forward strand.
CGTGCATCGAAGCAGCAGAGTTTCCGGCTCATATATGTTATCACCTATCACATACACTATGTAGCCCAAATCGGATCTCGCGCAGTTGCAAGACGATGGAGCGATGGTCAAAACATCCCCGACACACTGCCTCGCGATCGGTACATGAGGATTCTGGCAGCGGTGTGGGGAATGGGAGGTTGAGATTCCTGTGGTTGTCCTCAAGCTCGCTAAACGAAGGTAAATGGCGATATCGGGTATTCCTCCTGGAGAATATTCAGTTGGCTCTGCGTAGAACAGTCACCGCGATAAACTTGAAAATACGCAACAGGGATGAACGGCCTGTAAACCAGAATTGATAGCAAGACTTACGATTCCTCAGCCAGGTATCCGACCCATACGCCTCTGTCAAAGAGTTCATCAGCGGCGTGGAAGTGTCCTTCGTCATGGGTGTCAAAACAGTCGTACGAGTGCCGTGAAGTCATGGTTTTCTGAGCCACTAGCCCGGCCCTCAATTCTACAACGCTGTCAGCTGTTGAGGTTCTCTCACTGCTTATGTTTGCGACGCCTGGAGGGACAGGATATAACGCAAATAAGCTCGAAGGCGCTGTGAGTGTGCTCCTGCAAGCGTTCAAAGGAGCAAAGGATGGTTGCGGCTTCTGCATCGTCGTCCATGTAACAGTCGACAGTAGAGCGAACGTCTAAACTTGATAAGGAGTGTAGTGTTTATATAAGTGGTCTGCCTTCAGTGCTGTTTGCTCTTGTGTGGGGGCGGTGCAGTTTACTATCTGCGGCACAGTCCAAGCCTTGTGGTTAGTATGGTGATCGCAGTTTCAGACGTGCGCCACATTATCGCAAGCGAAGTCTTGTAGTGGCGGAGTATAGTTTTTTTGGAGGATCCTGGTCGAGCATGCACTTACGCGAGATGTAGTGTTTGCACGCAAGATTACGTGGTTTTCGGGCGACGAAAGGAACGTGTGGTCAGCTTCTGCACTGAGTGTAATTTTGAAACTGGCGTCAGGTTGGATGAAGACAGTCAAGAGCCAGCAAAACGAAGACAGCTGCTGGACATGAGCGAGTTGTCAGATGCGTCTCGTCTGCAATGCTGTAACAGGTGTCGGCGCGTAAGGCTTGCAGGTAGACACAGCCCCATGAACGTAGCTAACGAGTGAGCTGAGTGGTTGTCGGTCCGTTAGCCGTGGAGACAGTATCTTATGCATAGCATACCATGGGTCGCATGTTGTAGGGTGCTGGAAGCTTCTTTCGGATTCGGAGAGTATGAGGGTTGGCGCGCAAGGCTGCCTATCCATCTGCGACCCTTCACCGCCGCTGGATGCACGGTCTTTAGCCCGTTTTGTTTGCTATGACGTGCGGTCGATGTGGCTACTTCCTCCAACGCGTCCAAAGCGTGGGCTACATGCGCACCTTCTTCGTTTGCGAGCCAATGTCTCGCACCATCTCTTTCGCTGCACCATTGCTCACCCAATCCGACTCCTTCGATCTCATGACCACCGACTATGACCAGGATCCGCATATCTGAGCTTCTGGAGTCTCTGGGACTGCAAGATCATGGCACCTCAGGACATCAAGGGCGGCGCGCTATCTCTCACTATGAGCCACTTCTCAGGCTATACAAACTCGAGATACCTTCGCTCTTCGGCCTCCTTCTGCGCGACGAAGATGTCTTCCTGGACCGTGCTGATCCAAACCTCTTCGATTTAGAGCTGGACGAGCTTCTCGCTAAGTTCGGCCCTCTAATATGGCCGTTGCCAGGCCAAGGTCCCAGAGATCATCTTTTGCACCCGGTCAAAGATAGCCGGTACCCTGCCGACCTGGTGTATCCCAGAGACAGCACTTTGTGAGTGTGTCCTTTTTTTTATAGGGTCTTGCAGAGGCGTTGTAGTCTCAGACACGAACAGTGTGCTGACTCATGTCAGACTGAAAGGTCGTTTGCGCAACTTGATCCTCAGTAAGGTCGCGAGGCCTAGTGTAAATATCCATGCTCTCATAGAGAAGAGGCATAGGGGCGCAAAACGACTTATCTCCAGCAATGTTCAGCCAGGTGGTACTCAGATGCAATCGAGAGAGGCAGGAGTAAAGCCCAAGAGAACACCAAATGGAAGCGGAGGGGTTAGAAAACGTCGTCGATTGTCTCCTGAGCAGGAGAGCTCCTCGCCTTCAGAACTCACAGATGCATCGAGTTCTGAGTCTGAAGATTCAGTTGTGAATCACAGCGCACGAAGACGCATCACAGCCGAAGGTACGAGCAAGCCTTTTCAAGTCGCTCTTCGCCTCTATCGGAAAAGTTCTCCAGAGGAGCGGCGATACAATGGACCATGCCATTCCTACGGCTCGACTCTGCTCACGAATGATCTGAATACGTTGGAAAAATGCTTCGCTTCCGTCTGTCAGCATATCGACACGGACTGCACGTACATGGAGTTCCACCCACCAGAAGACATGTCGCTCGAGGGCAGAATCCGCATCGATCGAGGATCTTGTTCTGCAGAGCTTACATTCCAGCGCGTCGTGAACATGCTGCGAGAGGCTCGCAAGTTTCCAGGCGAACCTTCGTACCGTACGATTGAAGTAGAGGTTGGGTTCGACATACTGCCAGGGCAGTGAACAGCGGCCAGAATGTACAAAGACTAGCTCGGGATTCTACAGCTTGCAGGAGATCATCAGAAGTTACGTCTCAGACTGGTCTTGCGTGGCTTTCTACACCTGTTCTTACTCTTCAATTTCATATAAAGGAAAGTGATTGGGTTTACGAAAATTAGTCACTCCTAAAATTGTATTCCTACCGTGTATATCTCTGATAACGAACTCTCCAATCTCCTTTGGCTTTGATTTGACTCTTTTTCCATCTAGCGAGTCTTTTGTCACAGCGATGCCTCGTACCCTTCTTTGAACAGGTGAAGTTTCGTGCTCGCAGCGGGAGACAAGCTATCTTAGTCATCGCAGCAGATAGGCTGTCCGTAGTGTAATGTCCACTGTAAATGTTCCTATGCATATCTGAGCAAGTTTTCATTGGTTGCAATCGCACCTACGATTGAGTCGACCCTTTTGATTCGAGTGCTCAGTTAGCAAGGTTTGATGCTTTGACTTTGTAGCAATCGGACCTGGTGAACTTGTTGAAGTCCTTCGAACGCTCGATGAGATGCGCATCCTCATCTCATCGTGTCAAAGGAGACTTGACGTAAGCACTAAATGCTACGTCTCGCTGTATGGGAACCAGGATCCCGTATCCTGGTGTCATCTACACACCGCTGCCTGACGGGTTTGCTGAGCCAGCAAAACGCCAAAGCTCAGAGCCGAATTCTTGTATCGTCAGGGATCACAGATGCGCATCTTGTGCCGAACATTGTAGTTGTAGATGCTCTCATCAGGGGTTTGGTGTGGTTCCAAGCTCAGACGGAGGTCGATATTGAACAATGGGTGGGGATCGGCGCGCTAAAGCTTGGGGGTGGGGTCTTTCTCGGGAAGGGCCTTCTCCCTCCGAGACACGACACGTTCAACAGAGCGCCCTGAAAGGTAGCTTGCTTGACTGTCGATACATGCGCTTGCGTAGTATCGTTGTAAGCATCCATAATTCGGATTGAAGACGAAGTCACATGACTGTCAGCCTACATAGCGGGTTCTAGGAGTCTGCGACATTGAGACACAGACTTCAAGAGCCCACGCGACATATGGACATGAGACGCCGTCGTCCGAGGATACTAGAAGGAAAAGGGTACGTATCGCAGTCACAACCAGTCGAGGCTCTTGGCTAATATATTCACCTGCCTCACATTGTCGATGTCAAATTCAGGGAACTCGAGGAGCGCTTATCAAAGCCAAGATGCACACCAAGAGTTCCGTATAAACATGATATTAGTTTCACGACGATGCAAAGAGCCGGTACATGGGTGGTGGGAAATTGGTGGCGTCCGGGGAAGTTTGACATCATCTCTGCCAAGACTGCTCCGCCGGTTCTAGAAGGCTAAGCAGATGCCATCATTTCCATGTCGACATTTCAGGACCTGACCGTATGGCACATGAACAGTTCCTGAACATCCGCCGGAAAGATTATCGCTTTTGGACATGTTTCACACCGGAGATGCCGGTAGATTCACCCTATTCGGCTTCCAATACCCCGGATACTCTGCCAAGTCAATGAACTTGATGAAGCTACTGCGGAAATACAACTAATCTGAGAATAACGTGACACCTCACGACCGCGGTTCCCCGCAAGCAATATAGTTCACGCAATCAACAGGTGTCACAATGATCGTCGCTACGATGTATCTCGCGGAAGATTTATGGAGACTTCCAAGCTTCCTTTCGTCCAGAGGAGATGAACACGAACAGTCGGGATATAAAGAATAAGATTTCTCTTTCCAGACAGCAGTTGTAAGATCCAGCACTCTTCAGGTGACCACATTTCGACACAACCATCATTACAATGTTAGGCCCTTCAACTGTCCTGTCTTTGCTTGCATTGGCTTCTACAGCCTTCAGTGCCCCAAGCGGAAGTATCGAGAAGCGCGCACCAACTGTCTACCTCGCTGGAGACTCGACCATGGCGAAGGCCAACGGTGGAGCGGGTACACTCCAAGGTGAGCACCCAATCCTACTTTTGCTTTTTGCATGTTTCTAACGTACAGCAGGCTGGGGTGTCTACCTTCCATACTCGTTGACTCTTTCCGTTGTCAACAAGGCCATCGGTGGCCGCAGTTCTCGCTCCTACACTGTTGAGGGACGCTTCACAGACATCATCAACACGGTCAAGGCGAACGACATCGTCATCATCGAGTTTGGACACAACGACGGCGGCTCTTTGAGCCCCACCGATAACGGCCGCTCTGTGTGCTCTGGTTCCGGTACCGAGACTTGCCAATCCACGTACAACGGTGTTGCTACCACCGTGTACACCTACCCATTTTACCTGATCCAGGCCGGTAAGGCACTGATCGCAAAGGGTGCCAAAGTCATTATCAGCAGCCCGACTCCTAACAACCCTTGGGAGTCCGGTACCTTCACCTACAGCGGCAGCCGCTTCGTCGATTACAGTAAGAGTGTCGCTGCTACTCTCGGTGCGAACGCTTTCTACGTCGACCACGGCGCATATGCCGCCGATGCCTGGAAGTCACTGGGCAAGGCGAAGACTGACGCTTACTTCGTCTCCGGCGACCACACTCACACCCTTCCTATCGGTGCTGATGTCGTTGCTAAGTCTTTCGTTAAGGGATTGCAGTGTGCTGGAGGTGGTTTCCTCAGCGGCTCCGTGAAGAACAGCACCGCCAGCATCACTGGAAAGTGCTTGTAGAGACAGGATATATTTTATAGTTGAATGTATCCCCATTAAGTCATCCTACTCTTTGATTCGAGCCAATGCAGTTTAGCAGCGTTTCGGGCCATGTAACCATGATAGGTAATACATCCTTGTCCACCTAGATTACGCTATTCTCTGCTTAGACGAGGCCAAAGGCTGACGAACGCGACTTGTCCTACAAGAAACCTCGTCGCAGCAATAACAACATGATTTACACACTCGTGCTCGTAGGATTTGTCAGCCTAATAGCACTTGCAGTTCGTCGCCGTTACCGCACAAGCATTGCGGATATTCCAGGTCCGGCACTTGCTTCTGTCAGTAGAGCGTGGCATCTCTGGCGTATCGCCAAAGGTGACATCGACCAACAATGTATCGCTTTACACAAGAAATATGGTATTTACAAACCGACCACAACATTCCTAGGCAATCATCATAACGTCAACAGGACCCTTTGTTCGGATCAGCCATGACGAAGTCAGTGTGTGCCATCCAGAAGCGATCAAACAAATCCTCCTCAGTCCGCTACCGAAAGTACGTTAAGCCAGGAGAAAAACCTAGAAACCAGTCCATCGAGATGGCGCTTACTCGATCTTCAGGCGGAGTGGTATAGTGTCATGTCCCTGCCCGATACTCGCTACCAGACACCCATGTCAGCCACAGATCCAAAGGAGCAAGTGCGAAGGACGAAGAACCTTGCTGCCGGCTTCGCGCTCTCACACGTCATAAAGTCCGAGCCATACGTGGACGAGTGCATTCGTCTTCTCAAGCGACGGCTTCTCGGCATCGCTGAATCTGGAACACCTGTGCATCTCGACGAATGGTTCAACTACATGGCTTTCGACGTGATTGGCGAGATTGTCTTCTCGCGGCAATTTGGTTTCTTGGAGGCGGGTAAGGATCTCGGTGGGTCCATTGCGAATTCAAGACTGCTCGTACCATACGTCACCATGGCTGGCTTCTTTCAAACTCTCCATCGGCTGACTGTGGGCAACCCCTTGATCACTGATTGGAACTTGATGCCCACCCAGCACATCTTGGACACAACTTTGTCGGCTATCAAAGCCCGGCAGGCGAACCCGGATGTGCGTGAGGATGTGCTGTCGCTCTGGCTGAAGCAGCATGAGCGCTTCCCAGAAAAGTTGTCCGAGAAGGAACTCCATGGTTGCGTTAACATGACGGTTGGTGCTGCATCCGACACTGTCAGCGCGAGCCTACAGTCATTCTTCTATCATTTGATACGAAACCCGCAGTATCTTGCAGTTGCCAAACAAGAGATAGCAGATGCGAACCTGACCAGCGAAATCATCTCCTATGCGGATGCTTCCCGACTTCCATTTCTGCAGGCCTGTGTAAGTTTTTGAAGCCTTGAATGTGCCACTACTAACCTCCAGATCTGCAGCTCAAAGAAGGATGGCGTATGTTCCCACCAGTACCATTCGGTCTCGCACGTGTAGTACCTGCCGCAGGCGTCACGGTTGGAGGCCGCTATTTTGAGCCAGGTGTAAGCTACCTCTACGATCATCGAAAGGAATAGCACATTAACGTCCGTATAGACAAAGCTCAGTGTCAACCCACGCGTCATACACTACAGTCGTGAATTGTTTGGTGAAGGCGTCGACGTCTACAACCCGAACCGCTGGATCGGACCCCAGGCCAAAAACATCGAAAAGCATTTCGTCGCTGTAAGCCATCTCATCTCTCGCATTGCCTGATCGCATACTCACCACCTCTTCAGTTCGGTGCAGGATACAATTCTTGTCAAGGTCGCAACATTGCGCAGCTTGAGATTTTCAAGGCTGCAGCTACGCTTCTGCGCGACTTTGAATTCAAGCAGGTTGATCCGGAACAGGAATGGAGTTACGAGGCGTCCTTTGCAGCTCTCCCGTACGGCTGGCCTTGTCATGTAGCGGAGAGCTCACGTTGAGCTCAATGACGGAGGCTTGCGGCTGAATGCCCCTTAGTAGAGCGTGTAGAGACACTCTTCGCTATCCTAGAGTGTGATTGTGGTGTTGATTGGGGCCTGCGTTGCAGTTGACGCTGAACAAACTATTGTAAACAGAGTGGTGTTGCAGAAACGCTGAACTCTTATCGACCAACTTCTGATTGATTCTGTAGAGATGACATCGCCGTGCACTAACAAAATGACACGCAATAGCAGGTGGTATATGGCAAGCTAAAAAATTACAGAACATCCGGCATGCGCCTGTACGCCAAGGCAAAAGCGGGAACGACTTCATCTGGCATATCCAGGCGAGTGCTTCGGTCTTTCCTCAATGATGTCGGCGTCGCTCATGCTATAATCCGTATTCGTTTTGCTTGCGCTGACATCAGTGCTCCTTTCGTAATCGTGCTTTCCGATCTCCTCTCTCGAATCAATGCTCCCGAGAGGTTTCATACCGTACACGTCATCTGCTCTAGGACTGTTTGGCGGCCTCTCCGTTATAACGATATCTTGTCCCTCTTCGGCGCCTTTTGTCGATAAACCAAAGTTGAATCCCATCGAAGATTTCCTTTTCGAGCCTGGTGTGCGCGAGCCGAGTTTTGAAGTCGAAGGAGTATACGGAGTATAGCTTTCGTCGTAGGTTGGGTAGTCTGAATTGAAGGATGGGAACAGGATACGGAATAAACCTTTGGTGGCTGGGGCGCAAGCCGTGATGACGTGGACAGCCGGCTCAGCGATGGAGATGACAATGCCGATGTCCCAGGTTCGATCAAGGTTGGTGGGCGCAAAGCGGTAGTAGTACACTATGAAACGGCCGACAGATACACCAGTGGCGCTGTTTGCATGTTAGCATCCTCAAGCCACAACATCGAGGGCGATGACTTACATCCAGCCCATGCTCATTACACCGACGACAAGCATCTTTGTCTTGACACTCATCTGCAGATCCCAAACCATGAGAGTGGGTATAGGGATGATGACCATGTCCATGAATATGCTGAGCGCGCAACTCGAAAGAACAAAAGCTCGAGAATCAATGCACGTTCCCCCTTTCACGAGAACATTACCACTGGCGTCATATTGATCCATCTCGGGGCGTAGCCATGTGTATCTTACAGGGTCACACTGTAATGTATTCCCTATAGTAGTTCCGACTGTATAGCCTATGTTCAGCCAGACTGGGACACACGGTCAGCATTGGCAGATAAATGACTGAACAGGGCGCAACTTACAGACTATGTACAGTGATACTCGGATGCGCCGGCGGTTGTCCTTCATACGAAACAGGAACATGATGATGCTCGCTCTGATGGCACACATCATTGGGTGATAGAACATCTGTACCGCAAAACTCCACTTCAATGCGGTGATCTTTTCTGCAACGGTCTGCTTGGGAAGATCGTGGACGTGATATCCAGTACCGCTCACCAACACATCTGTGCGAGTCAGTATATGCCAATTTCACGGTCTTGTAGAAAACGTACATTTGTACACTGTCAAGGTCTGGCCGAATAGTAGCACCGTTGCCAGTAAGATCAAGTGATCATCCCATCCGAAGTTTCGACTCAAGTAGCGAGAGTAGAATCGTAACACAACAAAGATCGTGGAAAGAACGGGAAAGAGGCATATCATTATAAGGGCCTCATTTTGACGGCTCTCAATCATGCTGGGCGTGAATCTCTCAGGAACTCAATGCTCAAAGACCAGTAGATGCGCAGTTGAGCTCGGCGACGATTACCATATGGACGTGAACTGTGTCTTCGAGCAACGACACGGGGAACCGGGTGGCAGCCCTAAGTGAGGCTGCGCAGTGGTAATGTATACTGCGCAAACTGTTCTGGTCAATGACAGGAACGTCATAGTATAGGAAGGCACTCACTTCCGACGTTGCGTGCGTCCACTGCAGTAATTCGTTGGGACCTTCAATGTGCGTACATGCTCGCGGGTGTGGGACGATCGTAGTAGCAACAGACGGAGAATTACTTCGAGGACCTTTGGCACACCGCACAGCAATCGGTCGCGGCGCGGCCATTTGCGGGAGTCCCACCATCTCGACACATACCCTTCAGGGATACGAGAGACGCTTTGGTGGTGATCAGGGCTGTTTGGGAAACGTTAGTGTTGATCCGTCAACCTTTCTTTCTTGGCCGGCCTGTCAGGAGGGGCTAGCAATGATTCATGGTCACAAGTAAGGCCGAGCCGTGCTGATATTGGCCAGAGCGGCAACAAGGTCTTTTGTCAGGTTATGGCGCAACTGGATTTTCCTGAAATCTGGGTCGGTGATGCCCAAGGGCTTTAGGGCGGTGGTCGTGGGTGGTTGTTTGGTTCAAGGTACGGGCCGCGTGGGTGAATCTCGGAGGCGCCAATACGAGCAACACGAAAGCATCCTTCCTTGACATCGGCGTCCAATATTACATGTCGCCTTCACACGCAGGTCAAAAAGGCATGCGCTCAGCAGGTTATCCGTGATGTGTTCTTGAAACTACTACGGCAGGCACAGTGCGCAATCTTGCTCTACGCAAGCGCACTTGCATGCATGAACCTTGCCACTCGCCCTACTCCGGATGTTTATTCCTGCACGTCTCGCTGCCCAAAAAAGACGGGGACCCACCTGCGCGAGTCGAAGACAGTCTCCCAGATGGCCCTTTGCCCGTTCCGTACACGTCCCGACGCGGGGAACAGCTGCCGTCCTTGACTGTCCTTGACCAAACTGCTTCACGGGCCATCCATTTCGGGCTTGCACGCGTTCTGTAAAGATCGTCTGTTACATTGATGCGCATGCAGGACATCGAACTAGTTCACCACATGCCACAAGGGAGTGGGCCATTCGTCCAGCAATTTGCCGCAGCGAACACCCCTTAAGTGATCGAGCAGCGCGATGGCCGGTCCCTCCTTTTCGTCACTGCAAACCAGTGCGGGTAGCGGGCACTTGCAAACACATCCGGAGCCGTTGCGCTGGTAAGTGACAGCTGGAGAACGACCGAACACCAAGCTAACGTGGACTGATAGTCACTGACGTGTTGATCGTGATCACAACGGGTAGACTACCATGGCACTATCTACGATATGGTTCACAGCACTCTTGGCTGCTTCGTCAAGTGCTTCACCGTTGCTGACTCGGCGGGACCTTAACGTGCTGGTAGACGCCGATCTGAAGGGTATCACCTCACCTGTGAGGAGTCTTTTCCTTCAAGGCTCAGGCACGCCCAAGAACGAGACCTCTCGATGCAAAGTCTACCCAGGCGATGCTGCATGGCCATCAGACGAGGCATGGTCTCAGCTAAACAAGCTTACCGACAACCGCCTACTTTCAAGGCCTACACCTCTCGCTGCTGTCTGCTACCCCTCTCATCCAGACTATGATGCGGAGCAGTGTGCGACCTACTCGGCGACATGGACCCAATCATACACACACATGCACGATCCTATCGAGATGATGTCTCCGGTAGCACAGGGCATGACTTGTACTCCGCCAGTCATCTTCGACAGTCACAACTGCACTCGAGGAGGGTTTCCTGCTTATGTGATTAACGCCACAGAGCCAAAGCATGTCCAGCTCGCCGTCAACTTCGCCAGGAACTCGGGCGTCAGGCTCGTTGTCAAGAACACCGGCCACGACTTCCTTGGTAAGAGTGGTGGCAAGGACGCTTTGAGCATCTGGACACACAACATGAAGGACATTGAGTACATTGAAGAATACGCAGACGAGGACCTTGGCTACTCTGGTCCTGCCTTCAAAGCAGGTACTGGTGTGCAGGCTTTCGAAATCTACAAGGCTGCAGATGAGAAAGGCAGGATTGTTGTTGGTGGAGAGGGCGAGACAGTAGGTGTCATGGGTGGTTACATCCAAGGAGGTAAGTACAGGACGCATGGTTCTTCTTCGACATGCTAACGATTCAAGGTGGCCATTCGCCGTTGACTGGCCTGTATGGTACTGGCGCTGACAACGTGCTTGCCTTCGAGGTCGTCACTGCTGATGGCGAGTTTGTCGTAGCCAACTCAACCTCGCATACTGATCTCTTCTGGGCGCTGCGTGGCGGAGGAGGCAGCACTTTCGGCGTTGCCACATCTGTCACCGTCAAGGCTCACCCTGATCTTCCCGTGACGGCCTCCCGCTTCAGCTTCTCGTCCAAGCAGACAAGCAACGAGACGTTCTGGTCTGCTATCCGCTCTTTCCTCGATATCAACATCGCAAACGCAGACGCCGGAACGTACACCTATTGGATGATCATCCCCTCGAACGGCTCCTTTACCTTCCAGTTCTCTCCTTTCTTCGCACCGAACAAGACGCTCAATCAAGCCACCGCTCTCCTACAACCCTGGTTCACCAAGCTCGACAGCTTGAACATCACCTACGCGCCTAACCTCACCCACTTCGACACCTTCTACTCCGCCTGGCGCTCTTCCTTCCCCCTGGAGTCGGTGCAAAAAGCCAACGTCGCCACCGCCTCGCGCCTCTTCCCCCGCGCCAACTTTGCAACAGCAGAGAAGCGCCAAGAGCTGTACGAGAACCTGCGCTCCTCCAGCGAAAAGGGCCGCGTGCAAGTACACTTCAACATGCAAGCCAAGTCCAACAGCGACAACGCCGTGAACTCGCACTGGCGACCCCTCGTCTCCTTCTCCATGCAATCGGTCCGCTGGCCCATCAACAGCACCGCCGAAGAGATCCTCAAGATCCGCAAAGACTTCCAAGAAACCGAGATGCAGAAGTGGCGCGACATCAGCCCCGGCGCGGGCAGCTACCTCGCCGAGGCCGACAGGCTGGAGCCCGACTTTGGCCAGGCGTTCTGGGGCGACAAGTACCCGCGGCTGCTGGAGTTGAAGGGCAAGCTGGACCCGCAGGATGTGTTCTTCGCAACCACGGGCGTGGGGAGCGAGAGGTGGAGGGTGGAGAGTGTGGATGGGCTGCCGAATGAGAACGGCAAGCTGTGTCGTGTTGAGTAGGGGTGGTTTCTTCTCTGTTAATCTACATTTTTAACTATTGTGTATACTTCTATCCGTTGAGCCTGGCACTTTTACTCTAATCAGCTCACACCACTCCTCATACAAACATCCCTAATCTTCTTCCTAGCGAGAGTGAACGTGCAACCTCACCCCTTTTCTTTTTTTCTCTCGCTACCATACACCCAATCTACCGGTCGTCAGGCCAACCTCTCTCCAACCCCTATCTAACCCTCCCTCTTCCACCTCGTACCAGCACCCAAGCAAGGCAAGACAAGGCAAGAAATAATCTAACCCCGCTCCTCGAACCTCGACGCAGCATCCAAACACCTCTCCTCTCCCCTCCTCTCTACAGAATAGTAGTTTTAACCCAGCTCTCGCCGCTAACCAACTAACCAGGCAACGCCACCCAAACGCTGGTTCGTGGTTGAACCTCTCAAGAGGAAGAAGAGTATAAGTAAATTATAACGTATAACAGCACAACAGAGCGTTTCATTCCTACCTTCTTCAACGTGTTTGGCTATCTTGAATCCCGTCCCATCCCATCCTCCCATCTCATGTCGTCCCAACACGTCCCAACACGTCCTCGATAGCATTGAACCCGCCAACTTCACCCCCAACCTGTAGGATGTGGGAGCTACATCCAGAACCAGCGAAGCCGTGTCTAGAATCTAGTGCGGTGGGAGGTAGAAGAAGAAGGAGGGAGCGAGGGGTTTGCGCTGTGTCGTGGCGTGGCGTGGCGTGGCGTGGCGTGTCGTGGCGTGGATAGCACATCTCTTTTGTTTCTGCTGGTGCTGGTGCGTCTATTTTCCGTGTCTATTTTTGTCTGTTTTATGTGTTTGGGTTTGTATTTGTGAATTTATTTGGATTCGTTTCTATCAAGACTCAAACATGTACTCACAGCGCTTTCGTGCGTCGCGTCATTGTCATTGTCGTTGTCGAGGTTAAGGTCTAGATTGGGGGATTTGGAAATTGAACTCGAGAGTTTGTATTGAATACGACTTTGGGGTTGGGATTGGTTCTGATGTGTTGGTTCTTGTGGGGCTTTTGGTGGGTGTCTTCGGTTGGTGTATTGCGAGTATGTGTTGGGGTGTATGTGTTGGATGTGAGATGAGATATCACGGGATGGAAAAAAGGACAGGCGGAATTCAATCAAACCATGGATTATATCTGTATTCAACCGTGGATCACCATTCTTTCCACACTATTCTGCCCACCTACTTTGATGTAATCTGCTAACAACGTATGACATCCACTCCGCATGATCCCCGCGCAATGTGTAGACCGCTCCTGCTCCGCGCATACGTAGATGGCATCCAACTTTTCGCACGCTTCGGGTCACTTTCCCCGTGGTAGTGATGTAATGAGCGCGGGCAATAGCAAGACGACAAGACAAAGAAGAGAAACGCCGGTGCTGACCCAAGAAATTCACACAAGAGGCATTGTACAAAGGAAGAAGAGAGAGGGGCTAGCGACCCGATCTGTCCTTGGTCTGCGCTCTGCGCTTCTTTTGTGTGTCTGCATTTGTTGTTAGCGGTGTTCTGGAGAAGCAAGGAGGATAGGACGCACCTTCGTCGTACACCAGGAACTCGTGCAGCGCACTGCCTGTGGGTACCATGGGCAGGACGGGGACCTTCTGGTCGGTGACGACCTCGAGCAGGGCCGGGCCATCCGACTCGATCAGCCACTTGAGGTGCTCCTCGAGCTCGGCGGGCTTGCTGACACGCTTGGCCTGGACGCCCATGGCGTCACCCAGCTTGACAAAGTCGGCGTTCTTCTGATGTGTGTGGGAGAAGCGGTCCTCGAAGAAGAGCGTCTGCCATTGTGTGACCATGCCCTGCTCCTCGTTGTTCAGGATGATGATCTTGACGCCAATGTTGAACTCGGCAGCGGTGGACAGCTCGGTCAGGGTCATGCTGAAAGACGAGTCGCCGTCAATGTCAATGACCAGGCACTCTGGGCGAGCGACCTTGGCACCAATGGCGGCGGGCAGGCCGTAGCCCATGGTACCGAGACCTCCCGAGGTGATCATGGTGCGGGGGTGTGTCCAGCGGAAGTGCTGCGCGGCCCACATCTGATGCTGTCCGACACCGGTTGTGATGATGGTCTTGTCCTTGATGTGGGCAGTCATGTCGGAGAGCTTCTCGACGACGGTCTGGGGCTTGATCATGCCGTTGGCGCCCTCCTTCTCGTAGGCCCAGGGGAAGCGCTTCTTCCAGTCGGCAATCTGGGCGAACCACTCGGGCCTCTCCTTGACGATGTTGACCAGGGGCAGCATCTGGGTCAGGCTGGCGCCCACGTCGCCGGCGACAGCCTCGGTGGCCTGGATGACCTTGTTGATGTTCTTGGGCATGACCTCGAAGTGGACGATGCCACCGCGGCCCTCGGCGGCAGCGGCCTTTGCGGCGGGCGCAAACTTGGCTACGGCTCCGGTGATGCGGTCGTCGAAACGAGCACCGAGGGCGAGGATCAGGTCGGCCTCCTGCATGGCCATGTTGGCGTAGGCGGAGCCGTGCATGCCGAGCATGTGCAGAGACTTGGGGTCGAGCTCGTCGAAGCCACCGAGACCCTGCAGGGTGGTGGTGACGGGGATGTTGGCCTTGTCGGCCAGCTCCTTCAGCAGCTCGGGACCGTTGGGGGTCTGGAGGATACCCTGTCCGGCGTAGATGACGGGCTTCTTCGCAATGTTGATCAGGTCGGCAGATCTCCTGATGGAGGCCTCGAGCTGCTTCTTGGACACTTCCCTCGCGGCGATGGTTGCGGCGCTTGTGGAGGGCGGGAGGGTGCTGGAGATGGGAATGGGGCGGTTGAGGGTGCCACCGGTCACGTCCTTGGGCAGGTCGACCAGGACGGGGCCGGGGCGGCCGCTGGTAGCAATCTCAAAGGCCTCGTTGATGCGCTTGGGCAGCTCGGCGATGTTCTTGACCATGACGTTCCACTTTGTGCAGGCTCGTGTGATGCCGATGGTGTCGGCCTCCTGGAAGGCGTCGGAGCCGATCATGTTGGTGACGACCTGGCCGGAGAAGACGACCATGGGGGTTCCGTCCATGAGGGCGTCCTGCATGGGGGTGACGACGTTTGTGGCGCCGGGGCCCGAGGTGACGAGGACGACACCGGGCTTGCCGCTGGCGCGAGCGTAGCCCTCGGCCATGTGGCCGGCGCCCTGCTCGTGCCTGGGGAGGATGAAGTCGAAGTGCGGGGACTGGTAGATGGCATCGAAGACGGGCAGAATGGCGCCGCCGGGGTAGCCGACTGCTCGCGTTAGCGGGAGTGCATCTTCTTAGTAGACAAGTGTGTCGGCGCAGTCAACGAGGACAGACGTACAGATGTGCTTGACGCCCTGGCGCAGCATCATCTCGTGGAAGATCTGGCCGCCCGTCATGCCGACAAACGAGTGGTCCATCTCCGGGGCGCGGTAGGGCTTCAATGGCTGGACGTTGCCATAGTCCTCGCGGTTGAAGGCCGGGGCGGGTCTGGCGCGCGACTGGGACGAGGCCTGCGACTGCGAGGCGGCGGCGGCGGCGGTGCTCTGTGTGCGGACATCCTCCTTGACGACCTTGGAGGCAGCGGCTTGGGCGGGGCGGGTGAGCGGCGATGATTGTGCTCGCAGGGCCGATGTGGAAAAAGCGCGTGTGCCCTTGAGGGCGGCGAGGGCGCGGGTCCGTGACTGCTGCATGATGGCGGTGGTGGCGGCAGACGTCCTGGCAACGCTGTGCACGGCAATCGCAGAGGAAAAGGCGCGATTGGGGAGTGCAGAGGAGGGCGAGGAAGCGTGATGCGTGTGACTGCAGGGAGAGGGAAATTCTGGCGAAGAGTCAACTCGACGCCTCCCCGGTGTAGCGGTCCTTTTCCTGTCGATGGTGATTGGCCGTGCAAGTGTGGGGAAATGGCTGGTGCGATGTCGGAGGGTGACGACCAGCGGGCCCATGGCGCCCAGCTTAACTCCGTGACGGAAGCAAGACGATGAAAGCAAGACCATGAGCCTCACCCCCCAGCGCGCCAACACCCATGGCCGCTCTCCCAGCGGACGAGTCGCCCTGACGCGCCGCATGACAAAGGGCCCGCTCGACGCCGACGACCCTCTTGACGCCCTCCACGACCCCCTCGCCCTCGATGCGCCCGCCAGCTCCCACACCAGCACCCACACCAGCACTCCCTCGCGCGTCCTCTCGCCCTCGCGCTCGCCCCTAATCTCCCCGCAACCAGAAGCCAGCACCAGCATACAAGACACGCTCTCGCTCGACGTCTCGTTTCTCCAGGACCCCGCCGCCTACCACGTCCTGCCCACCACCGCCCCGCAGCCCTTCCAGCACGCCGCCAACGTCCCCTCGGTCGCCGCTCCCATCAGCTCGCTCCTCTTGTCCGGCCACTACCGTCTCGCTGCGACTGCTGCCGCCCGCAACATCATATCTGCCGCCCCCACCGACTTTCCCTCTCTTTTCCACCTCGTCCACATTCGACTGGCCTGTCTGTGTCTGATCAGCGAGCATGTTCTGGCCGCCCAGGAAGCAAAGGTCCTCGGCGACCTCAACAGCGCCTTCTACCGCCACCCCCTGACCAACGCCCATCTCGTCCCCTGGGACCTGCGCCTGCTGGTCGTCCGCCTGGCCGCTCTGGGCTACGGCGAGTGGCGCAAGGGCATCATGGGCTACTACGAGCTGGCCCGCGAGTGTCGCGAGAGCAGCATCCGCGCCACCGATGCCTCGGAGAAGGCCTTGTGGACCACCCGGCTGAGAGACTGCGGCATCCGGGTCGCCAACACGCTCGTCGAGATGGGCGACCTCGAGGGTGCAGGGCGACATCTGGGCACCCTGTCCAAGCACGACGCAGACGCTGGGTCCGCCGAGGCACGCGAGGTCCTGCTCATGGAGACGCTCGTCTGGCTGCGCGTCGGTGATCTAGCCAGCGCACGCCGCTGCCTCACCCAAGCCTCTGCCACGGAAACAGACGCACTCGCAGACGGCACCCTCGCTGCGCTGGTGCAACTCGCCGACTCCGACTACGACGCCGCCGCCGCCTCCTTCCGCGCCCTGCACGAGCAGTTCCCCGCCGACCCCATGGTCGCCCAGAACCTGGCCGTGTGTCTGCTCTACACGGGCCACATCCCCGACGCCAAAGCCGTCCTCGCCACCCTCGTCGACACCACCCCGCCCTTCCACTCCCTGCTCTTCAACCTGAGCACCGTCTTCGAGCTGTGCACCGAGCGCAACCGAGACCACAAGGCCGCCGTCGCAGAGAAGCTGGCGGCTCGCAAGGACGGGGGCGGTGTGGGCTGGGAGAGGAGTGCGGTTGAGTTCAAGTTGTAGTCACTATCTTCTCATGTAGATGCAATGTCACGAATCACGACCTTTGAATTGTTTTTTTTAGTAGTGAAGAGTGAATTGAACGGGCTTGAAGAGAGTGGAGCACAAGACAGCCAAAGACAACATCGACAAAATGCCCACGAGGCCTTGAGACAGTGTTCGTCAAGCATAGACAATAACGTAAGTGAACTCAACGAGACGAAACAAGCAGTAGGTCAACAGAACGTTGTAAAGCTAACCGCCCAGCCAGCAACCCTCCAGCAAGCTACAGAGAAGCCGTATTCTTGTCGCACTTACTCTTCCTCACGACCACCCTCGCATCCCTCCCTGAACATCTCCACTCGCTTGTCTTGAACATCTCTAGGTTGCAGAAAAGCTAGGTAGAAGGTGTTAGTGTCTTGTATCACCTAGCTCTATCCAGTTTTTTCTGGACACGGGGGATGTATTAGTACTCTACATTGTAGTTCTACATGGACGGATTGCAGGGTTGTGTCGAGAAGTTACGGGTTGAGAGTGCATTGGGCGAGATATGGGAGTCGGCGGTACTATGGCATGTAATGTATTTATGTCAACTGCGAATGGAAAACGAGGGTGCAGTCTATTGTATCTCATCTCCAAACACCAACATGTACAATGTAAAACGTCAAGACATTAGGTATGTATATCTACCGTCTTTATTTCCTTCTCTGTATCTTCTTAAAATTGCTAGAACAAAGCATTGTAGCTACACTATTATCGTCTTCTTTACCCACTTCCCAGCCTAGTCAAGACGGTTTGAGCTTCCCACAGTTGTACCCGGCCCTTGATTTCGATCCTCATGTCGCAAGTTTGGTGTTCAGAGGCCCTAGCTTCGCGATATCAGCACCTGCTGCTAAGCGCTCTTACTGTAGTCTAAGGAGTCTGCATCTTGTTATCTCTGCATTATAGATCGCTTAGTAGATAGTATTTCTACCCATCTTGATTCTTATTCCAGACACCGAAAACAATATAGCAATATCTGCTCTACTGAACTCATTCCACACTCGATGCGAGAGGACGTAGACGAGAGGGTATTTCCAACAACATAGTGGATTAGCAAGGATAAACACAAGCTACAAGACTTCATGTTGCTGTTTGTAAGTCCTCACATACTTGGCAGTAATAGACTTCTCTCTTGCTGAAATGTTCTTAGCGCTGGGCTTGCTACGCGTCACTGTGTCTAGTTGCTTAAAAATCGCACGAGTACCACCACTCGCCTTTGAATTTTTTTTAAAAAAAAAGGGTGGATGGAATGAAATCTACTAGGTTGATGTTCTACATGGAGTTGAGTACAATATCCCGGTTTAGAGAGAGAAGAAGAAGCAGTAACAAAACGCATGTAGTGGGGTTTGGAAAAGGTGCTGGGTTCCAATCTAGTCCGTTGATCTTGGACGGAGGATAGCGTAGTATGTACAGTGTGAGCAGTTAAAACGAGGAGAACGAGAAGAAAACAAGAAGAGGAACGCGTCTCTTCTTTCTCGCCTAATTCTCATCTCACTCAGACTTTCTTATGTCTTGGTTTCTCGATTTCATCGACATGGTTCAGGCCTAAGCAAAACAAGACTGTAGTCATCAACCTGGTATCTTTGTACTGTTTAATCGAGCCTGGTATCTTCATACTGCTTTCATCAAGCCAAGCCTGGTCTGTTCTGGTCTAATCGTAATCAAAACGTGACTTGATCAATCAACCCAACTCAACCCTGGCGTCTTCACGGTGATTTACTCAAAACCCGCTATCTTCACACTTGCGTCGTAATCAACCTGGTATCTTCACACTTGCTCAGTCTGAATGACAAACTTATCCCAACGCGCACTGCAGTCGAATCTCCTGCAGTCACAACTCGTCGTCTTCCTCCATCTTGGACTCGACTGTCGTCGTAGGGATTGTGCCCTCTGAGTTGCCCCGCTCCTTCTGCGCTCCTAGCAGCGTCTGGCCTAGGCTCTTGCGCACGTTCTCATCGAAGCCTGGCAGCGACGCTCGGTGCTTCTTGAACGGAGAGGCGATGCTGCTCTCCGCGTCGCCTGGTGTTGGAGCCGACGTGGACGCTTCGGCTGTCGAGCTACCTGGAGCTGGTGTACCTGAGAGGGGCGACCCCGATGACGACTCGCCTGCAGACACGCCCCGGCCAAGTGGCTCGGCAGAGTGTTGTCGTTTCAGCTGAATGCGTGTTAGCGATTACAATTTCTGTCGACGTCCACAACACGAACCTTGATCTTCCGCACGCCCTCTGCAAGTTCACCTTGCTTGGCCGCATCTTCAGGCGAGAGCATGCCCTTGTCCGCGACATCCTTGTCGTCGTCGCCGTCGTCCCTTGCGTCGTCCTCGTCGTCCGCGTCGCTGTCCATGGCGTCTTCGCTCTTCTGCTTGGCCTTGGGCGATTGTATGTCGCGGTATCCGCCAAAGTTCTTCGTGCCCGATGCGGCGTTCAACGGCTTGAGGCTGCCAAAGTCCAGACCAGATTTTCGACGGTTCACCGGCGAGGCTACCGCGACCTTTTTGTCCTCCGTCTCGAGAATGCCCATCTTTCTAAGTTGGCCTGCCCATGTTAGCTGTGAAGATGGCCTTCTTTTGTGTACTCACGCTCTCCTCGGTACAAAAAGGTAAAGACAGCGTAGGGCTTGTCTGGAGGGTCGATGCCAGTGACGGTCTGTGTGCTGATGGATTTGGGGTCCAGTGTCTTGGGCTTTGCGAAACTCGTGGTGTGGTCGATGTCTTCGCCGTCGCCGCCGTTTGGATCGTCGTCGTCGTGCGCGTCGAACTGTGGAGAGTACTCGCCGCGCTTGATCTCACCAGAGGCCAAGACGCGGAACAGGGCGACCTTGATCTGGCCGGCAGCTTCGGGCACGGGCGGCTCGTCGTCCGAATCCGAGTCTGACGTGAAGAAGTCGTCGTTGCCAGAAAGAGCCTCGACGGGCGCGTCCTTTTCGTCGCCGTAGCGCAGGACGCTGTTTCGTGACGGCTTGGTCTCGTCCTCGTCGCTGCTGCCACGGGCTTCCCTCCTCTTCCTGCGCTTCTTCTCCAGGCGCTGCTTTCTCCGCTCAATCTTAGCAGCAACGCTCTTGTCTGTGCCCTCGAGATCGAGTCCGTTGAGCCAGCGCTCGAGGCCGACTTCACGGAACAAGAACTCGCGCTCTGCTAGTCCTCCTCCCTCCGAGTCTGGCACGCTGACCCAGCGTGAGTTGACCCATGTCTCCTCGCCACGCCGTAAGAGGGTTGCTACCTCCTCTTTGGCTCGTCCGTCGAAGTAGATGTAGGCGGCAATGGTCTCGTTCGGCGAGGTGGTTAGAGGCTTGTAGGGGGCTATGGCGGCGCCGTACTTGCCCCGCTCGCTGGTGAAGCCGGGCAGGCCGCCGACGACCTTGGGCTTGGGGGTAGGGTCTTCTTCGGTGGGCTTGGGGGCCGAGTAGGGGACGTGGAGGCCTGGAGTGAGGAGGGTGATGGAGATGGCGAAGGTGGACTGCTCAGGCTTGGTAGCACCGGGGGGGACTTTTGCGGGCGGGACAGGAATGTACGACGTAATGCGGTGGAATTTGGACTGGCGCTGTATCGAGTGCTCTGACAGCGGGCCGTTGGGGGTGTGGATGCTCACCGCGAGCCCCAGGAAGCAGGGCATGGCGGGCGGTGGCTATCCTATTCTATTCTATTGATAGCGGTGACCTGCGCGGGGAGATAGCCGCGGGGGTGGTGCGGAGCTCGTCAAAGGTGCGTGGCCTCGGCTCGCCTCAGGTAGATTGCACTGGGGCTGCCAGGAGACGACGCTGCACAGGGAGCGGGCGCGGGCGAAATTTTGGGGGTGGGGGTAGATTTGGCTGGTTGTGTTTATAAAAGGTCGGTGTATGCGGCGGAGAGCGCTCGGAGCGAGAAGAGGGACGATGCTCTACCAGATGGAGCCAATCACGTAAATTATCTCACAGAGCCGCGTGATAGCGCGCGTCGGCGGGTAGCGCAGTCAGCCACGGGTCGGGAGGAGAGCGAGTCTGGTTAACAGCGGGCGGAGGTCGAGAGTCATGAAAGAAACATGTTTCGTCGCGCTGCAGCCTGCGCCTGTGATTGGGCGTCCTCCCAACGCATCGAGCGAGCAGTGCAGAGGGCCCTTGACCCTGGCCTGCTTCCCCGCGTCGCGTCATCGTCAACAAACACGACATGGACGATAAAGCCAAGCGTCCACACCAGCCACGACCAGTTTGACTATCAAAGCAATTCTTTGCACTTCACGCGCTCCTCAATTGGACTTGGATCACTTCACCCGCACTTTAATTGAGCTTGAATTGCTCCACCCTGCACACACCTTGGGTGCATCTCGTCTGTCTAGGGTATCATGTACAAAACAACGCTACGTGAAAAGACCTCACTCTCCATCTGATGCAAACATGTCTTCAGCACGCGGTCGAAGGCGCCTAGCCCGCGCTGCTGCTGTTTCTCCCGGTATTTCAGGTGCTGCTGCAACCTGTTTCTCCACAGCTACCGGTTCGACCATCTTGTCTTCCGCTTCAACGCGTGCTGTGGCGTCCGGCACTGCTTGAGGCGTGCCGTTGCCCGACCCATCCAGCGCCTGCAAGTCCTCACCATTGTCTTGATCCACCTCCATCTTATCCATCCCATCCTCGTTGTCCGCCTTGACACTGCTAGCAGCCTTTGGCGCAGTCTTGCGCTTGTTTCTCTTCTCTACCATCTTCCTCTCTTGCTCTTCCTGCTCCTTTAGCCTCTCTCGCGCGTTGAATGCCTCGTCGAGATGCTCCAGTGCCGGCTTGTCGAACAGATGCTCGTCCTTCCACACCGTGAGAATGCTGTTGACCTCGTCTCGGTACGTTCTTTCCGTCATACGGCCCATCTCCAGCTGCGCAGGAAGCTTCTGAAGGTGCTCAAACGCTTTGCGCTCAACAAGCTGCGTACCAATAGCTAGCCGATACTTGTAAGACACGCCAGATTCCCTCGATGTGGTGAGCAAAACGTCGGAGATGATGCGAAGGGCGTTCAGAGTCGTCTGCCGAAGATCAGTGCGCCTGCGTTCCTCCCTGCCCTCTGTGTCGCCAAGACGTCTTCTTGTGTTGGTCTCAGTCATCTGGAATGGCTCGATCAGATTTGAGACGAGAATGTGAATGACCTCGTCCATGCCCTGAGCAGCGTGCTCAACAGCAAAGACAGAAATGGCAGCGATGTCGTCGGCAACGATACTCCCAGGTGGTAGCGATGTGAGCAGCCACAGAAACATGGCTCTCGAGCGAGGGCTCATGATACCGTGACCGTTATCCACTCTGCCTGGGTAGTTGTCACCAACAGGAAGCTGTCTCTGTTGAGGCTTTTCTTCGTCTTCGTCGTCCTCCGAATCCTCGTAGTCGGCATCGAATGCTCCCAAGTGATTTGCGAATTCGTCGGCAAGTGGATCTGTAGGTCCTTGCCAGTTCCCCTGGCGCGCGAAGATCTCCGAGTTGGGTGTGTCGCATACTATTTGATGCAGCCTCCAGCGGTAGTATCGGTTTACGGGGTGCTTCTGATCGAACAGCCAGGCGAATCGTTCTTCTTCCTGGACCTGTGGGTCGTTCATCAGCCCTGCCTCGAATTCCACGCCGCCGTTGATAACACCCTCGATGGTCATATGTACCAATCGAAGCGTTGCGATATCTGGCGGCTGATTGGCAGTGATGACCAGACGTTCAGTGTCTGTGCGGGCGCGGTCTCTGTCTCTAACTCCGCCTCCGAGGTCTGGTGGAGGAGCATAGCCCTTGACCGCCTCTGGAGCCTGCCACCGAGCACCAAACGGCTCTGTGCGCTGTTCTGTACCCACAACACGCCCCCCAAGGTACCTGTCAAGGTGCAGATAGTATCCTCTCCCCAGGTATTTTTTGTCGTTCAGCCTGTTCATGGCATCGTCGAGATCTCGCGCACTCGCGTCCTTGTCGAAAATGACTTTCATTGTTGCACTCGGCCGCCCCTTCTGCGATGAACCTTGTGGGGAAATTTTTTCCACCTTGGTGACTTTCAGCGATGGGAAATCTGCGAAGAGCTCCTCGACTCGTTTGGGATCCATCATTGGTGGTAGGTTGGAGGCTTTCGCTACGACCGTTGTGTACAAATTCTCCCTCTGCTTGCCCGGCTCGACCGCAGCGGTGCCTGTAGAGGCGGCGCCGCCAAAACGTGATTGCGCTGGAGGGACCAGGCGCCCAGGGCCTACGCTTCTGAATTCGTCGAGGGGATCGGTCTCGAGGGTGCCGGGCCCGCTCTTCATATTCCGTTGCCTCCCTGTGAAATGCCTCTTGCTTCCTGTAGGAACGAAGACGTCTTCTTCCGCCTCCTGTCGCTCAGGTTCGCCGAGCACCTTGCTCCCAGCGCCATGCTCCTCTTCGAATTCGGCCATGACCTTGTCCAGCGCATTTTTCTCCTCCCGCTCCTTTGCCTCCTCGTCCGCCTTCACTTTGGCGTTCAACTGGGCCTTGTTGGCCTTGGCCGCGCCCAACGAAAACTTGAACGCCATGTTGTTGGTGTGATGTCTGCGGCAGCTCCCGCAGAAGTTCACGTTGCGGAGGAGAGCAGCTGGCGCCGATCGCTTTAGCGCCATCGTCATATCGCGAACAAGGGCCTCGACAGCCTCCATCCACCTCCACAGTCACAACATGTCATCGGCACAGGAGGTGCAGTCCTTGCTAAGGTTCCTATCACAAGATGCAAAAGTGCCACTAGCACAAGCACTTGCCAAAGTCAAGGACCTTCAAGCTGTGAAGCTTGTCCTGTAAGCACGTGAGAGCGCGTTTATTGCGACCCGTCAAATCTGACGACGCGCGCAGGGCTGCAGATCTAGCAAAAGCGGACTTCTCCACCCTCGAGAGTATTTTTGAAGATGAAAAGACGGCGCGGCAGGTCCTCAATGCCGCAAAACGAGTATCGAAGAAGCGGTCTTTAAGTGAAGCATCTGGCTCAGGTCCAGTACCAGCGCCGTCACCCAAGAAGATTAAGCCATTATACGGACAGCCTCTCAGTCCATCAGAGGTTGAAGCTTCTCTCGCGCTTCCAGAAGTGGAACGCAATGAGGCTGTACTGAAGTCGAAAGTCATCTTTACCAATCGCGCCCCTCTCGTACTAGCTTTCACAGTGGCACTACTGAAGTTCACCATGCCAGAACAGCCGTTGTCGAGCAGACTGAGTCTGGCACAAGCCGTTGTCAGCATGAATAGCAAGACCAAGGCAGTCCACATCGGCATTGACAGCGGGAAGACTGCAGAGGACGAAGGCTGGGGAGAAGGACAACCAATTATGCGGATCATGAACAGGGAAATTCGAGTCATGAAGCGCTGGGGCTACGAATGGGAGGAGAGCTCAGCACCAGCAAAGGTCAAGAGTGAAGTATCGACACAAGGCACTGTGAAAGAAGAAACCTCGACACAAGGCACCCTTGTAGGTGACGATGAGCCTGCTAAAGTTAAAGAGCCCGCGCTCTGGGGTGTCGACTTAGAAGCACTCAAAAGAGCCAATTCCGGGACCAACACACACAAAGGATCTACCCAACTACCTATCCACACCGCTCAAGGCGCACGAGCATATTTGATGAAGTCCTTCGAAACACCGAAAGCGGCCTCCACAGGAACCGAAACCACACCCGTAAAGCGAACCGCCGCTTCTCTAAAAGCAGAAAAAGAGCGCAATCTGGGGATGCTTTTAGGTGCACTCGAGCTCCTGTATCAGTCCTGGGCCCAGGTGCTGAGCAAGGAGGATCTCGATAGACGAGCTTGGGGTTGGTACGTACGCACAAGGCCAGAAGTTGCATCTGGTCAGGCTGGCTGGGGTGGGAAAGGCACCGTCAAACTAGCGGACATTCTTGAGTTGAGGCGACCCGCGGACTGATATTGACTGTGAAAGACTGGCAGGCAGGTGTTGTAACTTGGACGTCAACCAGTTCTACAATCCATCGCCTTCAGTTAGGCTTTAGTTGACCCCTCAGAGTCCGCCGGATACCAGTCGCTCAGTGCTTGGAGGTTCTTAATCATGACCACCCTCTCAAGCGTGTTGCTCGCTGGATGCTCTACCGGCGTGCGCACAAGGTCTTTGCCTTTCTTTGCAAACTCAGTCTTGAAGCCCTCGCTGCGATCCACGTAAAGAGCGTTCCACCCAGCATGCTTGGCACCAAAGAAGTCGTCTTTCAATGAGTCCCCCACGTACAGCTTCTCGAAATCATCAATCTTCAGCCCGTCGTCTCTACTAGTTAATGTCTCTTGTAGCGAATCAATGGCGGCGTCATATATGCCGCGTTCGGGCTTTTCAACACCGACATCGTAGCTGAGCACGACGAAACTGACGTCGTCTTCTGAAGCAGCTTTTGCAGTGCGCTGGTCTGGCGTGCCCACCCTTCTTGGGCCGATCTTAAGACCGAACGACTCTAGAACGCCAGGTACTCGGTCATCTGAGTTTGTGATGATTCCAACCACAGTCTTCTGCCAGGGCCAAGCTTCAACATCAGTTGATGACTTGTCGCGCAGCATCTGGAAGAACGGCTTGACGTCTGGAAAAATATCGTAGCCCTCTTTAGTCGAGTAGCGAGTCAGAAGTTCATCCACCAGAGCCTGCGGCACATCCTGGCCTGGTTCCAACCACGGCTGGAATGTGCTGTGGATTACCTGCACATTGTTAGCTGCCCTCGGCCCTTGTAATGAAGAGACATTATCCTACATTTCTCCACCACGTCTCTGCGCCCAGCCCTCTCGCTTTGCCATAGTTTGGACTCTTTTCTGAGATTTGCTTGAACGCTCTTTTGAACTCCTTACTCACGTCCGCCCCGGGATTTCTTGAGTCGCATTTTACTCCATGACGGATAGCAGCTTGAGCATACGCTATCGGAATAGGGACGTTGGGCTGAAACAGCGTCCCAAATGCATCAAAGCATAGCAGCAGGTTCTTCTTTGCATTTCGCGCTCGCGTTGGAAACATGGTGGTGATGGAGCAGTCTGGTTGCACCTAGGCGCGCTGAAAGGGGAGGTGGTCCTTGCTCCTTCCAATGGGACACGACGACCTCCGCGATTTCAGGAACGCTCGCTCACCACGAACCACCTTCACTACAGTCACTCCTTTCACCCATTGCCCACCACCCAAGATGGCGCCAATCAAGCAGACAAAGGACAAATACTCGGTCCTCCTCCCCACATACAACGAGCGCCGCAACCTGCCCATAATAGCATGGCTGCTGAACAAGACGTTCACCGAGAAGTAGGTACCCCTGCGCACCCCTCGAATCCACCACGAGAGTCGCATTGGCAGCTAACAACCAGCGTGCAGCAACCTTGACTGGGAACTCATCATCGTGGACGACGGCTCACCAGACGGAACGCAAGAAATCGCCGCGCAGCTGCAGAAAGTCTACACACCAGCACGCATCCAGATCCGGGCGCGCGCAGGCAAGCTGGGCCTGGGCACCGCGTACGTCCACGGACTCCAGTACGCAACAGGCAACTTTGTCATCATCATGGACGCCGACTTCAGCCACCACCCCAAGTTCATCCCGGAGATGATTCGCGTGCAGCAGACCAAGAACTACGACATTGTCACCGGCACGCGGTATGCGGGCGACGGCGGCGTATTCGGCTGGGACCTGAAGCGGAAGTTTGTCTCGCGCGGCGCCAACCTGTTCGCCGACACGGTGCTCAGGCCTGGCGTCAGTGACTTGACGGGCAGCTTCCGGCTGTACAAGAAGGAGGTGCTGCAGAAGGTCATCCGGAGCACGGAGAGCAAGGGCTACACGTTCCAGATGGAGATGATGGTGCGCGCAAAGGCCATGGGCTGCACGGTAGCCGAGGTGCCCATTTCGTTTGTCGACCGTCTGTACGGCGAGAGCAAGCTCGGCGGCGACGAGATTGTCGAGTACGCAAAGGGCGTGCTGAACCTGTGGCTGAAGGTTTGAGCGGAGGCACGATTGCATGGCGTCGGCGTTGGACGGGTCAGGAACACGAGGCATTCAATATTCGAGGCCTTCGGGCCTGCTGATGAATGATATCCACGGCAGGTAGGGAGATGATTCACTTGGGGGCTTTGCGTACATCTACTACTGCCTTTAACTATAACAATTCACTTCTTCTCCTTTGTCACATCTCTCACTCGGCGTCAGAAACCCCTCCTCCCACCGGATGGCTCGTGAGCGCCGCATTCCGACTCTGCGAAACAGAACCCTTATGAAACGACCTCACGACCGAGTCCTTCCTGTGCCCTTCCCCTTGCCCTTGCCCAGACACCGACTGCCTCTTCTCCCCAGAGCCAGACTCCTGTTCAAACCCGCACTCCACAGTCTCCTTCCCCGCCGCGAGCGGAGGGAGAGGAAACCTATCCAGATCTTCGGTGACGGACGCATATCTCTGTCCCTGTCTCTGTCCGTGTTCTACCAACCCGCCCTCTTCCACCCCGTGCCCAAGATGAGTAGGAGGTGAGTCCCCCGGCAGTGGAGAAGTTGCGAGCACGTCTTTATCCCCTGTGTTCGTACTCGACTCGCTCTCAGCGGGGCGCAGCGAGAGCGTCGCCGTGGGCGTTGCTGTTGTCTTCTCTTCCAGCTTCTCCAGTTTCTTCTTCTCCTCCTTCTTCTTCAGCTTGCTCGACTTGCCGCGTCCGCGGGCGCCGAGGGATAGGAGGCGTCGTAGCTTGGTGGGCGGGGGTTGCTGGGTGTGTGGTGTGGGTGCTGGAGCGGTGGGGCGG